>CM067514.1:20532934-20757934 GCA_034509495.1 Acestrorhynchus altus | reverse complement strand
ATAAAGTCAGGAGCCATTATTGATGTAATTTTCAGTCTAATCAGTAAACACGTCTTCATTTCAGGTCTTTCTGAGAAATATTAAACTGACAATGTTTTCAAACGGCTCCAGGAAGGTTGGTCTGTAATGTTCCTCAAATGTTCTATGAAAGTTCTGAAAAATGTGTGACATAATAATAACATTCCTTGTTAGATGAAAGCTAACATTTTGGAAAAATCTGGAGAACTTTTCCCAAAACTAAACAAACAACAAACAAAACACAGAACTTAAAAAATGCCATAAATGTGAAAAGCCCATAACTTGATTGTGAGAATGAACAGAATCATATTTATTTAAATAAAGGACAGATTAACATCCCAAGAGCAAAATTATAACATTCAGAATGTTCATGCAATGTTCTACTGACCTCAACTTTCAAGCTGGGAAAACATACTGAAAATTAGAACTTAACAACCCCTACAAGACCTGAAGTCCACCAGCATTGTCCCGAATGAATAAACTGCACTTTCAGTGAGGAGGAAATCCAGCTCCACTCAGACCTCAGATGTGAGAACATCCACAGGTGTGTGTCCATCCTTCCACTGGGAGAAACACCTCAGCTGTGGGTCTGAGATAATATGAGAAAGCAATCAGACAGAAGTCAACCCCAGAGGCCAGCCCTCAACTTCACTGAATGTGTTTGAGTAGATTGAGATGGAGAAAAGCAATACTTGGGCTGGTTTGGAGAGTATGGAGAATCTTCTGCAGAAAAGAGCCAGTGCCTCCTGAAAACATTGGAAGCTGAAGGTAAACATGGAGATCCGAGGACTCGTGTCATTGTGTCATTTTCTGTTAAAAGCATCTTTTTTGCATTTTATTAAAATTTAAAAAAAAAGTTTCAATACCTCTGTTTGATATTTCTTGGCTAAGAACAGAATTTTTGATTAAGTATCCTCATTTATTATTGGTTCAGCTGGTGTAGAGGTGATGGGCCTGTGGTGAACAGTGTTTTGATTTTAATATGCAGTGTGTTTAGACACAGCTATTAGCTAGGCTACAGTGATGATATCTACATTTGTTCAACTGGGTATTTGTAATCCACTCATTTATAAAACAGATACACATTTTCAAATCTAAAAGTGTGAAATGATTAACACTGGGTGTGATGTGGAGTGCCATCTACCCACCCAGAGAGTGCATGTTCAATTATTTTCATGCAAATATAAAAATAAATACATGAATATATATATATATATATTATATATATATATATATATATATATATATATATATATATATATATATAGCTGCAAGTACATGTACCCCAATAAAGGTGGTGAAAAAGAGGAGCACACACACACACACATTGATGAATGCATAGGTACGCAGGTACTTCCAATAGAATAGGACCCTCTGTTCATAGCAGATAAACAATCAAGAATTCATTGGCACCATGCCTAATGCCAGGCACTGGTTGGATGGGAATATAGCCCCTCAGCATTGTTTTTGGGATGATTTGGGGTTGGGGATGAGGTGGGATGGTGATCATCCAACATCCTGACCAGTAAAGCTCTCGTCAATGAATGCAATCAAATCCTCACACCAATTCTCCAAAATTGAGTAAAAACAGTAGAGATATTTCCTCCAACAAAAGCATGATAAACTCTTTAAAACCCTTGATTTCAGAAAGAACAATGAATGAACAGGTGTCCCAATACTTTTGCCCATATAGTGTAGTTGCACAGTGTAGAACAGTTGCTATAGAAGCACTGGAAATGTGAATTATTTATAAACAAACAAACTCATAATCTTGTATATGTGGGTTTAATATTTCCATTTGCATAGTGTGTTATGCTTCGGCTTATTTATGTGCATTACTGATGTCCACTATGACTGCATTAGCCATAAAAAAACCCGATGCATGGCCCGCTTTGCCTTTTTTCTTTCTCTGGCTATCTGGCCTCTTATTAATGAAATTGGAGGCTTCTTTTTGCTGCCTTCATCTGAATGGCGTCTTCAGCAGGGCAGCCCATTTCTTCTTAATGCATTCAGTGTAATCACTGCTTGCCTTGAAATAAAAAGGGCATATTTTAGATGTAGCGTAGGGAGCACTTGCTAAAAGCTAGCTTTGTCTATAATCTTTGAATTTTCAAGGGACACGACTGTTAGGGTGGGGAGGGGTCCGTCAATTATGTGTCATTTATTTTCAAATCATATGGAAGGGGGTCTGTAAGAATGCAGCCCACCTACCGCCAGAACAATAGTATTGAAGAGCAGTCGCTCTGGATTGGCTGAGTCTCAGCCCAGGCCTCATGCCGTCTCTAATGGCTGCTCCAGTAATGCACTGACCCCCGGCACTTTTACTGCACCACCGGCCGATAAGCACCAATATGCTCTATCTTATAAAATTAACGAGAGTGCAAAAAGGCAGGCCTGAAAGTGTGTGTGTGGAGGGGAGGATTTGCAGCCAAGTGTGTGAAAATATGGCCCAACAAAAGGCGGAATTTTCACCATCAGATAGGAAATGATTTTGTTGTGTCTATTTCTCAATTCATCCACCTTTTATTCTTTTATTTTTATTTTTTTTTCCATCACTCTTTACAAGACGCTTTATGTTTGCCCATAATGTCGTCCAGGCTATTTACAGTGGCTAAATTTATGAAGGGTGACTGTAGCTGGTTGTTACAGCAGGCCTTCAGCAAAACCCTCACCTGTGCTCGTTCACAGTCTGCTTAGGTTATTTTCTGAAAGACTAGAAAAAGAGCAGAGCCTGAAAGAGCATTTTTAGTGTTTACTACTGATCATATAATGCTTCAGAAGTTTTCTGTGTCAGTGTTCACACCGTTCAAGTGTGCCAAAGTGATGAGCAGAGGTTTTTAAATCACTCCAATTGTGTTTTTTTTCTTCTGTGTTCTAATTATTCTCTCCTAACTGTGCTCTTCAAACTGGATCCTTCTATGTTTCTATCTGTTTTGTGTTATTGTAATTGTTCTCTCCTAACTGTGCTCTTTTAACTCTGTTCTGTATTCTGTCTTATTCTAATCGTTGTCTCCGAACTGTGCTCGTCTGTGTTCTTGTAACCAAACTCACATCCATTCTTATGTATAGTTTTATATAAGACCTATATTTAGTATATTTATACAACATTCTGACAGTGTGTTTGTGTGTTTTGTTGTGATTTCTTGTTATGATCTTTATTGTCTTGTATATTCCATCAAGACAGGGAAAAATCAAAAAGTGATTTTGACTTTGATTCTGAATCTCATTCTGGTTGTTCCTTCAGAGCTGCACTGAAATCTGACTCATTAGGATAGTTCCCATACAGAGTGACAGGAGAAATGTGGTGTGTGTGTTTGTTTGTGTGTGTGTGTGGGTGTGTGTGTGTGTATGTGTGTGTGTGTGTGTGTGTATGTTTATGTGGGTGGCTGGTCTGGGGCTTGTATAGTAAATTATTCATGCATCATTTGAATACATGCAAATGGGGTTTTGTACTTCTTGGGATGAAGCCATGTACCTATGGCAACCGCACCTCCTCCTCAGAGAGGCCCACTACTTTCTCTTCATAGAAATCCTACGATTTTGGAACTGTTGTCCAGGTTAAGAGCAAGAAAATCTCTACGCGTGAGACACACACACACACACACACACACACACACACACACACACACACACACACACACACACACACATAATTTAATTATTTAAATGAATACACTTATATTAGCTGAAATTTTGTCCACTTTATGATAAATACCAAATACATAAACTGCTGATATCGTACGGGTAATATGATCAGCAGAGTATTCTGAATTATACTCTATATTAATAATTGAGTAAACAACTCACTTATAAACTGAACAAATCTATACAATGTCTGGAATTCAATTCTGGAATGCATTCTTATAACCAACATATCAATAATAATAGTCACCAACAGCACATTCTGAACACCAATTTTACACCAATAATATTTATTTGTGTTCATTCTAATGTTATATAGTTAGTTACAGCTAGACACTCTTACTGACCGCTGACTCTGTGTTTATTCTAAGGCAGATTCTCTTGCTGACCCCCAACTTTGTTGTTTGTGTTTATTCTAATGTTATATAGAGTTAATTACAGGTAGACGCTCTCACTGACCACTGGCTTTATGTTTATTTGTGTTTATTCTAATGTTATATAGAGTTGATTACAGGTAGACACTCTCACTGACCACTGGCTTTATGTTTATTTATGTTTATTCTAATGTTATATAGAGTTAATTACAGGTAGAAACACACCCTGCTGTGATAGTGTAGAGTCATTGGTCATTACCGGTGTGTCAGGTTAGTGTTTCATTTCATTAATGTGACTCAAATAGAAATAAAACACATCAACTTCAGTGTAGAGTTTAGATTTCTGCCCTCAGAAGGTCAAGTTCAGGGCAGAGCGGATCAGCACCAACTTCACCACCAAACACTTTACAGCGCTGCCCCCTAGTGGCGCTGCGTATATCACAGGTCACTGACTGGAGAAGGTTTCAAAGCTGTTTATAAATATTTCACTGCTGAACTGGTTTAATTTACATGAATATTAAAAGGGGACAGTTATGCTGCAAAAAGACCTGACTTTACATTGAACAGTCGCTCGTGCTGAGCTCACTGGGTCAACAGACACGATAAGCGCTTCAATCCATCTTAGAACTGTTTAGGTTCTGGCGCCATCTGGCGGTTCAGTGATGTGTTACATTAACGCAGGTTTCAGTGCAGTGTGACTGTCCTGTTCTGCAGCTGAGCAGCGCTGAGGTTTCAGGTTTCATATGTACATTTGATCATGTTTTTAACGTTATTACTTCACATCCGTACTTTCACTTTTACCTTTCACACCATATTTTATCACTATTAGTACAGCTCCTCATACACATGCCTGGTAAATCACTCACTCGCTCACACCACTCACCCTCTCACTCTCACACACACCTTCACTCACCCTCACACACACCTTCACTCACCCTCACACACTCACACTTTCACTCACCCTGTCACTCACTCACTCAAACACACATTCACTCACTCTCATTCATTCACTCACACACCTTCACTCACTCACTCACTCACTCACACCTTCACTCTCACTCACTCACTGACACACACCTTCACTCACTCACTCACTCACTTACTCACTTACTCACTTACTCACTCACTCACTCACTCACTCACTCACTCACACACTCACACACTCACACACTCACCCTCTCACTCAAACACACATTCACTCACTCTCATTCATTCACTCACACACACCTTCACTCACTCACTCACACCTCCACTCTCACTCACTCACTCACTGACACACACCTTCACTCACTCACTCACACACACACACTTACTCACTCACTCACTCACTCACTCACACACACTTTCACTCACCCTCTCGCTCACACACACCTTCACTCACCCTCTCTCACACACTTTCTCTCACCCTCTCTCACACACCTTCACTTACCCTCTCACTCACTCTCACACACCTTCACTCCATCACTCACTCACTCACTCACACACACCTTCACTCACTCACTCACTCACTCACTCACTCACTCACACACCTTCACTCACTCACTCACTCACTCACTCACTCACACACACACACACCTTCACTCACTCACTCACACCTTCACTCACCCTCTCGCTCACACACACTTTCATTTTTTCATCCACATTTCACTCTTTCATCCACTCAATCACTTATTCACTCACTCATTCACACAGTCTCTCATCTGCTCACTCACTCATTCACTCAGTCTGTCATCCATTCACTCTCTGATTCACTGACTCAGTCTCTCATTCACTCACTGACTCATTCAGTAAGTCTCTCATCTGTTCACTCACTTACTCATTCACTCACTCTATCTTCTGCTCACTCACTAATTCCCTCAATCATTCACTTGCTCTCTCACTCATTCATTGACTCAGTTGTTCAGTCACATGCTCACTCAGTTGCTCATACTCATTCGCTCACACACACTCTCACTCGTTCACATACACACATTCATTCACTTATTCACTTGCTTGCTCAGTCACTAGTTGATTCACCATTTCACTCATTTATTCATACATTCGCTCACATACTCATTTCCTTTCTCACACACACTCGCTCACATTCTCACTCAGTCACTCAGTCACTCACTCAGTCACTCACTCACTCAGTCACTCAGTCACTCACTCACTCACTCACTCACTCACTCATTTCCTTTCTCACACACACTCACATGCTCACTCACTCACTGGAGTCTACAGTGAAACCTGCCCCAGCTCAGTTCACTGTCTGTCACAGGGTAATGTCTTCAGATTTTCTATAAAAAGAGTGTCTTAATCTGAGAGAAAGGCCTTTTAATCACCCGAAGTAAAGTTAAATTGGCTTCTGCTTTCTTTGGCCAGCAGGTGTCACTAAAGTCCCACAATACGCAGAACATCAGGTAAGTGGAGTTTGAGGCTCTGCTGCAGGAGTTCCCTTCACCAACTCAGAGCTCCTCAGATACTACACTCCATCTGACCTCGTTACCTCGTTACCTGCACTTCATTCTCCTCTTCCTCCTTATTCTATTCCTCCAGTTGTTTTCCCTCCTCATCCTCTTCTCCTCTTTCTCCCGTTCATCTTCTCCTCCTTCTCTTCTCCATCCTCTCCTCCTCTTCTTGTCATCTCCTCCTCATTTCCCCCTTGGTCTCCTCCTCCTCTTCCTCCCCCTCTTTTTCTACTATTCCTCTTCCTATCTTCTACTCTTTCTCCCATTATTTTCTCCTACTCTCCTATGCGTTCCTCTCCTCTTCATCTCCTCCTCCTCCTCTTCATCTCCTCTTTCCCGTCTCCTCCTCTCCTTCTTCTCCTACTCCTCTTCCTGTCCAACTTCTCCCTCTCCTCTTTATCATCTCCTCCTCCTCTCTTCCTTTCATCTTCTTCATTTCCTCCTCTTCCTCCTCCATGGTCAGGGTCAGTATGAGAGATTACAGTCTCAGATAGTCTAAACTGCTGATTGGCGGTCAGTGGTTAATTGGTCTGGTTTGATTAAACTGGTCGTACTGGTGACTGTAGTTTGATCATACTGGGTTGAGGTCATCACAGTGGTCAGAGCTGAGCAGTGTGCAGGCAGTGTGCTGTGGGTGTGAGAGGTCTGGATCTGCTCACTCTAATAATATGCTAATCCGGGGTTGAAGCCGTGCGCAGTGCGCATGCGCGCCGCAGGCTCTCCGCGGCTCATTCGGAACCGGATCTCCGGCTCTGCGCGAGCGGCTCTTCTTCTCGGTGAGTCGGCTGTTCGGCTTTTCTTCACTTTAACGAAGCTCAACTTCTTTCCGAGTTCAGCGAAGCGGGGTCTGAGTCAGTCTGAGGGTTAGCCCAGCGGCTAACGGAGCTAACCGAGCCGGAGTCCGTTAACTGCCCCCTACTGCCCCCCCACCCGCCCCACGGGGCGAACAGAACCAGGTCGAGCGGGACTCAGACCGAGTCCGGGGGTTTAGGATTAATGAGTCTTTAATCCGCCGCGAGAGAGTCGAGCTAAAGCTGCTAACCGAGCTGTGTTTCCCCTGTCTGTCCCTCTGTCCGTCCGTGCGTCTGTCCCTATGTCTGTCCTTCTGTCTGTCCGTCCGTCTCTCCCCCTGTCCGTCCGTCTGTCCCCGTCTGACTGTCTGTCCTTCCGTCTGTCTGTACCTCTGCCTGTCCGTACCTCTGCCTGTCCCTCTGTTCCCCGTCTGACCGCCTGCCCCCTGTCTGTTCGACCAGTCCAGACTGTCCACTTTAGTCCAGTGCAGTCTGGTTTTGTCCACTTTAGTCCAGTCTTGTCCACTTTAGTCCAGTCTTGTCCACTTTAGTCCAGTCCAGCTTCATCCAGTACAGTTTAGTCCAGTCCAGACCAGTCCGGTCTTGTCCAGACCAGTCCAGTTTAGTCCAGACCAGTCCAGTCTTGTCCACTTTAGTCCAGGCCACTCCAGCTTTGTCCAGACCAGTTTAGTCCAGATCAGTTTAGACCAGTCCAGTTTAGTCCAGTCCAGTCTTGTCCACTTTAGTCCAGACCAGTCCAGTTTAGTCCAGTCCACTTTAGCCAAGACCAGTCTAGTCCAGACCAGTCCAGTTTGGTCCAGTCCAGTTTAGTCCAGTCCAGCCTAGTCTAGACTAACTATAAACTCCTCACTTCTGTATCAAAACCACCACAAACTGACCTGAAGCCCAACAGCCGTTATTAACTTTCAGTTTAAAAATGGACCTCAGCTGACCTCTGGTCGTCCCCATCCCTTACCACTCACCACCAACCAAAGCCTCCCAGTTTAAACTGGTTCTACACACAATGGGTGTTCCTAATATACTGTCTGACCTGAAGAATAAACCGGTTTAAATCGTGTTTCTGTATCTAACCTGTATGACTCCACACTCTCTCTACATCCCTCATCTGATGATCTCATGTCTTTGGGAATGAAGATAAAACCTGGAATCTTAGGAGCTCAACTTTTCCTGGGTTTCATAAATAGAAGAGCTTCCCACAGCAGCCTAAAATGGCCAAATGCAGATGTGAAAAATCTTCAGAAAAGTACGGGGACCATGTTTTGGTTCCATAGTTTGGTAGTCCCAAGTTGCGGGGCTTGGAGAGGTAACTATTTGTGAAATCATGATGGTGTTGTAATGAACATTAATGCACAACACATTTACTCGTCATATCTGTAATTGAACAAAGGCCACTGTTTCCTCGAACAATGGCCAGTCCTCCGGGTGTGTCCAGTAAGCTATAATTGTGGATGTGATTAATTGTATTGATGATTTGAACCCTCCAGTTTATTTCACTCTCCACTTCTCCCAGATTTTTCTATATTTTTTATTTATTTTCTTCTGCTTTTAGCCATTTGTAGGTTGTCATGGGAAACGGATTCAACTGTGGTTGCATGCAGGTACATATAGACCAATTGTGGCAGGACTTTTTTTGGGGTGAAATCCTGTGCATTTTACCCAATTTAGAAATCCTTTACATCCCAGAAGGACGTGTGTGGAGAAAAGAGGACACATGGGCACCTGAACTAAGCAGACTTAGTCACAGACTCACTGTGACAGATCTATTTAATCTACTTTAATATGAAATGAGTGAACAGACACAGTGAGGCAACCATAATACACAGCAGTGATAAGTTCACTGGTCTTGTAGAGGGACAGCTTGGTTGGCTGGCTGGCTCTAAGTGTGTCATTTAGTTAGCCATTTAGCTAACGCACTGCCCTGTGATTTTTGCTGTGACGCAGTTTTGATGAGCCATATTTCCTTATAAAAACAACAACAACAAAAAACAGGAAATAACACCTAAAATCTGAACGATACAAAGGAAATTAAGAGTGAAAATGAGGAAAAAATGACTAATGGTACACTTAATCTGCAAAACCTGGAAACCCTTTCAGCGTGAGGACATGCGTGAAAATGTCCAGAAAATATTTGAGAGATCCTGAAAGATTTGAGCTGTTGAGTTACTAAGATTCCATAGTTTAGCCATTGACACATTCACCCTTAGCAGATTGTGGTAAATGGTACATCCAATATCAGCCATGTGTATGAATCCAGCTTACACTGAGACACATTGTGTGTATGCTGCCAAGTATGGAAGTCCTGGAACAAGTTTTCCTAAACAGAATAGAAATGACTTTGTTTTTCAAATTCACTAAGTTTGTGTTTTTTTTTGCATTTTGCCTTTTTTAATGACAGACATCCCGTCAGATTTTCGCCCTCCTTTAGGTTGATTTGTTGCATTACTGTCCAAAATGATGCGCTTTGTCATGGATGAAACCAGGTCAGGTCAAGATGCTTTATGATCGTTTAGGCTGTGTACAGGAAGACAGTGGAGGTAAATTAGGTTCCTCCAGGACAACAGGATGTGCTGTATAAATGTGCAAAGAAACATCTAAGCGCACACCCAGTTCTGGAGATTCTGGTTTTGTTGTTACAGCCTGGAGGCCTTTAGACTGTACACAGCAGGATCTTCTCAGCTGCCCGTCTGTCCTTTATCAGCCTTAAACTGAGCCGTAAAGGTACTCCGAGATGGGTAGTGGTGTTCAGACAGTGCAGGACGAAGAGGTTCGCTGGGTTTATGAGCAGAGGTTTCTATTGTCTAATCTTCCCAATAACACTGCTAGTGGTTCCAGCTGATTGTAAACATAAGATGGTGGTTAAACTTGGGGAGGGGTGCAGGTCACCCACTGTTATACTGTTCCCTATGATGTTCATTACTCTTTATTGCATTTACATTTACAGCATTTATCTGATTTATCTGATCTGTGGTGTGGTTGTCAAGACAGGGAATCAAACCCTAGTGGAGAAGACAGTGTTGTTACCTACTATTTTACTACATCGTAATAAATTCTGATAGTGTAGGTAGATGATGTAGATAAAGTCTTTGGAGATTTTATTGAATGAAAAAATGTAGGATAGTGATTTTTTTTATGGTGGTAATTCACCAAATGAAGGATTTATTACTCTTTGGTGAAACACGTAGTTGGTGATTGTTCTTTGAGCACTGTTGATCCATGATACACTCAGAAGTTATACCACAGTTAGTCCCAGTCACTCAGAGTGATTGGCTGAGAGATGTTCTTGGAGTGCCACTATTACATGAAAATGGCACTCTGACTGAAGCTCTTCAGTCATCAGTCCACCACACACACACACACACACACACACACACACACACACACACACACACACACACACACACACACACACACAACCTAGCTACGATGCCAGCCAGCGCTTACAGGACACAAACAGCAGCCATGAGAAAACAGCAGTGTTATAATTATACAAGTAAACGACTGCCAAAATGAGTCACGACTCATAAAATGCACTAATTCACTGTTAAATTAATTGGTTATTACAGTAAATCACACATGAAAACGAAAAGTAAATGCTGGTGATTTCATGCTGTTATTTGTACAGTGTCTCAAACCTCACAGTATGTGAAACCCAGACCCAAAGCTTATATGAATTTCAGCTTCACATGTAAAAGTAAGTTGTTAAAATTTATCTAACAGGTATTGGATACATTAACAGCATTACAGGATTAATATAACTCATAATATTGCCTGGAATTTTTGGAAAATCAGGTGACGTTTTTGCACTGGTTTGCCGGAAAGGAAGTATTTGACTTGGCGGAAAGTTGATAAACAAGTTTTGTCTGTGCTCTTAATCTTAAAAGCTGATAACAGTTAAGGTTCATACTGTTACTTGGTCAGACACATTTGAACTATTTATAGTTATTTATTGAATATAAAAAAAAAAATAACTCTGAAATAATCATTAAAACTAAAAAAAATGATCATTATACACAAAACGAATGTTGATTTCAATTTCGTCCTACTTAAATACAACAATGCCATAATTTATTGTAACCATATTTAAATAAATAACCATATTTATTGTAAAGCATCACAACATTGTTTCACAATACTGTGTCCATTCTCTAGTATAAAAACAAAGCAGTTTTGGACTTTTCACTTCATATGTTGTACATCATATTTTATTTCGCCATTCAGTTGAAATATCCAGAGAGGATTGTTTTTGGTCCATATCGCCCAGCCCTAATATATCACCCTGTATCATGATGCGTATCGTATCACCTGACTCTTGCCAAGTCGCAGCCCATAGTGGTGGTAAATAAGACAACCTTAAGCTTTTTGAATCCACATGTGATTAGTGCATTCATCTTCTCACCTGGTCCTAGTGTTGAATTTTCCACAGACCTTGTCTTGGTGTACAGCTGACTGCACAGTGTTCAGATAGTTGTTGTTGAGCAGTGCACAAATGATGGAGAGCTCTGCATTGTGCAGATGAATTGGCATAAAACCAGTTGCTATGCATTTATTTTAGTGAAGATGTACAGTTTCCATGATCATTCCAAATATTTTGTTCTTGAAAAGTCTTTCTTCAGCATCATCCACATGAGATCACTTCCAGAAATGGCTTTGTCAACAAAAGCTTGGTAAACAGTTACTCTGAGCTGTTTTTCTTGTGAGCTGCATTTCTTGTCTCCGTTTAATAGTTGCAAGTAAGTCCAGTTTATTTTTCCCTCTTCTTGTCTAATTCCTCACTGCATTTGCATAAAAATGTTGCCAGACCTGCCAGTTCCACAACGACTGTTATTAGTGGGGTAGGACAGGTGTTGCAGAGCCCATACAGTCCATGAACCAGTGCAGACACTTGGCACCCCTTGGCGTATAGGAGGAGACGTGTCTCTTTGAATCTCACGGAGAGCTGTGGACTCGCCGGCGGAGCAGTGATGTACTCCATGAGAGAACCATTGAAGAATAATTCAGTCAGACAGGCGTGACTTTAATGACTAAAGATCCAGTGAAGGACAGTTTAGTGAAGTAGGTTTAGTGTTGTTGATGCGGTCCGTCTTACAGGTGGCGATCGTCTGTGCTCAGACTGGGCTGAAAAAGGTGGGTAACTGGTAATACTGGAGCTTTGTTTGAAAGGGTGTTATGACTTCAAATCAGCATGTTTTGAATGTTAAATGGTGAGTTGAAATGATTAAGCATGTCTTATTTACTGTCCTGCACTGAAACCACAGGCAGAGATCAAGTCTGGTCAACTTGGTGTCTTGTTTCAGGGTAGTGTGTTTGATAGATGAGCATGGCATGCAGAAGAATCTTAATTTGTAGAGCCATTGAAAAGCCATGTTTTAGGAAGAGGTATGTGCAGTGTATAATGAGCTCTGTAGACTAAGATCAAACATGGACCTATATGTGTCCAAGCTGTGGCTGATGTGAGAGTGTATTAATGTACTGTTACTGTGACAGATGATGGTCACTGTTCACTTTTCAGGGCATGTTGTGGACATTGGCAGTACTCAGAAAATGAAACACTAATTAGTGTGAAATTAGTGTTGTTTTGGGGTTCTGTTGAGCACAGTTTGTGCAACATTGAGTAAAAATAATTGTACTCGGTTTTTGTCTGTATAAACCAATTAAACTTTCATTAAACAAAATTAAACAATGGAGCTTTGAGAGGAACTGGACGCTAATTGAAGTTGGCGGGTGTAACAGCAAGTGGACGCCAGTGTTGTACACCTTTTTTAAAGGCATTAAACTTTTTCTGGATGCTGCGTAGTATGACACATCTAGTGTACAGTGGCTTTTAGATAGTTTGACAGTTAAAAAGCAACACCAGCAGACTTAAAGCACTGCCTCTGTTCTCCTTACTCATCAGGCTTCTGGAGAAGTGGCTTCTGATCAGTGTGATGTAATGAGTGTCGTGTGGGTGGTTTTATGGAAAGATGCTTCCAAGACAGTATTACATTTCCTAGCTAAGCCATCATTGACTGGAGCCAGCAGTAAAACATTGAGGCCACGGCCATCGTCCAGAATCACTAGTGCTGCGTTAACATTCAGGCTACAAGCTGTTTTGTTTCATGCCCCCTGTGCCCAATGCTATCCTGAGACTTGTGTCTAAAGTTCTCTTGCAAGCAGAGAGGATTTCTTGTCATACACTTTCAAATGAACACACAACCAGCATCCAGACTATGGTTTTAGCCTCATTAGGCAGTGTCATGTCCCTGCTTTTGTCCTTTTAAATAGTGTGAGAGTTGTGTTGCTGTGTGATCAGCTGTGAAATCAGCCTATATATACACAGCTCAGATTGTGGCTGATTAGGAGCTGTAAGTTCGATTAATTCCAGTAATCTTTTAAACTATTAATTATGCCACGGAGCCACATCTTGTTGAATCCTGCCTTGTGCTCTGTCTGAGCACTCGGGTGTTTTGTGAGTTTATTTTTAAATCTGTAGTTATTTAATGCAGGTCCTGTTACTCCCAGCCTGGTCTTTCAAATTCTGCTTAAAATGAGCCAGCTGTAGAGCCTGAATAGGGCTGCTTGAAACCAGGTCTGTGTGAGCCCTCTGATGCCCTACTCAAGGCATCAAAGATGGAGTCTTGTTATAAACAGGAAACTGTAGAAATTGACGCATGGCTTCAGCAGCTGGCTCGGAGATCTTTATCTTCCACCTCCACTTCCTGTCATGACATAGGAGGTCCTCAAGGACTGTTGATTCCTGTTGTCACTCAGCGAGAGGCCGTTCACGTAGGGGTCAAAGTGTACTCTGATCGACTGATGAGTAGATGCTTGAGGAAGTGGAAAATCTTCTTTTTAAGCTTGCTGCATCAGCTGTGACGTGTGCTGTCAGCATAGCTGTAGTAAATTGAACTGATCTACATTAAAGGTGCAGTTAAAGAGACAAAAATCATAAATTATACATTTTATTTAATGACTCATTGATATAATATGTAAACACGGTGGTAGATAACACATTCCATTCATTCCCAAGTCCACAGATGGAAGCTCAACTGTAAGAACGTTCTGGGTTGAACATATTGTTTTTGTAAGGTCATAAACAGTCCATATGTAGCCACATTTCCTCTGCATGGGCCTTATTCCACTCTTACTTTTTGGTTCCTGGTATCTGGTTCGTTTTCCACTAGCACAGCTCCCACTGAAATGCATCCCACTGGATGTCATAAAACACTAAATCAATGGGTTGTACTGGGTTATAGACTCTAAAACTGGGTTTTCTTGCTGCTGTTTATTTTTAAGTCTCTTCTGTTTATTAAAAGACTTTTAACTTGTAAGCTTCAAATAATCCCTTATATTCCCAAATATTCAAAGAGCCATGAATGACCAGTGCATTAGTAATGGCCCTCCATAAACACAAACTGCCACAGGTACAGATTGTTATGCGTGTGAACCACATTTTAAAGTTCGTTTTCACCCTTGGTGCGGTTCGTTTGGGCAGGTGTGAAAATGGTATGTACTGAAATGTTTAGCTTGTATTCCAGTGGAAACAGAAACTACAGTTGCCTCGTGTATGGCTTGTGTATGTGTTGTTTCACAATGGACACAACAAGCCTTGCAGAAGGTTCCAGGCTGACCTGACCTCCTGAATGTCTGCAGAATGGCTGTATTTCACTGTGGTGTGTTCTGATAGAAAATATGCCATTTGGGCTCCACCAATAGTCAATCTCACAAAGGAATGCAATGTAGCTTCTAAGCAACTAACAACCTTTATACATTGGCTAATATTCATGAATCTTGAAACACTCAACAACAATGGGCATTCATGGCAGTGTTGCAAATTGATAAAACACTGCTCTCGAAAAACCACATTGATGCCCGTTTGCATTTTGCTAAAGATCACATGGGCATGCTAGAAGGCTACTGGAACGATGTTTTGGAGACTAAAGTAGATCTTTTAAATGAGAAGTGTTGCTTGGAGAAAGGAAAACACTGCATTCAAGCATAAATACATGATCTCATCAGTTTGTCACATTTTGGGCCTGGTTTGCTGCATCTGGGCCAGGATGTCTTCATTGATGCATTCTGAATTATATCAGCAAATTGTAAAGGAAACTGTCAGGACCAATGTGGGTCATACGGCAAGACAACAACAATAAGTACACAAGTTGTTCTACCCAAGAATGTTAAAGAAGAATAAAGTTAATGTTTTGGAATGGCCCAGTCCTGACCTTTAATCCAGTATAAATGTTGTGGAAGAAAGCAGTTCATTGGAGGAAATCCACCAACATAAAGGAGCTGGAGTTGTTTTGTACGGAGCACTGCGCTACAATTCCTCTGAGCTGATGTTCAGGAGCAATCAACAGTTATCAGAAATCTTTATTTGCAATTAATGCTACAACAAGGGGGTCACATCAGATACTGAAAACAAAGATTTGCATACTTTTGCCCTCACAGGTATGTAATACTGGATCATTTTCAATGGAATATGTTTGTTTGTCATTTGTTTGATTTGGTTCTCCTCATCTACTTTAGGTCAGTAGATCTTCCAGAAAAGTGTATTGTGACAGACTTAATGTCTTGATGACTTTTTTGTTTAACTATATTGTGTCTAATAGGAGCAGTAAAGCTTTAATTGCTAAGAATATTCTGAGATTGGAATTTAATTATATAACAAACATTTCATATTGTAGATAAATCAGAAATGTTTTAAGCATACTGGAGCAATTGTGTTTAGTAAGCACAACAAGTAATATTGAGTTCAGGAAAAAATGATTGAGGTCATGTCCGTATTTTGTATGTCGATAACGTAATTATCGTAACAGGCCTATTTCTGACTGTTGGAGGTATGGAGCTCTAGAAGATGCTGATTTTGGAGAAGTTCTGGAAAGAACGTGACACCAGTTTCCACGGGGTGATGGAACTGACCTTTGCTGACAGGGCAACTCTGGAACTCTCTGTGTGCTGCAGTGACATGAATGCAGCACCAAGGTATTCACCCAGGAGGGCACAACTTCTCTCCCTCTTCTCTTGGAAATGGCACAGACCGCTTATTGTGACGTTCGTGTTTGTGGGTGTTAGCAGCAGCGGCCTTTGTTTGTCATATCCCAGGAATTTCTTGCGTATGATAAATGCGTATAAACTTACAAAGCTCACTGTCATGTTGGCTCGCCTGCCCTTTGGTTTGAAATGGAGAGAGAAGGGCAGCTGCTAATGAATTGTGAAAGGGAGAGTGTAAAAGCATTTTTAGGTTTCATTAGTCACTGTGCAGCACTCCGCTTTGAAGAACATGATCTACGTTCCTTCTGATTAATTTTTAAGTGGACCATCTGGCAAATCAAAAACTTGCAGGTTAGTTAGCGGGCCAGTTTATGACTTTCTTACCTATGGGTGTGTGTATTCACGCATCTCACTACTGTCTGTCTAGAGCTGTTAGATCATGTGTTTATGCGAGAAGAAAATTGCTCCATGCTGTATTAGAACACACATGACACTGCACATCTCCAGTAATGTAGACTTGTTAGTTGGGTTGGACAATATGACGATATTTTATCGTATCATGATACTTTTTTTTTTTTAATCATGATACACAATATGCTTGTAACTGCACTGATTAAACTGTGGACTCTGACCAACTGCACATTTCATTACAGAGAGTGGACTTAGTCCTATTTAGTTGGATGAAGTGCTCCACATTTTGAACAGAGAGCACTGTACTGAGTATGAGGGTGTTTAAATAGCAGTTTTTAAGAATCTGCTTACCGCTGCTTTTTTTTTCCAGAATAAAAGTCTTTAATATCACAATATTTCCCTCATTGCCCTCCTAGGGCTAGGCGATATATTGATATTTATATCCACTGGGATGTTAACAGCATAAAATATGGGTTGAGGTGATATCATTTATATCGAGTTTTAAATAACATTCTGTTTCAATCTTGTGGAAACCTTTTTCTGCTCTTTTTCTCTGCCCCCTGCACTCAGCTCTTCCTCTACTCTGATTCCCTCTATAGGGCTGGGGCCATTCACGTGTCTCATGTACACACTGTGGAGGGGGCATAAGACTTACTGTGTATACAGAAGAAATTAAGATTGAATTTCAACATATGCAAATGTAGTAAATATGAAGGAAAGAAGGATTTTGTGGCGTAACTCAGCTAAAATATATCGGGATAGGATATTTCTTTCATATCACCCAGCCCTATACCCACCCCTACTATGTAGATTGCTCTGAGTGACCTCTGTTTTTAAACTTTACATTGAACAGATAAACAGCAAGTAGAGTTTAACCTACGTTGTGGTGGATGATATTCCCTCAAATCATTATCATGATTTAAAACAATTATTAATGAACAGACTTTTTTTTTTAATAAAAGCTGCATGAGTTGCTCAGTTGGCTTCTCCATGTTGCTTTCATATGGCACACTGGATTGAGTGGAGTTGAGGGGACAGTACATGGACACACAGTGTGGGAAAAGTATTAAGAGATTAAAAAAATAATTAACTGTGGGAACAATTAAGTCGATTAGAGGTTCTGAATGTTGGTTTTGATTAATTAAGTCCTGACCCTGACAAACAGAACCCAAAAACCCACACAGATATAAAAAGAAAAGTGCATTACTGGGAGGAAGGTCTAAACTGTTGATGCCAGAAGTTGACAGTATGATGATACCGTGATGAACTATTTTAGACATGATGTGGGTTGTTTTAGTGCTTCCAGAGCACCGTGTGTTATGTTTCAGAAATAAAACTGATGTTCCAGTGAAATATTTAATGCACAATTAAACATGCTCTCATTCTTCACGGGGGTACTTTAATTTTCTTTGGTGCACATTAATGATATGAGTGCCCTCTTGTAGAGAAACTGCTAATTTAAACAGATGTGTATGTATACTTATATACGCACAAATGTATATTTATTTATATTTCTACAATTACATAAACACCTGTAGCTCTGATAGTACAATACAAATTCATTTCAGTAAATACAGTCACTTTCCCATTGTTTGTATAAATGCAGTTGACATGTTTTTCCGTCATATAAACATTGGAGCTTGGAGTTCGACAAAGTTTTAAATGAGCTTGATTTCAAAAAGTCAACTCCCAACAAGTCCAATGACTTTCACGATTGCCTTTAGTGAATATCAATCAAACTTTTTTCTTTCAGCCTGTTTTGACAGGTGTGAACATTCCACCTGTAATCAAGTGTACAACAGACATCTGAGCGGTTGTCTGGCAAAACTCACAGGGTCCCTTTTGATTTCCAAGGAAACCTTGGTTAAAGATCCACACCAAATGAGGGAGCAAGCTTCTCTCCTCTTTTGGTTGCATCGCGGCTGTACTTTTGAGTGTACAGATGTTTATAATTTACTGCAAAGCAGCACTGATGGGTTGGGCTGTTATCACTGGAAACAAATAAAACGGTAAACCAGTGGATCATGAAGTCTTTGGCACTAATGGAACCGAATATGAAAGTAAAAGAGCATGTACAGGGGTTGGACAATGAAACTGAAACACCTGTCATTTTAGTGTGGGAGGTTTCATGTCTAAATTGGAGCAGCCTGGTGTCTAATCTTCATTAAGTGCACATTGCACCAGTAAGAGCAGAGTGTGAAGGTTCAATTAGCAGGTAAGAGCACAGGAAGAGCACATGAAAAATGGTGCAAGAATCTGCTGCACTTTGACAAGAACCAAACTGTGATTTTTACAGTTTTCCAGCTGTAAATCCCAGTGCATCTCCGCAAGGGCTTGGCAGTTAATTCATTATCTGGATCAAGTATGCTGGAAACAGTGGAGTTTTGAAAACCTGCAGGGCGGTGGCACTACAGGACCAGGATTTAACTGGATCAGAACTGGATCTGGCAGGTTTGTGTGGTGTTCCTGGAATGTAGTGGTCAGAACTAACCAGAAATGCTATAAACCTGTACATCCCATTGCTTTACTGTATTGTGACGTCAGCTGCATTTCAAGTGGTAGCTGTGGTGGTAAAAACTCCACCAGGTACCAAAAAGGGAGTGTAGAGTAGGATGGTCTTGGTACGATGCCGTGGAAATGAGGCACGTCTCAACAGGTGGAGCTGCACAATATTAGGCAGATGGTTTTAAAGTTATGACTGATTCTTGCGTTATTTGTGTCGTTCTTGCCATGTTACCCTCCCGTTATTAACCTAACCAAGCATGGAGTACAATTTACAGGAGTACACATTCCTGTACTCAGTCATTCAGAAATCCAGTGAAATCCAATGAATGTTAAACTGTCTCAGGCTGTCCTGACTGCTGTTGGTCAGTGTGGTCGGGAGTCCGTTAGATTCCTGTTTAGAACAGATGTCATTTCTGACACTCTGTGCTTTATTAGAACCATTTGCATTGGTGAGGAACCCTTCATGGCTCTGTGTCTCTGGAATCCAGGCCTTCACAGAAAGCCCTTCTCTTCAGACCAACTGCTTCCGGCTGCCATCAGCTGATTAGTTCAGTTCAGGAACCGGATTATGATGGAAAATGTCCTGATGGATTCGTCCACAGATTGAAGATTTATACCTAAATTAATTGTCCCGGGTTTGATTGTTTCGTGTCCCGTGGCTAAATATAGTAGAAAGTGTTTCTGTGCTTCTCTGCGTTGTCTTTGACTCTTATCTCCAAATGTTCTGGCAGATGCACTGTTTTAGTGTGTGAGTGCGCAAGAGTACTTGTGTTCGTGTGTGTGTGTGTGTTTGTGCACAGTTTACACTGTAGCCTGTTTGAGATCTGTGTGAATGTGGGGGATGGGTAGGTGATTTTCCGATGAGTGTGTCTGTGAGTGTGCGCACACACGAGCGTGTAAGGGGGTGTTGGGGGTGGGGTAGATGGGTGGGGGGTGATTGAGGCTATGTTCTTTGAGTGAGAGCATTCTTTTGTGCCCACATGAAGAGACATAGGCTACACTTCCTGGCTCAGCACTCGTTGTCCTGTTGCTAGGGGCAATACCAGGTGGAGCCTGTGGCAGATGCAGGGTTAAAGACGTCCATTTTGTTAGGTAACACCCTCGTGGCCTGATCTGACAGTGGTGTTAAAATGGCAGGGCTTAACCCTTGATGTTCACGACTGAGTCAGCAGGGGCACCCTCGCTGAGCCTCACAGCTGACTACAGGACAGGAAGGAGCCAGCGGAGACACACTGAGTCTTGACATGCAGGGATCTGCAGACGTTTGTTTTTAGAAAAAACTTTCTGTTTTTGTTTGTGGTTAGATTGAGGAAGTTCTGCTTAACAGGATAATGAGAAAACAGCATTTCAGTGAACATCCTTAAAGAAGAAAAGAGTTCTTGATCTTTACTGAAGAAAGGTGCTGAATCTCACACTTTCCATCTGTGGAGCCAAAACCTTCTCTCTTCGCTTTTTGACATTGTAAATCTGGCAGTAAATCTTTATATTTTGTTAAAAGTTCATGATGAACGGGCCAATAGGAATGCTCCAAAATGACACGTCTTGACTTTCAGTAGAAGTTGTCTTTCTGTAAAGCTTATGGCCCAGTGGTTTCTGGGAAGACGCATTTTTATGATACAAAAACTTTTTTTTAAGAATGATAAAAGCTTCTAAAATCGGAGCCTTGAAAGCTTTCATTGGGCCTCAAAAGTTGCTATAGTTGCTACAGTTATGTGGCTCTGTTGGCATTTTGTTGTTTCAGCATCATTACTGCAATGTTCAAATGCAATAGTCACATCGCAGGATGTGTTTTGTGCAGTGTCATGCTGCTTCATACAGAAGGAAAATTCACCTGTTTTCCATGATGCTTCTATTTGAAGCTGAAAATATCGGCCCAGTATCGCATATCTGTCAAATCTCCAGTATTGAATGCTCCATTTTTAGTATCAAGACATGCAGGGTTACTGACTTCTGGTTAAATCTGGTAAAAAAAATATATATATATTTTTTTATATTATGATTTATGAAAAAGGTTGTCAGTTTTTCCAGTATTGTTTAGCCCTAATCTAGTATTGGTGTCACGCAATTATACTGATTTTGATCATTAAGACATAATTCACTGTGCGATGTATGTCGTTTGCTTCTTACCTCCTATAGTGCTTTTTATGATGTTCTGATCCAGGCATGTTTTAATGGATCGGGTATCAACTATTTTAATCCTGGTCCAGTTTTGCTCATGGTGTTCAGAGTGCCATCTGGTGTTGTGAAGATGATATTAACAAATATTTTCAGCCATAATGGCTGTATTATTTATACAAACACAAAGATCAGATGGGCATCAGAGGGTGCTCAGCATTAAGAGACTCTGATTAGAGCGGGGGAGCAAAATATACTTGATTGAGACGTCCCTAATTACAATGAATGTTGTATGAGCAGGTCCGAGAGAGAACTGGTTTCTTAGAGGTTCTTTAGGATATAGAGAAGCAACCCTACTGTTTTGTTTGTAGACTCTGTTATTGAGTTTGCTGTCAGTATTAAGGTCTCGGAGAAGCTGAATGTCACAGCCCTCAACATGACTTGTTTACAAAAAAAGGGCTTTCCAGCTGATCACACTGCTTTACTGACTGCTTCTGTACTGTTCACACATCGGCCGTCTGTACACACCTGTTCTCAAACCGCTTTACTCGCTTGAATAAATGTCTTGAACTTTTGTGTATCAGGATCATTACTTGTGGATCTTAAGCCGATCTGGTTGTCCTGTTTTTTTTTTTTTGTCTGTGTTTGCTCTTCCCTTACAGGCCAGTTGTGCTTGCCCTGTTGTTCAGCCTGTTCTGTACAGGCCACATGAGGAAGCAGTCCCTACTTTTTCAGCCCACCTCTCTCTGGCATGCAGAGACTTGTTTTTCAAATGGGTCCCTTCTGAAAACAATACTTTAATGCACAGTGATACAGCTGTAGCTGAGCACACCCCTGAAAGATCAGCTGGTGTTTAAACACTTAAACTCTGCCTCCTTGACTTGTAGTCTTCTCTCCTGGAATACTATTGTCTCTACTTCCCAGACAAAATAAGTCAGTGTTTGAGTCCATGCATCAGTTTGGACAGCATGAGGGGGAACTACACAGTGCTAATACTGGTTTTAATGTTATGGCTGGTGTGTTTGTTTATAGCAGTAGACAATATGGCTTTTCTCATGATATCATGATATACTGATGAGGATACGGGCCAAAATCTTTGGGTCAGATATTGGAAGAAATATAAAAGTGAACTATTAAATTCAGGTATGTGACCTCGAGATCCCAAGCCTACATGCTGGTATTAAATGATTTGAAACTCAGGATCAGTCTACCTTACAGTTATTAAGAAACAGCTGGACTTTTTGCTCTTGTCTAACCATATGGGAGGACATCGACCACTCAAGTATTAGTGAGTAATATATGTATTTTTTCTTTTAGGGAAGTAGAGTGTTCGTTTCCCAGTTTGAGTATAATGGTATTCAGATAACTGGTGAGCAAAGTGTGCATCAGGGATTGTAGCTGGCAGTAAAATATCTCTGCATTATTACGCAGGGTTACAGCTTTCATGCAGAATCACTTGTGGAGCATTCGCATGCTGGATACAGGTCCCCTCCCACTTTGCTACACATCATTAATGTGCTGGATTCGACACTCGTCCTCAATCGGTTGTGTGGTGTTAGTAACCGGGGTAACGGCTTTCTCCAACATCGCTATTGCTGCGTTATGCTAGCTGCAGTCCTCATCCATGTCATGTCATGTAAGTTTTTTGTTGTTGCTCTTAATCTTTATTAGTCCTGCTTAATCGGAGGACGTGCAGCACATTTTGAATAAAGGAGGAACCAAAATAAGTGTATATTGTATTGGGGAAATGTCTGTATCACTATGATATTTTTACTGTATCACGCACCCCTGCTCAGAAGTACAGTCAGTAACGTCGATGGGTTTGGTCTGGATGGTTACAGTGCTCCCAGTGATGTCAGGTGGATGAGACTGTCATCCACACTTGAAATGGATCTGCTTGGATGGTAGCTGCACCGCAGTCTTCCCAATCTGTAAGAACACCCTGCTGTGTGGTATTGTACTGTCAGAGATTGAATACCTGCAGGAGTGACCTGCTTTAGCTGTACATTAACCGAGCAAATTGGAAGGTTTAATGAGAGACAAATTTGAGCACGTCCTGTGATGTTGACTGATGAATGGCGTAACTGTGCTTCCATGGTACTTCTTATACTCCTGGTAGCATTTTCAAATGTGGTTCTACTGATGTGCTGATTCAGTGTCTATGGGATGTTACCAAACACAAGAACACAATAATGAATATATCCAGTTTTGCCATATTGTTCCTCTCTGTCCCAAATTTTTCTCAGACCTGCTGGGTGCTGGCACAGTTGGCATGAATGTTGCGCTGTACTCATGGCATCCGTCTGCTGTGAAGATGCTCTTTATTTTCTTAGAGAAAGAGTAAGCTTACAGATGACTTCTCTTATTTGTTGAACGTGTGTAAAGTGAGCTCAAAGTGAAAGCTAGGAAAAGCTCCCAGCATTGATGACTCACGTTTAGACAGGAAGTTTGCGCTTCACTCGTGTCCTTTGTGTTTGTGATGTTCCAGTAACTTTATTTCTGCGCAGTTTCTGGCTTATTCTTGCACTGCTAATTCAGTGTTTCTCAACCCTGGGCCTGAAGGCAACCCCTTCCCTGCCCATAGCTTTAACGCCCCACATGCTACTCTGAAGGGCTTGTTAATAATCTGATTGAATCAGGTGAAGTGGGAGCAGGAAAAACTCTAGGTAACACGGTTAAGAAACACTGCTCTTATTTACTAGCAGTGAGTGAGGATGCTAAGATTATTCCTGAAATAAATATTCCTGGCTTTGTGTGTGTGCGCACGCACGCTATCTCTGTCTTCTCACTGCTGATTCTGTGAGTTTTCTGTCGGTGCTGTTGGTTTATTCAGGCTCTGTAGTTTCTCTGATCCTGTTCTTTAGTCTGTAGATCCAGACCTGTAGGTTGGATAATCAAGGCCTGTGTGTACTTGCACTGTGAATCCGGGCTTATGAGTGTAAGAAATTGACGTTCAAGCAGTAAAACTCAAATCTCGATATGCTTAATGTGATCATGCAGCACATTTTCTACTTAATTAAAAAGTTGGGGTTTATTTTGAGAAAACTATAGATATTAGATGATTAGAAATGATTATATATTTGTCTGGTACTGTTTTAGGTTCCTGCTCTAGTTTGCTGCCATATTGGTTTTGTCTCAGTGATTACATGGGGTTGGTTGGTGGACACAAAGCTGAGTTTTTTCAGAAGGTGTTACCTCTTCCTGCCTCTCGACCGTTCAAACCAAACTCTGGCCACCTCAGCCGCTGGACGCTCTTCTGTAAATCAGCTGCAATAAGGTAGCAGAGGTTAAGTGAAGGTGGAGTTGGGCATTGGGTAATTAGATTATCCGTGATCTGACTTTGGCTCTGTTCTGTCCCAGTAAGAGATATTTCTCTTGTAGTACACTAGGCCTGCATGTTTTTTATAAGAGGCCGGAGCTTTATAAGACACAGAAGGACCTGCCTCGGACTTCAGCTCACCTCAAAACCCTTTCCTCTATAGAGTCCTCATGTATGAAGTGCTCAACACAAACCATCGCGGTAAGAGTGTCTTTTCAGTGCAGTGACCTGAGAACCGATTTCGAGACGTTTAAGAGACAGTGTATGAAAATGGACCATCTTTCTTTGTTTCTTTACTCTATAAAATTCATTGCTGCATCCAGGGGCAATACAAAAGTGGATTCTAGGTGGGCTTTTCTAATTTTCCATTGAGTAACTGTCGGTAATGTAGGCTAAAAGGTGGCTAATGTAAAATAATGTTTTCATGAAAACAACCTGATGATCTTATATGGGCCAGTAGAACAAGATGGCACTACACTAGTTAGAAAAGCTTCAAATAAATTATTTATTAAGTTTAAGTTTGTATAAGATCTATTAAAAGTGCAGATCATAATGTTGAATCTGAAATATATGATTTACTTTATCGTTCTCACAGGACGATCTTGGCTGAATCTTATTGTTCTCAGTCCTCAGTTATGCTAAGGGGTTTAAGCACTTCAGCAGCACTGCTGTCTGATACACTCTTATCAGCGAAACACACTCCAGCACTGCAGTGACACCACCACCAGTGTCAGTGTCACTGCAGTGCTGAGAATGAACCACCACATATCTGCTCTGTGGTGGTCCTGTGAGGTTCTTACCATTGAAGATCAGGGTGAAAGGAGGTTAACATATTGTATTGTATACCACCATTTCTTATATCAATATTTCTTTGTCCACAGACTCACGGAAATATTTACATGTAAAATGTTCATTAAAAATCAGTTCTGTGTCTGCAAGTCGATACAGTATCGCAAAACAATATCGCAGTACTTGAGCATATTGATGTATTCTTACACCCCTACTTAAACCCTAATGGGATTGGAATAGTCTATGAGGGGGTGTATCTAATAAAAATGATAGTGATCACTCTTGTCTGGATGGTGATAAAATGAGCCCAGGATTAGTGAGTTTATTATAATGGTTTATTATAAGGTTCACACCACACTGTCACATGGTCATGCTCCATTCACAAGATGTGACATTGAACTAAAGAAAGACATTGGATCTTATTTCTTGGGTTGAAGCAGTTTTTAACAGTTTGATTTCATTTTTTGTTCAGTGATTCAGGGGTTTATTTAATATCTACCTTCCCCAACATGATGTGACTCCTGCTTTGAATAGCACAGAGATGTGAATCTGAACAGGACTAAATTCATCAAAGCGACTTCAGAGGAAAACAGTAGATAATCCAGGAGAACAACCAGACGCCAAATGTACATTTAATCCTGAAATGGGTGTAATTAGAATAGCATGTTGTTTAATTAGGTTTATTTACTGGTTATATGTGGTGTGGAGTGAACGTTTGTTGACCCAGTTTCATAATCTGTGTCCAGTATTGTTCGATTGGCAACTTCCTGCCATATGTGCCAGCTGTGTTTCAATAAGATTGCGAGAACTAACGTTCTGATGCCTGTTCTAGAGTAGTGTTACGCATCTCTCTCTCTATCAGATTATTGGTAGTAGATGAACATTTCTTCTCCTTATGTTTCTCCCTCATCTTACTGTCATTTTCTTGTACTCTTTAGGTTCTGTGAGAACCGGTACCTTTACTAAAGAACCCTTTTTCCAAAGTGCTGCGTAGTTGGGCGTCTTTGCCGAGTTGGGGTTGTGTGGGCTTTGTGTGTCTGTAGGTTTCCTTTGACGAACAGCAGGGAGGAAGATGCTTTTTCTTCTTCTCCAACCTACTTGTGTTTCGGAATGCTGGAAGCCCCTCCCTCCCCCCCCCAGGCAAACGCAGGCGTGTGTGTGTGTGTGTGACTGCAACTGCCAGTCGGTCTCTCGAGGGGTTAAAAACCTGCCTCGGTCTCACTGCTGCGTCCGCAGACCGGTTTAAACTGGTTTTCAGGGAAGTGCTTTGTGTGTCCCGTGGAATCTTGGGAAGGGTCATGTGGAGCCCTAGTGATGTCACTGAGATGAGAGAAGGCCTCAGGGTTGAGTCAGCTCAACGTCTGACTGTCAGATACGAGATGTGTATGGTACAGGTTGGCCAGAGTGCAGGTCCACTATGGGCTGGAAGGCATGAACTGGTGTAAAATGTTCATCGTAATAAATCATGCAAGTTTGTAGGATGTTGATTTTGCTTATGTGTGCGTTTGTTTTTGTTTACTTGAAGAGCATTCCAAGGATATCATTTTTGATATCTCATCAATGAATTGGGAAATCAAATGTAATTGGAGACAGCTTGTCCTGTTTCGTTGCTGATTATGAAGATGTTTCTAATGGATGTTATGACTGATCTGATCTTTATCCTCATGTCACGCGTCATCGGTGCAAAAATGCACTGAATCCGACCAAACCTTTTCCGCACAAATGACCCACTCCTTTTATTTTTTATTTTTTTATTACATCACCCACATTTGATCACCTATATGTCTGTTTATATGACATATTGTTCAGCCCTGACAAAAATGCAAATATCTGAACAGCTAGATCAGATGTTCATGCCAGTTTTAGTTAATCCAACTCCTCATAAGTTTGTGCTGAGGAGATGGGGAAAATGTGGTCGGATAGTGAGGTAACATATATATTAGTGAAATTGTCTGCGCATATTGTAAACACAGATTTCTTTAAAAAAAAAGAAAAGAAAGGGCCAGAAGGCGGCCATAGGAGGGCTTGGCTGCAGCATCAATGGTAATTTTTAAAGGCTTAAAAGCAAAGTTTAAAGAAACCAAGAAAACAAAGAAGTGGGTGTGGCTGAATAACAATCCCTTTTAACAGCCCTGAAACACATTCTCAACGATGAGCCCATCTGCAGCAACTGGCCTCCTTGATGATGACTCCTGTGATGCTGGTGAAGATGAAACCAAAACCGTCGGGTTAGACCGTTTGACCATGTGTGTCAGTGTCGGAGTGTGAACTGTTCAGACAGATACAGCATTTTAAACTGAGATTCTCCATTGGAAGGACAGTACACTCCAAGATTTGGCTTAATCCCTGTCCAGGAAACTGACCCATAGTGTTTGAAATGGTTTACAAACACTGTGTTTATTCTGATTAATTGCCTGCATGTTTCTCACACGCTGCTCTTTTTCTCAGGCGAGATGTCGTCTGAGGAAGTGGTACGTCAGACTCGCAGCCAGAAGAGAGCGCTGGAGCGGGATACCCCAGCCCTTGATGGAGACTCTAAGCGAGTGAAGCTGGAGAGGGGAGAACTGGGCCCTAACAAAGTGGCCAGCATCCTGAAGGCTGGTGAAGTGAAGGCCACCATCAAAGTGGAAGTGCAAGCCAGCGATGAGCCTGTAGACATGAGCACATCCAGGAGGTAAGCTGAGCTCCACTGTGATTCAGAATTTCTCAGAAACCAGTGTTTGATGTGAAAGAATGTGCTCCAGTAGTTTATCGTGATTCAGAATTGATTGATGCTTTCTGTTTGGGGCCTGTGCACAGAATGGCTTTGTGAACTTCAGCATGTGCACCTTGTGGTGTTGTTGGGGAAAAAGATTCCTGAGCCCTGGAGTTGTAGGTGTAAAGATTGTTAACTTTTGACCATCTTCTCTTTGGACACACAGATGATTCTTTCATAGAAGAACCACTTTTGGTTCTATAAAGAATCATGGTTATCAATGTATAAGTGTGAAGAATCTTTAAATTTGAGAACTTTTACATCAGGGATGCATCTGTAGACTTTTTTAATGGTTCTTCACATTCATACATCTGCATAACAGTAATCTATTTTCTAGTGGAATCATCTTTTGATTTTTTTTCAATCAAATTGATTCATAACCCACATAATCAATCAATTACCAAATAACTTATATAGCACTTATATAGCACTTATATATATACACACACACATACACACACACACACACACACACACCTCTCAAGCTAAATTTAAAACCCGATCGCTATATAAGTTATAGATCACAGATCAAGTAATATATATATATATATATATATGACTGTGACTTTAATTTTTACGTGATCTGTCTGAAGCCATATTATTGAGCATGGTGACATCATTAACTAATCGAGTATTAAATTAGTTGTCGACTACATGCTCAGAGAACTATCTGAAGCAATCTTTTTTTTTGAGTGCATTACATGAAGGTTATATTCCTGCAGAGATGCTCCTGAATAATTGTGCGCTGCCTCTTTAATAGAGCATGTGATACAATGAAAGGTCTACAGTGAGTAATGTAGCTGGGTTATTCCCTCTTAATGTATAAATTTTGCTACAGGCAGTTTTACACGAAAGGTCATCCAGCTCTTATACCACATCAAACGCCATTTGCAAATAGCATATTCTTGTTTAAGTGAAATATTAAAGTTTTCTACCATTAAAGAGAAGTTGCTGGATAACGGTGGCAGTAATGCTTAGTCTCGGGGAAAGCACTGTAATTTTACCTCCAAGAAGGTGTAATAGTTGATATTCAGGAGAACGGTCATTCTGTTTACAAGTAAATGACCCATGTGTTTATCCCATAAACATCAAAACAGAGCCTTGAACTGGGTAAGTTGGACATCTGTTTTGAGATATCTTAAATTGTTTAATTATTTTAAGAGCAAGACCAGCATTCCCAGGTCACATGCAACCTATAGGCTGTAGAGATTCCGTGGAAGCAATGAGAGCCATCAGAGCTGAATCAGATTCCACTCTGTTCACTTACAAAATGGAAATATCTGGGGGTGGACAGGTTGATAATTGAATTAAATTTTGATATCAGTGATTTAAAACATACTCTGCAACTGCACATGTTTATGTAGCCCCTTAGGTGACATCCCACACAAATTCCTCTGTGCAGCACAGTGGGACTATATGCACATTTACGTTCACACGCACTGTGAAGCCTTTATGTACAGACACAGTTGTGTGTGTGCCTTGAACTGCTGGTGAATAATAACTGCTTTGTGATCATGTTTGAAATGCTGAATGCAATGGGCTTCATGTGAAATAGATATTTGAGAACTGTGGCCGCTGTATGTAGTGACCAAGTTGCCCATGAGTGTGAGGCTAGCAGTAAAGTAGTGTGTTTTCTGCTGTAATGTTTCACTTTCTAAATGACTTTCAGTTATATGTTGTATGTTGATCACGTCACAGATCCTCCCCTAGATATCGAACACTTTCCAAATCACCAAAAACAAGAGATGAAATTGCTTTCAGAGCCAGTGTTTCGTTGAGTGTTTGGGCCTAACGTGAATTGAGCATAATGTGACCGTGTGACCAGGTAGTGAGCACACTAACCCTGTGGTTCTTTTCATCTCTTTCCTGTTTGAGCATGGACCCAAAATAGGTTCAGTTACCGTATTTTCCAGACTATAAGCTGCACCGGAATGAAAGCTGCACCTGCAAAGTTAAAAAAAAACCCTGGAAAATAACATATTTTAATATATAGTTAAATGAATTGAGCAGCCGGTTATTGGTTTTGTCATTGTAGTCGAGCTCACATGGATAAAATCCCAGTGTAACGTCACAACAATTTCAGAACTTGTTTCATCATGCCGTTGTTGAAATGGAGTCAGTACTGGTTAAATGCAATGTGACCTTTTTTAAAGTGTATCGATGGTTAAATGGGTTGTAACAGACCTTTTGAGAAACAAACACTTAAAATGAACTGGTTTTGTCTCTAGTTGACTAAACACATTACCTTTTAGTAAATGAGGTCATGTTTACACATTCACAAACTGTGATGCTTCCAGGATGTTCAGTATATATTACTTATGGATTTGGTCAGTTGGAGTGAGGGAAGGAAAAAGCACTGCAAAGGTGCCACGTCACCATTCAGCTCCCAGTTGCTTTTAAACACTGCAGTCAGATCACTGTGTGTATAATGGAACAGCCTCTGAACATGAATATCTGTTGTTTGTCAACTACTGGTGTGTAATACATGTTTTATATTGTGATGAATGAGATGGTTTGGCCTTCTATAATGTGTATGTGTTGGTATTAGCACTAACATCCTTCTCTTGGTTCTGAACCCACTGTTTGGTGCTGGGTTATAACCAAAAAGAGCACGGTTCTCCCACTAACAGATCATTCAAGAGTAAAGGTGGGTAGGAGTTTCTGTTCCTGTATGGACATAGTGGAATAGAAGATCTTTGTTGTTGCACAAGTACAGCCGAATTGGGCAGTTCGTGGACAACAAAATTCAGGAAATATTTTTACTGAAAAGGGGCTTGAACATGTTCCAAGAACAAGAGTTGTTGTAAAATAGAGCCTGTTTACACCTGGCATTAATGTGTTTTGTACCAGTATAATGTCTGGATCTGGATCATTAAAAAGTGTCCCCAGCATCTCTGAGTGTGGCTTGAGAAATCCAATGTTAATACAATCGCATTTGGTCTTGGGGATGCTTACTTGTGATGTGGACAAGTGAAATCTGAATGTGATCTCATCAGCAAAACGCTGTTAAGGCAAGGTGTAAACGTGTTCATAGTTCCACACTGCAGTTTGAGAACTTTACATTTCCTTTCTGAGCAGAGAATTATGTCCGTTAATGGTGTCAAGAGGACGGCAGAGAGCTTGTGTCCAACAAAACTAAAGATAAGACATGGCATTGGGATTAAAAAGCCAAAATCAGTCTATTAAAATCTAGTCTGGATCGTCCCTGATCACGATCCATTGACTTGGCCCGGGACATCCCTAGTTTAAGTGTGTGTAACTTAATGTTTGTGACTTTATCACAGTTGTAAGGAAGAGATGAGAACTGAGAATGGCGTCATGATGGCTCCTGCTGAGCAGGACAAAGGGGTGACTTATTGCTGTGGGGCGTGGGGGGAAGGGTGTAAAGTAGAGTGAATGATACCAGGCGTGGTGCCCATCACTGCCAAAGCCTTTAAACCTCTTCCTCCACGCAGACCGTCTGCATTAACGCCCAGCTCTCAACACCTCACCTAGTGCAGTCTTCAACTTAAACTTTTAGGCAGCTCCATTTTCTGCTGCACCTGAACCCTGCCTGCCATCGCAAAATGAAGCCTATGTGTCACAAACTGGTTTCAGCCGGCTGTTGCTATGGTTTCCACACTGGGAGGAACCGTGGAAGAAAAGGGAGCGTGCAAGTCATGTGATCATGGGGAAACTCTCAGGTCATGTGGTGTCTTAGGTACTGATTAATAACCAGGAGATGATGTTGATGACGAGAGGGTTAAAGTTTCAATTTTATCTCCGTTCCTCTCCTCCTGGGCAGCCGAGGGTCCCCACTCCACTCTCCAGTTTCTGTTTCTCTGATCAATCTGCCGTTTATTTTTGTTTGGTAAGGCTGCAGATACTGTACTTCTCCGATTCTGCACATCTTTTAACAAAGCACTTGTAATGAGCCTGTTTGATGTGTGTATGTTGCCTTAAGGCCTTGTTTGTCTTTGAGTGCTGTTCAGAAGTGTGCACTGTTATCTTTCATTTGCTTTGAAGTGCCTTTGTGTTTCAATAGCTCAAGGCATCTAACTTCTCATTTGCAGAAAGGAATAAACAACATATGATCATCATGTAACCACAACCTTCCATAGAGCTTACCACCAGCAGAGAAATCCAAACGCTTGTGAAGTAAATGGTGTAAATAGCTGATTCTTTTGAAAGATACTGCATATACATATTTCAAAATATCAATGTTTTAAAAGTAAGACCAACTCTACTGAATGTCGCAACATTTAAAGACATTTCCTCAATAAAGCTTACTTACCGCAATATTTGAACATGGAGAGAAAACGTCAGAAAGTTAAAAAACCTCTATCCAAACACTGATGATATCTAAGATATGCTCAGAAAAGCACATCGCATATCATGATAAAAAAAACAACTATGACCAAAAAATTCATCACTTGTAATTGAACACCAAAAACAAACAAAAGAGAAAATCATAATAAGCTGTTTATAGAGCACCTGATACACAGCTGAGAATGTTCCACAAAAAAGTTTACACATAAGATCACATGGACATAAAATAATAATAAAAAATGTAATACATTTCAAAAATAGATGCAGAATGATGTATCCATGTGAAACAAAAGTCATCAAAACAGGAAAAATGCCAACTTTGCAAGAAACTTGTTGAATTATTTGCCAGATTACAGAACTAATGGTATGAAACTGTTGATATTTTATCTGCATATACTGTGCATTTTAAAAACTGACCACTCAAAAGGCTGACCACTCTCAGGAAAGCTGACTGTGGTGTTGGACGACTTCAGTGAGAATGGTGAATTGGTGAACTGCCTTCCCTACAGTACTGTTGAAGCCTGCTGTGTGGTAAAAGTGTGGTAAGTCCAGGTCTGCAGACAACACATGCTAAATCTTCTGGAGATGGAGTTGGAGGAGAGTGAGTTCAATGCAAAGATAGAACCTGTGGCTTATTTGCAATAAATGGCCAAATTCCTGCAGGGCAATCTTTATTAATACCTGGACAAAAGTACTTGGACATGTATTACGCCTCAGAACTCAATATCACTCTCAGTTGATGGTGGAATATCTAGACTGGAATATGTAATATGTGACTTGTTGCAGTGGTGGCATCCTAACACCAGACTGGAATTCAGGAGTTCTTTATGGGAATTCTGGAGCTCTTTAGAAGCACACACCCTTTCTTTGCAAAGGCAGGCTAATAGCTCGATTTTACACCTGTGGCAACGAGAATTAAATAAGTAAGATGCGGTCCTCTTTTCTGTCCATATTTTGCATATATCTAAAACTTGACGGCCATCTTTGATGGACTTCATCATTCCAGTTGAGTTCAGCTGGACTGAGCTGCTTCGCTTCACTCAGAATTCCCAAGTGTACTCTCCGCCACCAGGTCAGGTCCTATGCTGTCCAGTGGGGGCTGAGATGTCGTGCATCATCCTTTTGAAACTGGTGGCCTGCCAGCAGTGAGAGTTGAAGATGGAGAGCGTACACAATGGTCTGGCCGCCAGCCATTCCCATCCCCCTCCTCCTCTGTCTTGAACAGTTGGGCTCTGGGAGGGGCCACAGGCCCGCTCCGGGCACAGAGAGATTGTCCTGACAAAGAGTCAACATGCAAAGCAGCCATTGCACCCTGCTGTGAAAAGAGAAGGCAGATGTGTTGAGAGCAGCTTATCTCGTCTGTCTTATTGTGGCCTTCAGAGGAGGGCTTGTGTGTTCGATTAGGTCTAAAATGTAGGTCCTACTCAGCTATGTGTTGTGTATGCAGAAGTCAAATGGAAGTACGTAATAATGGAATTACCTGCATGCTCATGTGCTGAAGACTTAGAACAGCAGACTGTGCCAGTCCAAGGGAAACTCCGATACTTTGCTGGAGAAACCAGAATTTGTGGTCTTATGCTGCCCTCTTGTGGTCAGTTTGCAGTGTTTTATAATTGGCTTGGATCGTTTTCGCTTGTTTCAGTCACTTGTGCAGTGCATTTTCAAGGTTTGTCTCATGTTTGATTCTCCATCTCTTTTGCAGTGAGGTGAAGAAGGAAAGGCCACCAACGCCAGATGATGTAATCGTTTTGTCCGACAACGAGCCCTCCAGTCCATGTATGAACGGGATCAGCCACAGCTTCAAGAAAACAGACACAGATATGATTATGGTAAAAGCTTTTGTTCAGTATTCTGTTGTCTGTGCAGTTTTTTTGTTGTACACTCTGCAGTTTATTTCAGTGCTTGTAATTAATTTGAGAACTGCTGAGTACTGCCTTTTCTGTTTCTGTGGTAACTACTAAGCAGTTATAGAAGTATTGATAAGGAGCATAGTGTTTGTTAACCATGGTCCTGGATGCATAAATGCCCTGAACACTTTTGTGAATTAACTGCTTTAACACAGTCCCTGCAACAGATATAGGACTTGTTAATGAGCTGATCAGATTTTCAATTCAATTCAAGTCATATATATATATATATATAGTGTGTGCATGTGTGTGCATGTGTGTGTGTGCATGTGTGTGTGTGCATGTGTGTGTGTGCGTGTGTGTGTGTGCGTGTGTGTGTGTGCGTGTGTGTGTGTGCGTGTGTGTGTGTGCGTGTGTGTGTGTGTGTGTGTGTGTGTGTGTGTGTGTGTGTGTGTGTGTGTGAGTATATATGCATGTGTGTATGCATGTTGTGCTACCTGGGATTATGACAAAGTGGCAGGCATAAACAAAAAAAACTGTCCAGGTGTGATTTCAGATAAAAGATTTATGTGGTCAATCTAGTGTCTTTAATTTGCTTCTCACATTCTTTGAATACTTAAAATCTTAAAGGGTTTTGAGCTCCCTATAGTCGAGGGCTGATGTGTACAGTGCTCCCAGTGAAGCCATTCTGTGCTGCTTTGTTTACATTTGGTGCTGCTGACCAATTTAATGCGTGCAGGAGCTGGATGTTGTCTCAAATCAACGAAATAGTTACTTTCTGTAACCTTCAAACACGGTGTTTGGGTAACAGATTGACTTTCATTGTTCATGAGTTATTATTCACAAGTCCGTGTCAAGTCACAAGTCACAAGTTACAAGTCATGTCAGAAGTCTTTTTGTATGCAATGTAAGTGTATCTTAAACTCGGGGTAACTAAAATGAGTACCAGTCTCTGGAATCCGGTGTGTTGGGAGCATGGAAAGCTCTAAAATGTGGTCAGGGTTGAGAAACACTGAAGTTAATATGTGTGATTCTCTGTCAGAAATGCTTTCCATACAGTGCTTTGCAAAAATGTTGAGTTTTGTCTGCTTTGGATATTTTGTCACATTTCATGTTTTCAGCTACATTTTTGGGTTTTCCAACATGAATGAACTGTTTAAGGACCACATCAGTAAGATTCCAGAGCCTTAATTATGTTTCTTTTGAGACAATCAGAGGTCAACTTACTTGCATGCTTTGTCTGATCATTGTTGGGCTTTGAGTACTGCTAACGTAGCTCAATAAAGTTTGTTTTTTAACATATACATATACGTACATTTTCCCATTTCATTTGCTGTAGAAGAGCAGCCCTGAGGAACGGCAGATCATCATCAAGCAACTAAAGGAGGAACTGCGAGTGCAGGAAGCAAAGCTGGTTCTCTTGAAGAAGCTGCGACAGAGCCAGATCCAGAAAGAGAGCGTGGTGCAGAAGGTAAGTCCAAAGGGTGTACACAGACTAGTTATTGTAAAGCTTACCTTTTGCAGTGCTCATAGCAAGTCACAGAAGCTTGTTTGCTGGAGCATTCTGACTTATTAAACATCACTGATTAGTTATTAAGGTATTTTGGTGATTCAGCAAATGTAGATGAACCATTTCAAAGTATAAAGGTATAAAAGTTAGTGGTTGGTGTGGCACAACAGATAATGCCACCTGCAAACCGCAACACCATGTGGGAGACTGGAGTTCGATTCCCAGTCTGGGCAGCTATGCTTTGCTACACCAATAAGAGTCCTGACTCCTAACCACTCTGATCCACCTTTGTAATATGAGTAACCTTGTACGTCACTCTGGATAACATAAATGTAAGTGTCATATAAATGTAAGTCTGAACCAGAGGTTTTACCTCTTCTGCTCCCTTTTTCCCCCCTTTGTGAACAGACGGCCAATTCCACGTCCAACCCTCCACCTCTTGTAAGAGGCAGCATCTCATCCAGTAAAGGACCCCTGCCGGTCAGTACACCTCCATCTCTTAAATCTGTACTTTCATTATGTGGAAGAATAAGTTACATTTCTTCAAACTTCTTCCTCTGCTGTGTGTAGGTGTCATCGAATCGAAGCTCAGGCACAGTCATTCCTCCTCCTCTAGTTCGGGGGGGAGCACAGGCTTCCAAGCATGGCTCTATAGTGATGCCACCCTTACTTAGAGGCTCACAGGTACATAGTGTTCAGGGTACCTCGCTCACACATGCACACGTGCAGGTTTATATTCGAATTTTGACTCGACTAAATGAGGTTTGTTCTGTATTTCAGCCCATTGCTGTGACACCTCAGCAGATAGCAACACTGCGGCAACAGCAACAGCAACACTCTGGCTCAGGTCCTCCTCCCCTGCTGCTGGGTCCTCGCACCTCTGTGCCCAATGTCCAGGTGCAGGGCCAGAGGATCATCCAGCAAGGCTTGATCCGTGTGGCCAATGTAGCCAACACCAATGTCCTGGTCAACATCCCGCAGGTCAGATTTATGAAGCTTTAACAGTCACTGTATTCACATTTGTCATGTTTGCCAACTGGTCAAGCAGTATAGGTTTCATTATCTTTTGCTCTGTTTTTGGCATGAAGTTTGTGTGGGAGGCAATTCCTGTTGCTTTGCTCTTGTGTACTTCGGATGGCAGCCAGCTAACATGTAAAGCTGTTACACAACCATTTGTTGGATGCAATAGCTTGTAGGTGCACATGCTGGCAAATAATTCAAAGCTCCAAGCCACCCAAAAAGGAGGTTTTGTTGCTTACATGGGAATTTGACAGAACAACAATCATGTTTGGATTGATTATTTGTAATAATACACTGTGGCCTGTTGTCCACAGGGTTCACCTACTGCTTTGAAGGGTTCCTCAGTCTCTTCCCAGTCAGGTATTGGCACGAATGCCACAGTCAATGCCAATGACTCTCCAGCCAGCCGACAGGCTGCTGCCAAGCTTGCCCTCCGGAAACAGTTAGAGAAGACCCTGTTGGAGATTCCTCCACCAAAACCTCCTGCACCAGAGCTCAACTTCCTGCCCTCTGCTGCCAACAATGAGTTCATCTACCTAGTGGGACTGGAGATGGTGGTGCAGAACCTTTTGGATTTGACCAAGAGTGAGTGTCTGTAATGCCTGAATAACCGCTTTGATAATTGTTGAGTTGTTAATAAATGTTATGCTTCCTGTATTGACTTTCGGTTTAAGTGTTCCCCAAGTCCTCTGGACTGTTTCTTTGCAGTAAATGCACTCCCTCCTTATTCTAGACAAACAGCAGCCACAGCAGGATGCCTCCCTACTAGCGGCGGCCCTTAAAGACCCGTTCACATGTGCACAGTGCCAGACAGACTTCACTTCACGCTGGAGGCAGGAGAAGGGCAGCAGCTCTATCCTGTGTGAGCAGTGCATGAGCTCCAACCAGAAGAAATCCCTAAAGGCAGAACATACCAACCGGCTGAAGGCAGCCTTTGTCAAGGCCCTGCAGCAGGAACAAGAGATCGAGCAGCGTATCCTTCAGCAGACCGCTTCACCCAGCCCCAAGACCTCTTCATCTTCGTCTTCTTCATCCTCACCAGTAATAAAGTCTGAAAAGCATGTGTTGGTGTCACAACAATATAAACTGGCCCGCACCTCTCTGCCCCAGCAGCAGCAAGTCCACAGGACAGTGACAGCCAACCGCTACCACACCGGCACCATCAAACAGGTTAGCTCTCAGTTCAAACCCTCAGGCCAACCACATGTAACATGGCTGCAGGAGTTGTGTACTGTACTGTACAGTACTTTAGTGTACTGTTTGAGGGGTAGGGCACTGTTTGTATTGTGAATTCTGCCTTATATATGATTAAACTAACCTCAAAACATCCCACTAGCATTAGATTTTTCCTTATGTACCTTATATCACCTTTAAGCTCTATTTGCATTTGATTAGTTTTATATGGTGAGGTGGAGTAAAGTAATTTTATTGCACGAGGTCGTAAACATTTATAGCATAGACTAGAAATCTTGGCATAAATGACTGAGATGGGAGTTGATACATTATATATAGGGTCCTGTACCCTCTTATAAAATATTAGAGGATGATAATCTTATAAATGAGAATTATGTGTCCATTTATTATGCTTAATAATAAAAATGAGTTATGTCCCACCTCCATTTTCTGTATCTGAGCTCCACCTCCCATACTGTGACTTATTTATTCAGTTATTGATGAAATTTATTTGATGTATTTTCAAAAGGGAGATTTTAATTATATCCTTTTAATAAAAGTTATCAATATATTCAGGTGAATTCAGTTTTTTTTTGGTCCAGTTTTATATTATTAGGAAGTATTGTGATGTTGATATTTTCAGAGACGGTTATCATACTGTGAAAAACTCCTACTGTTGCAACCCTAATTCTCACTATTGTACATGTTCTCTGTGCAGAGTCAAGGCCAGCTGTCACGAAGCATGCAGCAGGCAGTCAGTGCAAGCTCGCGCGGCCTGAGTCATGGCTTTTCCACATCCTCTCAGCTGCAGAATGCTGTCACAGCCGCTGCGCTGGTCAGCAGACCAGGTAAGCATGCCATGAGGGCAGGTTCAAAAGGCAGCAGCGGGAGTAGCAGCAGCAGCGGTAACCCCGCCACCAGTGCCTGGAGGAAGCAGAACAGCAGCGTTGCAGGTAGATGATGCCGTCCGAACCCAGACAGTTAAAAATGTCTGCCTTCCTTCTACTCTTTTACTCTTTCCTGTCCCTGTTTCTGATTCCACTCCTGCTGTCGAGTGTTTTGTCTTTACATTACGGGAGGTTCCTCAGGTGGTAAAACTCACTATTTCAAAAACAGATGACCAAGTCATCTAAATGTGAAAATGACCGGGTTTTCTCTCAATATGAAGTGTACAAGGATTCTTATTTTGTTCATTAATTTAATTTAATTTCAATATTTATTAGACATTTCATCATTTTATTCGTATATACACTCACTGACAAAAAAATCCCACACCAAGAAGGAGTTGTTGGAATGGACTGAAACTTTGAATGTTAATGATGATGATTGTCAGTGATTATAATATTCGAGTGAAAGGATACGTTTATAGGAACTTATAGGGAAAACTGTACAACTTTCTAGCTCTAGTACCCTGTTGAGCCTCCTCTAGCATGGATACAAGGTGAGATATGGTTTAGTTTGAAGGCATGCAGAATCTTTATGACTTCCAGTGGCACATTTGCCCACAGATGTTGCTGGGTCTGTAGATCCTGCACACTCATAGGTTGCCAAAACTGGCATTCCAGCTGGTCCCTTAAAAGCTTGATTGGTGATAAAAGTGGCAGCTGGACAGGCCATGAAAATGTCGCGATATGGTGGAGACATTCCTAGCAAACCCTTGCTATGTCTGGCAGTTAATATCCTACTGAAAAATGTCAGATGTCCTGCAAATATTGCTGAGCTTTTAGTGTCACTCGTATCACTACTCAGGGTGAGCGACTGTCGATTGCTATGGCTCCCCATATCATCATTATCAGTAGTTGGGAACAGAGTGTTATTTCACAGGAAAGGCAGGATATGAATTCACATTTCTTATTCACAACACCACTGCAAATATCAAACGACATCATGATTCTCTCAGTTCCGTGTAAGGATGCCACTAATTTTATTCATATTTTATTTTGTCAACAACAAACTGTAGGTCATCATATGATGCAGATATCATGTTTATGTATTTCACAAATAAATAAAATAACAGTAGAAATGAAATGCTAGAGCACACCAGCCAAACATTCTAACACAAACACTGATGACAGTTAGTGGGATTTTGGATTCCATTCACAAAAATGTACAGTAAAATTACTTCATAATTCATATCGACAGAGTGTTGGAAACGTAAGAGGTGAAGGTTTTGGCATGCATTGCATTATGGTAATTGTACTGAGTGTAGCAGTAGTTATGTGGATCTGCATGTAGAGAGAACTTCATTCCCTTTCTTCTAACATTGGCCATTCAATCCTTGTTTTATGCTAATTTTGGTTTAACTCATCCTTGTTGTTAGGAAAATAGATTTTTACCTCAGGTGATGCAGATATAACACACAGGTATTAAAAAAAGCATTTATTATTTAAATAGGCTCGATGTGTAATCAGACGTCATATCATTTACATATCTGCCTGAAACATCTGCATGCCCAGTTTTGCTGCAATAATATCTGAGAACTATTTTTTTGTCAATGAGTGTAATTTAAATGTAGTATTTACTTGTAAACATTAATTTAATTCTTTGTTACTTTATTTGTGGATGCTTTGAATTCACTGTATTTAATGGCCTTGTTCGGTCCCCAATTCAATATTTGTACTGATACATCAATATCCCTTTGATATACCCTTTGTCAGTTTCAATTTTCTGTAAACTTAATATCTAGATGTTGGTAGATGGTTTACATTTGTTTCTGTATGGACTACCATTGTCTCAGTTTTATTTATATTGATTACTGCACTCCTGTTTCTGCAGGTGTCACAATGGCCTACGTGAACCCCAGCCTGTCTGTACACAAGACGACCTCTCCAGTGGACCGTCAGCGAGAGTATCTCTTAGACATGATTCCCTCCCGCTCCATCTCCCAGACAACAAACACATGGAAATAATGCCCCCTCCTCCACTCTTCACTGAAATTTCTATAATCCTGATTTTTTGTCAGCAGCTGGAAATCCATAACAGATAACCAGCTATCAAGCAATAATACAACCACAAAACCTTTTTTCCCTCACTGCTTTTGTGGAAACCCTTAGTCCAGTCTCAAAGTCAGAGATCAGAGTTTTAGAGACTGGGTCCAGAAACAATTTTGGCAGATAGTTTCGGGACCTTTTGAAGAGGCGTTGTGTCTAAGTCTGCTCACTGCTTCATGGCAGGGCTGCAGTGATCCTACCACATCCACTGTCTTGTTCATCTCCACATCTTCACTTGTTTGTGGCTGCTAATGGCTCTGCAGGGGAAGGGATGATCATGGATTATGAGCTGAATGAAGGACATCTTCTGTTTTAGTGAACATGTCTGATTCCTCTTGACAGAGCAGAGGAGCCCAGACTTCACAGAAAGCCAGGAATTGTCCCTCTGTGAGTGCCTCAGTGTTGCAAAATTTTCAATGGGGCACAAAAGACACTCACTGCCTCTTAAAACAGTGATTTGGGAGTACAAGTATATATACAAGTTCTGTATTTTTTGGGTTTACTTTGTGGACTCATTACACCCCCAACTTTTTGAGCTGTCCTTTTTTGAGGGCCGAAGTAAAAACAAAACAACCAAAAAAAAACAACAAAAAAACAACAAACAAACAAAAAAAAACCCTGAAGAACTTAGTTATACTGTTGAGGTGGTTTTACATCTGCCAGTTTAGTGTGTATTTTTAAATACTGATTTTTTTTTTTTTTCGTAAACCTAACATGAAAAAAGTGTAACCAAGGTTTTTTTTGGGGAAAAGGGATTACTGAATTGCCACAGTGCAGCCCCCCACCCTCCCCCAATCTGGACACGATGGCATGGTTTTGCAGAGGAGTAGGGGTACAGATGGGACTTCTGAATGAAGCTTTAGGTTAAGTTTGTGGTGTTTATTCTTTCATTTGTTGTGTTTTGTTTGAATTCTTTTAGGTTATGTCTACATGGGGATATTTAAAACTGTACACCTACAAACTTCACGTACATTGAAGGAAACCCAAGAGGCCCAAATTAGATCTTTTTTCTTCATTAGTATTGTCAGACCAATTCAAGAAAACATCAAACAGGAAGTCTCGATGTTTCAGACAATGATTTGGCTGCCAGGTATATGATGTTTAATGCTGGTGATAAAGCATTGTACTGTCCAGCACACATCATTGATTGAGTTTCTGAGGCAATAAGTCACTGCTCCCATGTGGGACAGAATGACGACTCGGATGAAATTCAACCCTGAACTATGTCTCTCTCTCTCCTCTCTGTTATTCTGAAACTGATTTGGTTGCTGGTAGTACACCTCAAAATGCAGCTAAGATGGTGGGGGGTTAGTCCAAAATTAACAGTGGTACCTCTAGTCCCACCCCTCACACTCCCACCCCACCCCTAAGTAAATGATTATAGCCAGTGTTTAGTCACATTTGACCCATCCAACTGTTATCCCTTGAGCCCTTCCCTCAGGGCTGTAGCTGCCTGTGACCTCTGGAGGCCTCTGTTTCACACTGCTGTTCTGACTACTGCCTGCTGCTGCTGAGAACTAACACCATTCCATTGTCCAGGGATGTTAGCGCTGTTTGCTGCACTGCGTCCCGTTTTTGAATTGTACAAAAGAGTTCCCCCTTTTCCATTTATTTTTGGTCTATCAGTTAATGATTATAATAAAAACTAAATTTAACATATTGTCTTTTTTCTGTTTATCTGTGTCTGTGTGTATGCTGGGTTTCCTGACCAGTTTGAGGTTGAGATTGTAATAAGTTATCCTCTTACAGGCTTTTGCATTGTTTTTCACTGACAGAAGCAACTCAACACCCCCACCAGACTTCACTGAAGAAAACATTAATATCTACCCAGATATAGTACTGCCTGGTCCTGGTCAGGAGGCCTAAAGATACTTTCCATACATATAGTGTGAAGGAAGGAGCTGACTTTGCAGGTGTAATGTCATGGGGTCTGTGTGGAAAAAATTGCAGTCTACAGGAATTTCTCCTCAGAACTGTGGCCAAAAGATGTGACTGAGCAAAGATTTCTTGCAAGATCTCAGGCATCTATTGCACCCTGTCCTATATGTTCATGGTCTGCAGCTCCCTGTGAACTGCTCTTTCAGAAACTGGTTGTGTAAGAACTGTGCCGAATTCTTTCTTGAAGCGAAGCAATTTTCATTCACAAGCTGTGAAACATGAAAGCAGTCCCTGTCCATCAGTTTCATCTTTCAGCCACAATTCTGTAGACTGGGTTTTTTTTTTTTTTCCATTGCCGTTATACCCGTATGACTGGACACTTCAATACACCTGCAAATGTAGCTGCTTCCTTCACATGGTGGACTTTGGCACACCTAAATGTAATCACTTTTTTTCCTATCTGCTTTGAGACTCAGTTTCCACACATCAAACAAAAGTCACTGTATTGTACCACCAATTCCTGCCATACACCCTGCATAGGGCTCATTGACTGTGACATCTCTAAAGTTGCCCAGGCTTTCTGCTTGGAAGTCATGTACCCAAACACCGTTATGTGCTCAGACTTCCTTAGATCATGGGGCCTTCCCATTATTACCTCAGATGTAGTTTTGGCAGCAGAACCACATAACCTCTCACTTGAGTAGGGGAAACCTTTTGAGATGTGCCCAAAACCAAAGACAGCTTGACGTGGTCTGTGGTCAGCAGTACATTCGCACACTTCACAGTCACAGTGGACAAAGTCATTCTTGGCCTGGACTTTGGGGCTGTGGTAGAGCTCCTAGAATGTTTTGGTTAGCAGATCTGTTGGGACAGAGTTCATTATGATGTATAGTCACCAGTTGCTCATCTCAATGTTCTTGAATCTGAAGGATGTGGTTGTGATTTACTGCTCTTAGGACAAAGTCATGCAGTTTATTCCTGTGGTTCATTATTTTGTTAGCCATTTGCTTGGAGTGATTTTTGGATGTTGGCCACCTGCTGGTAGCCTCTGCTCTTCAGGACTTGGTCGGTTTCCATTTTTCTCCGCATACAGTGTTTCACAGCATTCGCAGCACTACACTTTTTTCACCTTTTATGTTACAGCTTTTTTCTAAAATGGATTATTTGTTTCTGTCAAACCTCTCCACACAATAACCAACAATGACAAAGTGAGAATTTGCAAATTTGTTTAAAATAAAAACACAAAAATATAATGTATTTAAGTATTCACAAGAATTCATAACTATTCACCTTTGCCATGACACTCAAAATTGAGCTCAGGTGCATTTTGTTTCCACTGATCATCTTTAAGGTCCGATAGTACACAGTGCATGTCAGAGCACAAACCAACCCACAAAGTCTAAGGAATTGTCTGTAGACTCTGAGACAGAATTGAATTGAGACATGGATCTGGGGAAGGGTACAGAAAAACACTTGCTGCATTGCTGAGCACAGTGGCCTCCACCGTCCATCAATGGAACAAGTTTGGAACCACCAGGATTCTTGATATAGCTGGTAAACGGCAGGTTCGTCGGAGGAGGATCTTAGTCAGGGAGGTGACTAAGAACTCAATGGTCACATTGACAGAGCTCCAACATTGCTCTGTGGAGAGAGGAGAACTTTACAGGATATCAATTTCTGCAAAATCAATCTGTTCCTGAAACAAAATGCCATAAAGCACGCATATTAAACATGGAAGTACAACGGCTTGCTGCTGTCACTGTGCCACAATGTGCACTGACCCAAAAAGAAAGATGGGTGAAAAACACCTTTGAGTCATGGGTGTGAAGACATCATGGGGAATCAGCATTGTCTGTACAGACTGCTGGGGCAGTTGAGAGTTGAGCAGCACAACACATTGGAAGCTACCCTATGTACGAGGCAGACTTCTTACTTCTTGGCTTCTTACAACCATTTCCATTCCACCTTAAATGGTGTTGCAGGATTGGACACACCAGAATGTAGTGTGAACACATGGCTGCTTTTCGTTATCTGCGTCTTTTGTTTTAATGGGAATTATTCAAATTGAGTCATGGATCAGAATGCACAACTATGCATAGATTTAATTTTTGTTTTTTTCCGATAAGCTCTGGCTGGTCAGCAACCTAATTGGGAGGCCAAGAATCTGTACCCCTCAAACATAACTCAGTTCTCTCTCCAACTATTCAGATTCAGATTTAAAATTGTGTTCTGGCTTCATATTTTGATTTTCAAAGAGGAGGACGTGGTTACACAGGTTTCCATCATGGTTAGGATGTTGTTTCTGTGGGGTTTCAGGTAGGCCTAAGGTATGCAGTTTGTAGGACTGCGTGTGTGGGTAGGAAGGAGAAAGATCTCTAAACTCATCCAGCTGTTAATGAATATTAATACATTCCAACTAAATAGTATTCATAGGCTATATTGAAGTAATTAAAGAGATTCGTTTCACATTGTCTTAAAGTCAATCAAAAATGTTTTATTTTCATGTCAATATAAACAATAGCAATAAATACATAATAATAGGGATGTGACGAAGTTCGAATTCGATGACATTCGGACTATTTTCACCAGATTCGAATTCGACGGATGTTTTAGGGACAGTTTCCTCGAATGCGGATTTGAAATCGCCGCCGGTATATAAAACAGAACCGTTCATACCGTCAGGACCGGACAGAACGAAGCAGACACAGATATAAACACAGCACTTTAATGGGACAAATAACAGTCCGGAGAGACAAAACCAGACTGGACAATCCAGAGACGGAGTCGAAAAACAGGTGAAGATCAAAAACCGGCAGAATAAACACAGGACAAAACAAAAGACAGGATCAGAAAACGGAACCGGCTCAAACAGACAGACGACAAACATGAGCAGCGCTGAGGTTGCGAGGCAAAGCTAGACACTGAACAGGTTGAAAGACTGTATTAAAGTCTCTCCGGACCAGGTGAATACAATCAGAACTCCGGTGATCGGGAACGTGAGTGAGTCACATGATCAGTCAGGTAACAAACTGAAGGATTCTGGGAATTGGAGTCCGCAGAGACTGAGTGGAGCAGGACACATACAGGTTGATTTCCGGCCTGCAGGTCATCTTTTAGAGACCAACAATGTTCATCTGAATTTAATGGTGAATGTTGTCTACTTTATACTCCCGCTTTACATAAATAAATAATGAAAATGGCTGAATGTGGTAAGAAAACAAGTGTAAAACACAAAACAGTAGTAAACACTGAACAATGTTGAGATATGTCTTCTTTGTGTAAGAATGCGTAATTAGTTAATTACATAATAATACAATAAATGATTGATAATTTTATGATTCAGTGTCATTTAAACAGTGAGTCCGTGACTACCTGTGGCTGATGGACTGTTTAAGCATCATGTATTTGTGTTGAAAAAATACAAAAATATAAGCACAAATGGGTGTATCGGGTTTTATCGGGTGTTCTTGGCCCCATGTTTACCAAAACCACATTCGCATTCACATTCAACGGATTTGTAGCTAAAAAATTTGAATCCGACGGATGTGGATTTTTCTCAGCTCCATCACATCCCTACATAATAAAATAAAAAATAGATTCAAACTGATTAACTATTTATATCTATTTTATTTAACTGATTTATTTATTTATATTTGCATTTTTAGGCTGTGGTCAATCAGCAATGGTGGGAAGCACTTTGGCCAATGGTTTATGTAGATGCAGGTACATGTAAATCAGTAGTGATGAGACAGCTGGGCTTAAACAGACTTTCTAAACTTTCACAATGAGTTCAACTGTGGTGAAGTTCAACACACGGAATTGCGTCCCTGACCAGCAGTGCTGCTGCTTTGGCTGTGTGACCTATGACACACTATGGCTCTGTACTGTCTCTGCTCTGTCTGAGTCAGCGTGAAGGAAGCCCTGACGATGTTTCAAAACATGAAATATCATAGGTTTTAAACTCTCTTTCTGTGGATTACAAAATACAAAAGAAGTGAGAGGCAGCATGGTCCCCATTCGGGAGACGGGATTAGATGTTAATTAATTTCTCTTCTGAGCTTTTCAGCAGTAATTTGCTTGAATGTAAAACTGGTGAACCAAACTGGAAGAATGTTTACACTGCTGAAGACCAGCCTAGCTCTCAGCCATGCCTATTTCACATGGCTTTACTACATGCTTTTTTCACATCTCAAAAAGGTTTCTAACAAACTTTGAGTGCATGGTTGAGAGCTGGAGCTGGAATGTGGAGGATTTAACAGGAGTGTTTAACAGAATATGGGAACAGCCACAGAATCACTTCATATGCTTGTCATACCTCAGGGCTGGCTTAACGAGCAGCAAATTATGTCCAAAACTGAAGGCCTTAGAAGGCTTTCTAGCAATGAAGGCCAAAATACATAAGTGTTGACAGCCCACCATAAACCTTTAGCTGTGTCAGCATCAGCCGTCAGTATTCTTTTACACTTTAAAGTATATTCTAAGAAGGCTGGGATATTGAACTTCACTTGAAACCTGACTGGAAGCATTCCCCCCTCAGAATATTCCAAACAGGATGACTTAAGCTCCTGTTCCTGTCAGAACTAAGTTAGATCTCTATCTATTTTTTCCATTGATACTGTGATGATGAGTTGTAGCTGAAAAGTGAAAACTGCGAGGAGGAAAAGTGAAGATGAAAAGAGAAATGTCACGAGGCCTCGAAATGCCATCCCCTAGTGACCCTTCTCTTGTAATGTTCAGAAATAGCTGACAGTTGGACAGAAGAGCCTTCAGCCCAGAGTTAAAATAACACAGAGTTGTTCGGTTAGCCCTGAATAGGTCAGCTCTGCTAACATGCCTCACTGTTATATTCATTCACTGTTATATTCAATGTCAGGTTAAGTCTTAACGATGCTGGAAAGTAATATTAACATCTAGAAGAAAAAAAATGTATTAGTAATTTTTGAAAAAGATTTTTCAGATTGTTCATATAATTTGTCAGATGAAACGGTGGCGCAGTGGATAGCGCTGTTGCCTCACAGCAAGAAGGACCTGGGTTTGATCCCTGGGTGGGGTGACTTGGGAAGTTTCTGTGTGGAGTTTGCATGTTCTCCCCGTGTTCATGTGTGAGCCCTACGATGGATTAGCGCCCTGTCTAGTGTTGTTTCCCGCCCCTGTGCTCAGAGTTGCCGGCTGGGCACTGGCTCACCCGTGACCCTATTCAGGGAAAAGCGGTTCAGAAATGATGATGAAAAATGAATGCATTTTTCAGATTTAAAATGTGATTGATCTAATTCCCATTAATTTACTGTGTCCACAAATCTGTTCCTCATTGGTTTTTACTTTTAGTAACAACGATAAAAACGATTGTCCAAAGGAAGGTATGTTTTCTACTCTTAGAACCTGAGAGCTGCACTTTTCACTGCACCTTTAGATGCTGTTTCTAGGCTTAATTACTAGGGATCAGAGTAACCTACAGACAATATCAACAATATCAATCTACAATACCCCATCTAAACATGACATCGTCATCTCAACTTTGTTTGATGAATTGTCAGCGAATAATCCAGCACAAAACCAACTTTTCAACTGAATTTAATCCCAGTTTAAATGCCAAAGGAGGTTTCAGTGCTCAACCTGCATGCAGACTGACTGATCAGTGAGAGTGGGCAGAGCTAATTACATTAATGATTCAGAAATATTGTTATAGAGGAAAATGAGATGGGAGGGACTGTTTGAGCTCCATAATTTGCTCACACAGTGTTCATATTACATATTAAAGTCCTAAGAAAGGGATAATACTGATACTTTCATGAATAAAAATAAAGGATATTCATTGTTTTCATTCATTTGAACTACTGTCAAGTATTTGAGCTAATTTATAGAGAAGGATTTATTATTATAAATCTTCTTCAGCTCTGGATGATCAATTTCCTACAGGATTTCTTAGTCCTTAAATGAATAAAAAAAACAATTTAAAGGTGCAAGTAATTTTTTTTTTATCAAAACATGGTCAAATTCATGCAAATGTTTAAATTCATTTAATTTTTACATCTTAAATTAAGAAATATGTGAGTAGCCTAGGATCTTCTGGAAATTACAATATACAAACTATGAAAACAGCTTGGAGTCTGGAGGAAGAATGGAGGTCCACTGTGTTCTATCAAGTGCTATCAAGCAGGACTCAGCAGGACCTGCCCACACAGCTGTATAAAACTTCTCACAGTGCTTCACTTTTTGCACATATGGATTCATTTCCCTGCTCAGAATTCTACACACAACAACAATGACAAAGTGAGAAACGTTTGTTTGAAATCTTTGCCAATTTATAAAAAAGCAAATTAAAAAATAACATAAATATTCACAGCATTTTCTCAATATTTTCTTGAAGCACCATTGGGAGCAGTTAAAACTTGACTTCTATTTGAGTTTGATTCTACAGGTTTGGCACCTATTTTTGGGAATTTCTCCCATTCTTCTTTGCAGAACCTCTCAGGCTCCATCAGATTGGATGGGGAGTGTCAGTTCACAGTCATTTTTAGACATCTCCAGAGATGTTCAATCAGGTTCAAGTCTGGGCTCTGGCTGGGACACTCAAGGACATTCACAAAGTTGTCCAGAAGCCACTCCTTTGTTATCTGGGCTGTGTGCTTAAGGTCGTTGTCCTGTTGGAAGACCTTCATCCCAGTCTGAGGTCTAAAGCTCTCTGGAGCAGTTTATCAAGGATGTCTCTGTACATCACTGCAGTCATCTCTCATTCCCTCAACCCTGACTAGTCTCCCAATTTTTGCTGCAGCCTGATGCTGCCACCACCATGCTTGACTGTAGGAATGGTATTGGCTAGGTGATGAGCAGTGCTTGGTTTCCTCCAGACATGTCACTTGGCATTGAGGCCAAAACGTTTACAGAGAATTCCACAGAGAAATGTTGGAGCTCTGTCAGAGTGACCATTGGTTCTTGGTCACCTCCCAGTCTTACTCCCCTCTACCATGATCACTCAGTTTGGCCGTGCAGCCAACTCTATGAAGAGTTCTGGTGGTTCCAAACTTTTTCCATTCATGGACGATGGAGGCCACTGTGCTCATTGGGACCTTCAATGCAGCAGAATCTTTTTCTGTACCTTCCCCAGATGTTCTGTTTTGTGTTGTTGTTTTTATACATACATTGTATTATGTATTATACATACATACAAAGAATTTCATCATGGGGTAATGTGTGAAAAAAAAATAAAATCAATCCATTTTGGAATAAGGCTGTAACTTAATAAGTGCTGAAAAAAGAGCCCTGTAAATACTTTCCAGATGCACTGTATAAATCATATGAAATATTCAAAAAATGTGAGATTCTGGATTAAATGAGCTATAAACTGTACTGACCAACAGTTAATGGCTTTAGTCACTGTTTTACTCTCTCTCTCTCTCTCTCCTTCAATGCTTTATATTTGTGATGTTGAAAGATTATATCATGCTCTGTAATTCCTGAATGGGATGACAAGGTGGAGCTGTCCAGTCTCAGTATCGCCCACATTAATCTAAGGGCTGTGGAGTGTTTGTACAGTTCGTTGGGTTTATGGCAGTGCGTGTCTGATGAACAGAAATGAGCCTCATTATCTCCAGCTGTCAGAGCCATGTTTCCACTGTTCACTCCTACAGGCCAGTCAGGCTGCAGTAACAAGAGAGCAACTGCAGGAGGCAGTGTTTACCCTCTGCTTCAGCAGGCAGAGCCCAGAATCTCTGACTCCTGCTGGGAGAAATTCAATTAAACAGCCCCCTTCTGAAAACAACAACAGCAGCAGCAGCAATAATAATAATAATAATAATAATAATAATAATAATAATAATAATAATAATAATAATAATAATAATAATAATAATAATAATAATACTGAAAACAGCAACAATTATTTATTAGCAATAATAGAACATTATGATGTAGCTGATAATGAATGATAATATTATGAAGCTAATATGTGCAGATATATTTATTGATCCCCAGCTATTTAGGTAATGCTGGACTGCTCCACTAAAACATCTGTATTTTGTTCTTATACTGCATTTATAACCCATATATAAATGCTTATATATTAACATTGTTGTTTTTAGTAAGCCGGGCAGTATGTGGTGGATGGATGGGGACATATTACCTTAGAGATTCCTGATTGTATCTTTACCCATATTCATTTCATTTCATTCCTTTTCATCTTCTTATTCATTTGTCCTGCTCAGGGTTGCTGCACTTCCTGACCCTAACTGGAATCAATGCATGGCAGGAGTATCTCCTGGAGAAGGTCCTGGATTATTACAGGGTACCACAAACACCCAGTCACTCACAGTAACATTATTATTATTATTATTATTATTATTATTATTATTATTATTATTATTATTATTATTATTATTATTATTAGTAGTAGTAGTAGTAGTAGTAGTATTGAGTGGAGTAGAGATGGACTGAATACTTTAATATTCATTAATTCATAATTATACAGCCAAATATTCCATAAGGCACCTTTTTGGTTTGGCTGAATAAGTGAAAACACAATTTTTTAAATTACATTTAAATAATTGTTTAAATGACATTGTTTGATGTCATGATCAATGCACAATTTAATTTGTAAAATTTTGGGAAAAAAGGCAAAATGTTTTAAAAGCTGTGAAATAATGTGTTCTGGATTCAGTATTTAGGCTTTAGCTAAATTTAGAATTTCAGCTTCTTCCAAAACGTTTGGAGGCATTCTGTTGGTCTATTCATCATGAATTTCACATCAATATTCACGCATTATCACGGCACAGTGTGGTTGGTGGCAAGATGACTACTGAAATATGGATTAAATTTAAATCTCTCTCTGTATTTAGACATGCACACACACACACACAGATTAGAAATTATGAGATTCTAATCAAAGATCACCAAAACTTGTCAATTCATCTTGCGAATGACATTTTTGGATACAATCCGTGTTAGGGCCCGAACATCCTTTTCAGACAGCTTCCTCTTGCTTCCACAGTTAATCCTGTTGGATGTGGTTGGTCTTTCTTGGTGGTGCTGACATTACCCTGGATACCGTAGCTCTTGATACATCACAAAGATTTGCTGTCTTGGTCACAGATGCGCCAGCAAGACATGCACCAACAATTTGTACTCTATTGAACTCTGGTATGTCACCCATAATGTTGTGTGCATTGCAATATTTTGAGCAAAACTGTGTTCTTACCCACACTAAAATGACAGATGTTTCAGTTTCATTGTCCAACCCCTGTATATATATATATATATATATATATATATATATAGAGAGAGAGAGAGAGAGAGAGAGAGAGAGAAAGAGTGAGAGAGAGAGAGGCAAAGTTGTTTGATGTGATGGTGAATTATTATTTTTATTATTTTAAATAAAAACAAACATATATGTTACATCTAAATTCAATAACAATCCTTTCTAACCCAGGAAATGGGTTAAACACCCTCAGATACTAATCAGTTTCCACTTTGCTATCAGTGTTCTCATGTTCTCCCAAATGAGCAGCACTAACTGTGTTTGAGTGATGCTCATAATTGTGCCAGTTTTCCCTCCCTCCTGTTTCCAGTAATCCATCTAATGTTTGTGTTTTTGAGGACAGAGTTACAGTGAAAACCACTGATCTGTTTTACTGTGAAATCTTGTTCTACGCCTGCTGAAAACAGTTCAGAACTGTAATAATAGTTCATTAATCTGCTCACGTTAGAAAGGCCTCCTTTTTGGCGTTCTGCTAGGCCAATTTAGGATTTCTGTATTCGGATTATCAGCATGCAAATGTTCTCCAAAATATCCCAGATGAACCAGGCTGTAGTGTGTGTAAGGGAGTGAGGGAGTGTGTGTATGCATATGTGTGTGCATGTTCTGAGGATGCTGCTTCGGAAGGCAATGTCTCTGGCTGGCTGAGCTGACAGCTCTGCGGCTCTCAGCCAATCACACACCTCTCGTCGGCTCTGCCTGCTTCTTAATTGGCTAGCATTGGCAGTGAGGGCAGCTGATCCACACGTGAAGCCTGATTTATCAGCCATTCAGCACAAGAGAGAGGAACAGAGAGAGGAGAGGCTCAGAGAGAGCGAGAGAGATAGAAATAGAGCAGACTGACTGGTGTGGGAGAATCTGCTGCTGAATCTCATCACCTGTATCCAGATCTTCACTGGCTGGCCAAGATGAACCACAGCTCCAGTGAGAAAGAGCCAGAGACCATAGAGCCCCTGCGCTACCTCAGGTAAGCCCAGCCTCACACTGACACTGCCATCCTCGTACCACTGCTGGGGATCATTGGATGAGAGATGTTCTCCAGTCTACTGTACTACACTGTACTACAATCTTCTTTTTCCAGTTTCTGCTTTCTAAAACAGGTGGTACCATTTTGGTTAGATGGAGAGACTCGACATTCCAGCACCTTGCCTATTCTTGTTTTTTTTTTGTGCTCGATTACATGTTTTCCTGCATGCAGATCCAGGGACAGATTGCACAGCATTCAGTGCTCTCCTGAGGGATGAGGTGTTTACTCTTCTGACATGTTTTCACAGTTACAGCCGAGGAACACTGATTACGTTCAGTTCAATGGTTCAGCAAACAGCACAAGAACCCTGATGTGGCACTAAAAGCACTAGAACCGAGAGGCAGTGCTTTTTGCTTCAGCTTGGTTCTTTAATGTGCTGCAACCGATGTGGCACTTCAGTCTTGGTTGTGATGGTAACGTCACAGCCGGTGATTGTCTCTGTTGAGTATTAATCTTGTATTATCTCCTCCCTTTATAGTTCTGCATGAGAGAGGCTGCGGCTCTGTGCGCTTAAGTTCAGCAGATTTCACTTGTTCTCCATCAGTGCTTTAAAGTGATTCTCTAACCCTTTAGAACCTACTCTCCATTGTAACGAAGTTGAAGATAGAACCCTAGATAAATTAGAAACATGAAATAACAGAGGTTGACTCTTTAGATGAGCTGTCAGAGGTTGACTCTTTAGATGAGCTTTTAGAGGCTGACTCTTCAGATGAGGTAACAGAGGCTGCCTCGTCAGATGAGCAACCAGTATCTGTCTCTTCAGGTGAGAACACAAAGGCTGCCTCTTCAAAGAGCTGATCGACACGGTGTCTTTATATGACTTAACAGAGCTTGCCGCTTCAGATGAGCTATCAGAGGCTGCCCCTTCAGATGTGGTAACAGAGGCTGACTCTTCAGATGAGTTACTGGAGGCAGCCTCATCAGATGAGCGATCAGTATCTGCCTCTTCCAATGAGAACACAAAGGCTACCACTTCAAAGAGCTGCACTTTAACATGAGTTGAATGAGGCTACCTCTTTACACAATCTGCCTCTTCAGATGAGCAAACAGAGGCTGCCTCTTAAGATGAACTATTAGAGGCTGACTCTTCAGATGAGCTATCAGAGGCTGACTCTTCTGATGAGCTATCAGAGACTGACTCTTCAGATGAACTAACAAAGGCTGTCTTCAAAAGAGCTAACAGAGCCTGCCTCGATAGATGAGATATGAGGTTGACTCTTCAGATGGGCCATCATAGACTGACTCTTCAGATGAGTTAACAGAGGCTGCCTAATTATTTTATAGTACATTACAGTTGCTTTTTGTAGCCAAGAGTCTTCCAGTTCTTGTTTGAGGGAATTTCATTCATTCTTCCTCGTTAAAGTCTTCCAGTTCTGTGAGATTTCTGGACAGTCTTGTATGCACTGCTCTTTTGAGATCTATGCACAGATTGTCATGTTTAGGTCAGTGGACTGTGAGGACCATGGTAAAACTTTCAGCGTATGCCTTTTGAGGTAGTCTATAGTGGATTTTGAGGCATGTTTAGGTTCATTGATCATCTGTAAAAGCCATCTGCTTTTCAACATAAGCTTTTTATAGAGAGTGCTATGTTTGCTTCCAGAATTTGTAGGAATTTCATGCAATCCATTCACCTCTTCTCGTGATATCTCCCCTGTGCCACTGGCTGCAACACAAACCCAAAGTATGATGGATCCACCCTCATGCTTAACATTTAGAGAGGTGTTCTTTTCATGACATTCTGTGCAATTTTTTCAGCCAAATTGGTCCTCATCAGTCCACTGTGATCTACTGAAGCTGACAGGTTTAACACTGACTTACACAATTAAAATGTATGGTCCTTCAAGAGTTCTTTTGTAAAGGAAATTGTACTAAATAGAACCATAAACACTTCAAGAACCCTTTACATGAATAAAGGCTTCTTTGTATCAAGAGTTATTCAGATTGATGGAGAATGTGCTGTAGAGTGTTCTATATAGAACCATTTTGGTTTTATAGAACCAAGGGGTTCAATAGAGCACCAAAAAGGGTTCTTCTGTGGATATGATGTCAAGCTTATTACATATTACTCTTTTCAAAAAGGCTCTATATAGAACACTCAAAAATGCATTGTCCAAAAATTAATGATGCAAGTGGTTGTTTGAATGTTACTGGTTCTATTTATTAAGGAACCCTTCAAGAACCATAATGTATAAGTCTGTATTTGTCAGTGTGAATCCTTTCAGCTTCAGCGGATCACAGTATGATCAGGAATAGCACTGACTGATGGAAAACCCACAGTAAGATTACAAAGAACACTGACTGATGGAGAACCATTTTCTTTACAAGCAAAAGCTTGAAGAACCATCATTTTGTGTAGAGTAGACCAAAAGTAAAAGGAAGCAGAAACATCTGAGCTTTAACAGTAGAAATTACTGTGGGTCAGTATTTGATAAGAGAATTACCACTGTTGCCCTTTGTATTTTTGTTAGAACTGCTTATTACTTAAGGCCTTATTATTCTACATGTTCTACATGGCTCTAAGTTCCACACATGTAGACAGTTTGAAAACAAATTCTTTTAAATTATTGACCATAAGGGCATCTTCTCCTAAAATGTATAATTCCCTGTGGTTGTGTTTTATTTGTGGAATTCTCTTCCAAGCAGAGACAAATGAAATGTGGCATGAAGTAAAAACAAGAGAATAAGGCCATGGGGGAGAGTGCATGCTTTAAAATAGCTAAATAAATGAAGTCACAGTCTACCAATATGACATGTGACCTGTGTAGGCCTCACTCTAGAACCATATTCCCCCTCCGGCTTCCCTGCAAAGACAGATCGGATCATGAATAAGAGCAGAAGCAGTTTGTTTTGTGTAATGACGGCTTTGTTGGCAGAAGAGGCCCTTGAATTTTGTCCCGTCAGCCCACGGACGTTTAAACACAACGCCGTCAGCGAGAGACTGGTAAATTATACGCTTCTTCGAGACCACAATGATAGGATTTACGGATTTAAGTTGTGGACTTGGAGGAGTTTTGTGTTCAAGGCATCACATAACCTCGTGGTGTGTCACTGTTTTTGTATGACTGTGTGTGTGTGTGTGTGTGTGTGTGTGTGTGTGTGTAAAAAATATGTTTTGTTGTGAATGTGTGTATATGGTATTTGAACATTGTTTGTGTTGATTTATTTATTTATCTTTCCTAGGAGTGTAACGATACACAGCATTCAGCACAACACAGCATATGTAAGGAGTGCCTGAATGTGGGTCAGTATGTGTTCATATGTTAATGGCATCTTAATGATAATATATGCTGCATACTCATTTACATGTATGTGCACCAATCAGTCATATCATTATAACCACCAGCCTAATATTGTGATAATTCCAAAAGCTACCAATGCAATGTGTTTGGAGCCACTGTCCAAATACTTATGGACCTATCAGTCTTGAACGTGCAGTAACAGAATGTACATATAAATATTAATAATAAAATCATATTTATATGTTTATACAATCAATAACACAAATGGCAGGAGAGAACTGGGAGATTTGCAATGACAAAAAGTTGAATATGGTCTCAGTTTGTGAATTAAATTTTTTTTCATGTTTTTATGTGTCGGTCTGGAAGCTCCTCTGGATTGCCAGGACTTGTTTCAGGAGGTTCTCTGCAGACGATGATTTCTGTGATTTTTGTAAAGGGCTCATTTGCATATAGCTGCTTTCTGTGACAAAGGTCAACATTAGTATTAATAAACAGTTCATTATTCAGCTGTGCTGCCCTGAGTGCAACTCTGTCTGCTCTGGGTAATGTTATGTGATATGCTGTGTGTTATTTCTATATTAATATCCAATATTACACACTGTTATTACTGTCAATCAGGACTGCTCTCGCGCTCCCACTCACACAACTCAACATCTCTCTCCTCCCAAACACACACTTTCTTTCTCGCCTTCTCGCTCTCTTGCATTTTCTCAAATGCACACTCTTTCTGTGTCTCTCTCTCACTTTGCTGGTTTATCTTTTTCTTTTCCTTCTCTCTCTCTCTCTCTCTTTCTCTCTCTCTCTCTCTCTCTCTCTCTCTCTCTTGCTCTCTCTCTCACTCACTCTCATTTTATTTATAGGGAGCGAATATGCAGGCTTGGAATGATTTGAGATTTTCTTCAGGCACTGTGTTTCTATTACCGGCCGTTATTAAAGTCAGAATATTAGAATAGAGCGGAGAGTGTTTGATGATGTAGGTGAGCATATTTGAGGTTGGTGGGGTGTGTAATCAAACAGAGAGTAGGGATGGTAGTATCCTATACAGCATGGTGTGAATCAGTGTGTGTCTGGAAGCTCAGCACTGCTGTCCATCTGATTCATGTATGAATTTATGAATTTGTTATGTCAGTCAGAAATGCTCAAACTGATCCCCTGTAGAAAACACTGCCTGTTGGGTCAACGAGAGCCAGACTCACACTGCTGTGTTCTCTCTGTGAGACTCATTATCCCACCAGTTCTAATCAGAAACTGGGGCTATTCCAACCCTACTTTACTATGAATACATTGTTACTGAGCACTTTAATGGTAGAGATGTCTGATCCAGTTTTATTGCCCCGATCTGATCTGATCCAGTCTGATCAATTATCCACCCACACAGTTAAGATGTGCTGCAAATTGATGCCAAAGTAAAATGACTTTGCTTTTATTCACAGTTTGTTTAACAAGACATTCTTGAGTCTTTTTTTTAGGATTGGCAGTTGGAAGGAAAATTGTCTCAAACACTGTTAAAGCTCTAGAACCACAGATATTATGTTCTTACATTCCACTGTCAAATAGTTATACATGGCAGATTTTGCCTTGTAAGAATACTCAACACAAAAAGGCGAACATACTTCATTTACCAAGGCAAACCAAAGGATTTGACAACAAGACAAGAGCTCAGCATGCTGACAAAAAGGACAGACAGAGCCAAAGGACCTTAAACACAAAGACAAGACTATAACCACCTAGGGTAGATTACAAATAGGCAGGAGTACAAATGAGACACAGGTGTGAACGGAGTGGAGCTAGGACAGACAAAGACAAAACAGGGAGGGGTGCTGAAAAGCATGTGGGGAACCAAACCAAAACAGAACAATGACAAGAAGGGACAGACAAGGGAGCCAAAAATGACAGGAGCATGACAGATGTTCATTACTGGTGCCCAGAGGACACCAGAGGGTAAAAACAAAGGATTGGATCTGAATTAGGCTTAAAATAGCTGATAAACAATCCAATTAAATATGCTTGGATTGTGATAATCCCAATCCACGGTATCAGAATGGGATAGCCCATATTCATTACATCAATTCATTTAATTCAATTTTAAGGGTCCTAAACACCATTCGGCAAGTGGTTTTAATGTTATGGCTGTTCAGAGTATATAAGAAATGGATATCTTCATAAGTAATTGAACAGAAATTTACTGCCAAGTATACCTTAACCCAGACCAAGACCAACTTCAGTGCCCACTTAGCTTTGCACAATTATTTTCCACTTGGCTTTGTGTCTTATATTAGTGCTGCTGAATCAGCTTTCTAAAGGCAGTGATTCTATCAGGTTTATAGAGCTATAAAGGATAATAGATTAGCACTTTAAGGACTGGCAGAGCCATTACAGGCTGCAGTGGTGCTAAAATATAAGGCCTGTAACATCCCAGTATTATTATACCACACAGGACTTTGATGTTGTTGTTCCTGTGTTTGTCCATGAGATGGACAATCCTACACCACTGAAGAAACACTAAAGACAGAAAAGGCAACCAGACTCTATAATTTATCTAAAAGTTTTCTTGGTCTTTAAGATGACATGACTTCCACAGTTCCCCTTAACTGCCATTTCTTGAATTACAAATTGGACAGTGAAAATTGAGAACTGGAAGCAGTTTGTTGTATTTTTATATTCTTCTATGCTTTGTAGGCAGCAATTAGCTTCAGTTTCAGCTCCGCAAACCAGCTGCGTAGAGGAGCTTGTATTTAACACACAAGGTTTGAAGAGACAGAGAAATTGTTAGCCTCTCTAATTACAATAATTTACTTGCCTTAATGAGGGTTAGGTGTTAAGAATTGACAACTGGAAGGGTTTCTGAATGTTTGCATGTGGCACAATATTATGTCTCATTTTTTAATTGGAGATTTAAATTAACTGTACATTAATGTTAAGCACATTTTAAGTAGTTTGCTGCTCAAGTTGACCTAGTAATGAGAATTTCATAATGTGAATCAATGTAAAATATTTTGATATAAAATATATAGGATTATAGCATTTAAAATGTTTAGGTTGGATAACAGTATTTGTCTTGTGGGAATTTGCTTTAACAGTAATATCAACCCACCTTGTATGTCCACCGACCTTTAAGGTACATAGCAAGGGTCCATTAAGGGTTCTTTGAGTGATACCATTGAAGAATGTCTGATAAAACCAGCATATCACAATAAATGTCATATATTTTGTACATACACTTATCGTCAATAAAAAAAAAAAAGTATTGCACCCAGAAGGAATCATCTGATAGCAATGTACATCTGTAATGGTGTCATGCCCGACTGTCATGGAATCACTCAGAATAGTAGTGGGTCATCTTCAGTGAGGAGTCTTGATGAAGACAAACCAACAAATCTGTGTGTGGAGGCATAGTGTTCAGCACCAAGATCAATGGATTGCTGTCACTCATCACACATCCAGAAGGCCTGGTCTCATGGTGTGGGGTGCAGTTTCATATGATGCCAGATCACTTTTGGTTTTCATTACAGGCACAGTCCAGCCTTATGTTAATAAGGTCCTGCAATCAGTGGCTCTACTTTTTCTGAACACACACTCCAGTGCACTCTTCCAACAGGACAACGCTCGTCCACATACTGCTGCCATCTCAAGAGCTGGCCTTGAAGATACAGATACAGTGTCACGGCCAGTCACAACTCCATGCCGAGACACCTGGCATGTTGCATTATATGCGACACCATACTACTTCTGTATGTGTAGCTCAACAAACATTGCCCATATCAGTCTAAATTTTCAATAATTTATTGTTCCTAGTAACCTTTATTGCATTGTGATCCAACACTTCCTTCTGGGTGAAAGTATTTTTTAAGGATGAGTGCATATTACAATTTTTTATGATCTCTGGTCCAGTTGGTGCTGTTTTCCAAACACCAGCTGACCTGCCATGTACTTGAAGAAGAATTTATATATTTGAATTCCTCCAGGCCCGGCTGGATAATATGTTATTGTAATCTTCACAGTTACAGATTAAGCAAGTCTATAAATGTCTAATTGTACACCAGACAGGACCAACAGACTAAGGGTTTCCATTAAAGTGGCCAGTGAGGGTTACAGTACAGTTCCAAAAGGAAGTGGAGAACTTTTCATCTCTGTTCCTGGAGAAGGTTCTACCTACACTTAGACCCAGCTTCTTCTCAGTTTCCTCATACATGAATACAAAAGCTGTAACACATTGCAGTCGGAAGAGTAGAAGCAGTCCGTCAGAGCAGCTGGCAGCAGGTCATTAAAGCGCTTCTCTACATCTTTATGACGAGCGAACAGCAATGGCAAACAGTCTGTATGACCAAGAGGATCCGGACAGGAGGTGGACAGTAGATAACGGGAGAGGAAAGAGGGGAGGACATATCCTGCTTGATCAGAGGATTCAGGAGAAAAAATGGTCCTCCTGCATTCATCTCCATGACAACAGCAGGGCAACATTCCAGTGGGAGTTGGGAGAGGAGTGCTGGGGCGGCCCGGAGGTTATTTTAGGATCCGAGAGCAAGGCCCCAAAAGCCAGCATTTCTCTTTATTGTCTAATTTCCGTTTGGGCTTGAATGCATGTTATTTTAAAATTACAGTTAAAGGTGTCAATTACATTATTATTGTCAGCATTTATAATCTGGTGGCAAATCAACAGAAAAAATGAGAGAAAATGTTCTCTTTCCTGTAGCATTTTATAGCTGTCCTCAGAAAAATTCAGAAATGGATTTTTTAAATGTATTTTTTAAATCAGTTTTATTACCAGCACTTAATGAATGGACTAAGAAAAATTCTATACTTTCATTAGATTAACATTCACAACACACTCCCAATCATTTTTCACCTTCGTCTGATGTTGTTTTGGACATTTGGAAAAACATCTGTCATTACCTAACACACCAATCAGCCACAACATTCAAACCACTGACAGCTGAAATGAATAACAACTATGATCTGGTTCCAGTGGCTCCTGTCCGAATATTAAGCAGCAAGTGAGCGGCCAGTGCTTAAGTTAATGTGAGACTTTGACAAGAAAACAAACTGATGTTCTAGATGACTGGGTCTGAACATCTCCAAAACATCAGGCAGGTCTTGTGGAGTGTTACTGGTATGCAGAGGTCAGTCCCTACCAAAAGTTCTCCAATGAAGGACAACTGGTGAGCCAGCAGTAGACTAACCTTAGTCTACACCTAAACCTAATCTTTAAATTTTATTTGCAATTTAATCTACACCTAAACCTAATCTTAATCAAACCTTAACATATATCTTAATCTACACCTAAACCTAATCTTAATCAAACCTTAACCTATATCTTAATCTACACCTAAACCTAATCTTAATCAAACCTTAACCTATATCTTAATTTACACCTAAACCTAATCTTAATCAAACTTTAACCTATATCTTAATTTACACCTAAACCTAATCTTAGCCTAACCCAATTTTAATGTAATCTTAGACTACACCTAAATCTAACCTACATCTTAATATACTTTATATCTAAACCAAACTATAATCTAACCTTAATCTACTCCTCAACCAAGCTTCATTCTAACCCTAATCTACACCTTAATCTTAACCTAAACCTATCCTTAATGTAACCGTGATCTAAACCTAAACCTAATCTTTAACCTTCATCAACACCTAAACCAAACCTAAATCTAACCACAATCTAAACCAAACCTTAATCTAAACCTAACCTAAACCCAACCTTAATGTTAACCTAAACCTAATTGTCATCTAATCTTAATCTGTACCTTAGTCTATCCCTAATCATAACCTTAATCTAACCTGAATCTGCACCTTAATCTACACCTTAACTTTAACCTGATCTTAACCATTATTCTAATCCTAAATTTAACTGTAGTGTAATGAGGAATCCTCACTTTCTCCTTTAATATCTGGCAGGCAGTTTCTTCTTTATAAAGCAGTGTGTGTGTGTGTGTGTGTGTGTGTGTGTGTGTGTGTGTGTGTGTGTGTGTGTGTGTGTCTTTTGCTCAGGGGTTCTTAACCTGGGGGATGTACTTCTAGGTGGGTCGCAGATGTGACACTAATTAAGGCGTTTTGTCAGCTAAATGTGGATGAATGAGATTTAAGCTCTAAACTTTTTCACACTGTATCTTTCTCAGTCTTGATGGAGTGTCTCGCATGAAGGACATGGCTTGTCAAACCACTGTTGCTTAAAATAGAGCATTTTTTTTCTACACACGCCACAAAGCTTCAGATTCAAGAGTATCATCACTACAAAAAACAGAAAGTGAGAAAATATGATAAAGTTCTTGGAATATTTTACAAATTATTCATACTGTTTTTTCCTGGGGTTAATTTCTGGATGAAACAATCAAGCTATAAGGACGTTTTTTTTGTGAGATCATGTTGGTGGTCCAACAAGGATCTTCTGTAACATTGCCCTTGGTGCCAGATACCACCCGATACCTTCAGAGGTCTTGTAGAGTCTGTTTTTGTGACACGAGGCTGGCCTTCATAATATTTGGCAGGTGGTAATAATATTTTGACTGATCACACCAGTATAAATGCTAATTGTGCAGTCATACTTCAGAAAATAGATGCCAGCTGAAGTTCATGCTGTCTATGTGAACACTCAGAAAAATACATATTGGTGATGAGGTCTAAGGAGGGTAAGCAATGTCGACGGGGTGCTAGCCTTGTCCACTTTCGCCGTCACCCTCACTCTCACTGCCTCTCCTGTTTACAGTGAAAGGTGCTGTAAAGAGCTGTCAACACTTAATAAGATCAGGAAGGGCTGACGGCTGAGTCCATGCTTCAGCGTCGATTATCTGCTGACAGCGGTGTTCATGCATGGCTACGTCACCATAGAAACAGTGGAAGTGGAGGCCGTTGAGGCCAGGGAATGTGTGATTCCACACATGTAAAAAAAAAAAACTGGAAAAAGCTGGAGAATGAGACAGGGAGTGACGAGCTTTTCTCCATCTCTGGCTCTTTATCTGAAAGCAGCAGATATATCTCAGAGATCTGATTTTGCAGGTGAGCTGTGTCATATAGACAGAAACTAGCAGTGTGCTTACAGTGTTCATTGTTCCATATTGTGATTGTGATCAGACTTGAAAGATATGACAGTGGGATATGAAAAGATTGGTCAGAGTGATATGATTTCCCTTTGTTGGATTTCATGACAACCGAAAAGCATGGATCAGGAGTGATGATTGGTCTGGGTTAGGATTCAAATAAGCAGATCCAGGACAGATCATATCCATCCATCCATCCATCCATCCATCCATCTATCTATCTATCTATCTATCTATCTATCTATCTATCTATCTATCTATCTATCTACCTATCTGTGGTGCTCTTAATCTATAAAATTCAAATGTACTCACTATTAGTATTCAGTAATTCTGTGGACAGAAGAACAGCTCATGGATCAGGACATCCTTAGTCAGTGAGATTGAGCTGTTCTTTTGCATATTACAGCCTTCAGTGATGTCAGCATTGCAAAATCCAAAATAACTGTTATGGTTAGCAAACAATCCATTGTGCAGCTCTGTCCCCACAGAATCGCTGAAATGATGCTGCTAAAACATTGCGGATATAAACTCTGCCCGGCTTTATTGTCATTGTGTAACGGAACTTCCGTTCTCACAGCCCTGCCCTGTGTGTCGCAGGAGCCAGGAGAGTAATTGGGTTCAGTGTTTCGCTCTGTTACACATTCATTAACAGGCCGTTTTGCTGTTGGTAAAAGCTGGAAGAATACCCATTCTGAATTCTGATTATGTAAAAGTCTGCTTCTGCTGGTCCTCACAAACAACATGTTTGCACGACACATGGATTCCACCCTGCAAGCCAAGGCTCAGAAAGAGAACTTCATCACAGGTTTCAAGTACAATCATGAAATTATGTAAAGCAGCTCCACTCTTCAAAATAAAGACACAAAACAGAAAACCTCTTTTGGAACATATCAGTGGACGTGTCTTTAAAGAGCCACTTTTGTGCAGTAAACGAGATCCTTTTAAACAATGTAAAAGAAAAGAATGTAAAAATTAGAAACATTATACAGTACATTTACATATACATCTGCAGCATTTGGCAGATGCTTTTATCCAGAGCGACTTACAAAATTGCTGTACGCTCAAAAGATATCCATAAGTAGATATTAGAGGCTAGAGTGCAGATATTCCTCTTGCTTAGTTTCTGCCAAAAACGAATGTCAGAATGGAGACCAACAAGATTCAGTATAAATATAAACCTTTAATGAAATAAATGTTCTTGAAACAGATGGGTCTTCAGTCTGCATTTGAAGACAGTGAGTGACTAAGCTGTTTAGACCCCCAGGGGAAGTTTGTTCCACCATTTTGGTGCCAGGACAGAAAAGAGTCTAGATGTTTGTCTTCCTTGCATCTTAAGGGATGGTAGATCAAGCCAAATGGTACTTGATGCTCAAAAGGCTCTTGGTACAGATTGAGTTTTGACCATTACTATCAAGTACAGATGGGCTGGTCCATTGTTGCTTTGTTGGCCAGCCTCAGGATTTTGAATCTGATTTTCAGCTACAAGAAGCCAATGAAGGGAAAGCAGCAGAGACGTTATATGACTGAACTTGGGAACATTGAAGACAAGTTGTGCTGCTGCATTTTGGCCATGGTAAGAACGCTTCTCCAGATATGATGCAAGCATTGCTATGCAATGCAGGTGATTTCAAGATTAGTGATGACCGACAGGAGGATTTTGTGGTCTACCATGTCGAAGGCTGCAGATAGGTCAAGGAGAATTAGAACAGATGATAATTTAGCTGATCTTGCAGAATGCAGCATGGAGGATTATAAAAATTATAGTCTCTAAACACTGATTTATTTTCCTTTATTTTGAGTTGAGAGTTGAGTTGTCATTTCTGCAATTAAAAGCTCTAAATATATGTAATTTATTTAAAATTTGTGAGAAATGTGGTCAATGCTTTATAGAATAAAAAGAAATAATTAATTTTACTCAAACACATGCCTGTGAATAGTAAATCCAGAGAAACCGATAATGTGAGGTTTGTTTCTGGAGCTGTAGACCTCAAACTGTGCAAATAAATACAGTTAATATTCATTTCTAAACAAAAATGCTGGTTTAACTTTGAGAGAATTGAGAATCAATATTTGGTGAAATAACCTTGATTCTCATTTAAAGCTTTAATAGCATGCTTTCCACCAGCCTTTCAATCTGAGGTTTTCCATTTCACTGCAGAAATTGAAGTAGCTTAGCTTTGTATGATGGAATGGCTGTAAAGAAAGACTGCCGAACCTGTACAGAAACTGATAAAAAAAAAATAGAATGGTCTCTTAATTTTTCTCAGAACTGTATGAACATTAATCTCATTTAGAGGCACTGTGAACTTTTGTTGTATGAAAAAAAAAATGATCAAACTGAATGATGTATCACAATGAATCAAAATCTGAATTTTGTGAATAATTCATGTCTTAATAAGTTTTATGCAAATTAAAAGTTTCTCCTCCAACTGTACATTTAAGGGTCATTTAAGGGTGTTTTAAGAGTTTAATAAGTCCATAGGTAAATCAGTGCAGAGTTCTCTTTTGCATTCTTAATTGGCTGGGATGCCTGTAATTAGTGTAGTATTGATAGAAAGCTAATGAGACGTTTCCAGATGGTCTATAAAGCGGTTGATGTTGATAGTGCTGATGGTTCACCGCGGGGCGTCTCTGATCAAGTCTGTCACAAAAATAGCAGAGTGAATTCACGCTGAAGTGCAAGCGCATTCTCCTTCGGCAAAGAGCTTCAACTTGGCTTCTGTTATCAGCGTCTTGCTTCAGGTGATGCTTTAATGTAGTTTTCACATGGCGGGCTCGAGCTCCCCTCCTTCGGCCTGTCACTTCCTCTGGCAGCAATTTGTATCAGCTGCTGTCGCCGGCTTTCCACCTTCCTGCTGTTTCCAGAGAAGTGTTTAAGGAAATGGTTGGCTATAGTGCAAGATGTAATGCAGTTAGTCTGCCCCTGTGGAGGATGGTGGCGAAGATGGCTGAGCCATTTTTGAACACGATGCAATGTGTGACCTTAATGAAAGTGGAGAATTGGGGGCTGTCACGTCTCCGAACTGAGTGTGATTCTTTCTTTTTTCCCCACCCATCTGCTGGGCTGCCTCCTCTCCAGGATGATTTGCACTTTCTGGTGGTGACTGTTCCTCCACTGTTGTGTCTCCTGATTGCCAGCGTGGGGGCTCGAGGGGTGTTATCATCCCTTCCTTCCTTCTTTCCTTTCACTTCATCACCTCTTCCTCTGACTGCCAGCAGCCATAGACAACAGCCATTATGAGAATGAGTGTGTATACAGGCCATCTGAACTGAGAACACCAAGTGTCCTCACGTACACTCTGTTCCAGCTTTACATATCCCCATTATACACACATAACCCCCAGTCAAACACTGTGTCTGTGCTTCTCACGCTGCCCTGTTGAGGCATGGACTCCACCTCTGAAAGTATCCTGTGGTATCTGGCACCAACAATCATTGATTGTTATTTATTGGAGTACTTTTGGAAGTTACCCAGCAAGACCTGCCTGATATTTTGGTGATGTTCTGACCCAGTCATCTAGAACATCACAGTTGGGTTCTTCTCAATATCACTCAGATTCTTACACTTCAACAAATCAACTTCAAGAAAGGAAAGTTCACTAGCTGCTTAATACGTCCACCTCTTGACAGGAGCCACTGCCTCTGGCAGCTGTAATACTGTATGACAGGGGTCACCAACCCTGCTCCTGGAGAGCTACCTGCCTGCACTAATTGGTTGGAATAGGTGGGGTGGATTATGGTTGAATCTGCAGGAAAGTAGTTCTACCATCGGACTGGTCTTGAAATGTCTGGGCAGGGACAAAGCCAACCCCCAAGTGACTGGAGGGACAAAGGTGGTGGGAAGGAGGGAGGGGAACCATTTGCATATGGAAAGCAGCAAAAGGGGCATGTGACTAAAAAAAGTCACAGGTAAAAGCAGGTGATTTGTTGAGAGTGTGGCATTCGAGACTCCTGGTAGAAAATAGATTTTTTTATTAATTCACAGAAGATCTTTTGAATTGTTGCTGAATAACATGCTTCAGATTGAGATGCATTTGGCTGTGTCCACTATGTCGTAATATATGACTTAAAAACATTTAAAGGCAGAAGATTGCTGTTAATGTCGCCTCTATAGGTCAGTGCAAATTAAACAGTTCTGGAGCCTAAACGTGTCTACTGGCAATGTCAGATCTAGCTTATCCTGTGTGTGTTAGCAAGCAAATAAGTGGCTGTCCAGTCTTCTTGTGTGCCAGAATTAAAGTTCAAGGTCATGCATAAAGGCTGGCTTAAAGTTCACTTCTTAGCTCATATTTCGTATTCACTGGGTGATCATAAACGATCTAGGTATTTTTAAATAATCTAGGCTTAATTTCTGAGGATGATAATAACCTACGGACATCAAACACATATCATAACAAACTACAAGATGTACCCTATCTGACTCTCAGCAAGTAAAGATCTAAATCCCAGTTTAAATGCCAAAAGAGCTTGCAGTGCATGTTTGCTGCTCTGTCAATGTATGCTCAGCCTGCATGCAGACACTGACTGTTCTTATGAGCAAAAAAAAAAACAACATTAATCGAAACATGGTCAAATTCTTACAAATATTTAAATTCCCTTAATATTCACTTCTCAAATGAAGATACATTTGAGTAGCCAAAGATGTCCTGAGCATGTTTTTGGCAAATAAAAGTATGTCAACTATGGAAACATCCCACAAAATTAGCCTAGGTAAAATGTTAATGGTCTGTTGTTTTGAGAATCATAATTTGGTGTGTGATCTCCAGATCTGTGTCCAGGTCCATCAAATACAGTCATTTTAATTTGTCCCACTGTGTTGTGCACACACAGGAATTAGACCTCCACATTTCACCCATCCACATGCAGTGATACATACACACATGCACACTAGTGAATTCACACACCAGGGGCCAGTGAGCACATGTGCCTGGAGCAGCTGGGGGGTTCAGTGCCTTGGTCAAGGACACTTCAGTCATGTCCTGCTAATTTGAACCAGCAACATTCCAGTCACAAGACTGGTTCCCCATCCACCAGTCTGCTCTGACTGGTTATTGTGTGAATTAATTTTTTAATTTTACACCTAATTGTTAATATGAGGAACCTATTCATTCAGAGCTCACGATTGGTTTGGCTCTTCTATACTCACAGCCTTCTATTTGATGACTGAAATTGGTTTGAATGTTAGCAGTTTTTCTCACTCTGGGTTTACATCACTGTCTTGTGATGGTAAGTGTCTGTAGCTCTAGGCCGATGTGGGCCAACGCTTCACTGGAATGTGATCATTATGGTCCTGTGATAATCAACCAAAACAGTTACAAACAGAACTGAAATAATTAGACAAATATTCACATTTAAGGCTCTTCCCTCGGAATGTTAACTGCTGTTCTTCCCACGGGTCTTGTGATTTTGAGTGCCAAGGGCTCCGGGCATGCAGTGTCTGTTCATTGGGGGGGGATTGGTCGGCTGACTTCTTCTACTAATCAAAGTCAGCAGGCAACACATGGCACGGATATGTCTCCAGGATGCTCTCTTTTAGGAATGATATCTTCTGCCTTCCTCAAAGCCTGTCAGACATAGATCAAACCAGGTCTCAGCCAGAGTAGAACAATCTAACATTCCCCAACAAATGTCACCATATTGATGTTGACAGCTGGCTTTAGATCTTTCAGAAATGATGATGATTCTGTGTGATTTAAGGAAAATTGAAGATCTAGAGCAGAGTGGATGGTGAATGGGCGGGAGAAAATTCTAGGATTGTGTGAAGGAAGAAGAGTGTTCTAGAACATTTGAGAACATTCAATAACATTTTGAATGAAAGAGAGCATTCTGTAATATCCACAGAACATTCTTGCACATTGTGAATCATTATTAGTATCCTAGACTAATTTTAGGACAGTGTTAATGAAGAAGTGCACTATAGAACCCTGGGGATGAATGAGAATATTCTAGAACACCACAAATGAAAGACCTTTCTAGATCACCGTGAATGAACGATAGCATTATATACTGTAACACAGCAAATGGGAGCAAACATTCTAGAACACTGTAAGAGAGCAACATGAATGGCAGAGATTGTTGTAGAACACAGAATGGAAGAGAACATTCAAGAACAACACTAATACCAGAGAGCAATCTAGAACACTGAATTCATAACAGCACTCTAGAGAAATGCTAATTAAAGGGAGCACTCTATAACTATAAGAATGGAAGAGCATTCTAGAATACTATAAATAAATGAAAACATTCTAGAACAGTGTGAAAGAATGAGAGCATGACTGCAAATGAAATATCATTCTAGAACCATTTGAATGAGAGATTGCGCTCTAGAAGACTGTGAATGAAAGAAAGCACTTGAGAACTCTATGAATTGAAGGCAGCACTCTTACCCTACTCCCCACACACCTCACTGAAATAATCAGCTCATTAACAAGCCCTTCAGAGATGCAAAGGTTAAAGCTAAAATGTGAAGGCAGGTGTACCTCCAGGAGCAGGGTTGGGGAACACTGCTCTAGACTTTGAATGAGAGAGAGAGAGAGCGAGCATTCTAGAACTCTATGAATTTAAGAAAGCACTCTAGAATGCTGAAAGAAAAGTGTTCTAGATGGAACAACTAAAATGGAAGAGAGCACTTTAGACCACGGTGAATGGAAGAGAGCACTCCAGAACTCTACAAATTAAACTCTAGAACACTGGGTGAAAAAGAGCATTCTAGAACAGTGTGAATGAAGGTGGAATACTGAAACAGCTAATCGCTGAGTTGCATGTTCTCGACAGTCTCTCCTGTGTTATGGACGCTGTTGGAGGTCAGGATCATGCTGGTTAATTTGTTGATTTAGGTGTAAAGAGCCCACAGTGTTGAATTAGTGTGAATTATGGAGACTTTGTGACAGCAACAACATGACACCTGCTAGTGGACACCCACACACAACCACTCAGAGGTGCCACAGTGATGATCCAATGATTGGGACTGGCACGCTGGATGAATTTGATAGGTGGAAAACATGACTGCAGTAGGAAGGAATTAATGTTTATTGTAAGTCTTGACTTTTAGAACTTGACACCTACATGGTACGGAGCTTCATAACAGTTTTCTAGACTTCCTAGCTCAGGATCAGAGTAATCAACAGTCATGATAATCATATTAAAGTGTCATCAACATATTATCATCTATTAGGAAGAAATTCAGCTCAGAAACACAACAACATAAAACAGTTTAAATCCCAGTTTAAATGCCACAGCAGTCAAATCTCTCAGTGTGTATCAGGTTAGTGGTGTTTAAAATCTTTAGTCTGCTTCTTCTCCAAGAGTCTCATTACTTTAACCCATTTTACAATTTGTGGGTTGAGTCAGGTATGGGAAGAACAGACAGACTGATGACATATCATTTATCAGCCATGTGTGAGGTCAGATGCAGCATGCATGACAGCTTTATTTTGTCAGCGAAGCTTGTTGCACTGTGGACAGAACACCAGGCATTGTCACGCATAAGTGGTTTCTGTTTAATTTTTGTTCAAATACAAATACAGTGTGAAAGACTTCATCAGCAATGCAGCCGTATTCCACACTATTATACTTAGACGTTAACAGATCATCCCTCCGTTTTGCTATCATTAGTCTCAGATTGCGTCAACTGACTCAATATAAAATTTCAACTCACTTTTCCCAGCTTTGCATTGTGCATTAAAAAAATGCATAAAGCATTGTGTGCAACATATTTTAAAATGGTACCCACCAGGTAACCACCAAGTAGTGACTTCCTAGATACCCAAGGTTTTACAATCACCACTTTTCACAATCAAACCCAGCCAACACATGTAAAGCAGCAGCCAGTCTCTACTGAGAACAATTGTCCGTCTAGAGAACTACATCAGACACAGTGCTGGTCCTCATTTTGGCATACAGATACACTCATTTGCACACTAGTGCAATTTAGAATAGCCACTTCACCTGATGTCCATGTTCTGGAATGTGGGAGGAAACCCATGCAAGCAGGGGGAGAACATGGAAACTGGACTCTGATAGGGCCTTAAACCCAAGACCCCAGTGTTGGGAGACAAACATGCTAGCTGCTAAGACACCCTGCATCCACAAAAGGCGCCCAGCTCTATCAGTCACATATGAAAAAGGAACATAAGTATTATTTTTGTAGTTTTCTGGTTTGAGTGGACCAAGGTTAATTCAACAGAATTGGTTGAATCTGAGAATGTAAATACTTCTGTTTAATTCCATCAGCTGTGCCATCATCAATAAAGTCTAAACCAGCTCATTTTGAAAGTGTGTTTTATGCTTCCAAAGGTCTCGTCCAACTCATTTAACTATTCAACAATGTTATATTAACCAATGTTATATTAATGGTTCTTTAATATCCAATTAACCAGATCTGACCCTATTTTTACAACTATGATTGCACTAATATGAAACAACCTCCAGAGCTTCTTCTTATTTTATTTGTGGAAATTCCAACTAGTCTTCTAATTTTTAATAATTATGCAGCTAGTAAAAATTGTTGTGTAATCCTAGCCCACACCATTAGATAGAGGGATAGTGGTTATGCTGTTTTTCTTCATCCTTCACACTTTCCTCTTTTCATCATCCTGGCTTAGGCTAATTTTCATTTCATCTCATCTCCTATATTTCTGTCCAAGATCTCTACCGGCTTATCTGACTACCCGGCATTTCTTTCCTTGATCCAGGCTACTGGTTTGTGTCTTGTTGCATGTTGCTGTTTGAGGGTATTCTTATGTATTATTCTGTTTATGACAATCTCTCGCACATTTTGGATTTGGGTTTTGATTTGTTTAGCAGTTGTTTCTCTACAGTGGTCTTCTGAGACATGTGTCTCTGAAAGATGTATGAGCTTTCCGAATATCTGCTTGTTTGTGTTATTGACCACAAATGGCAAAACACTCAAAATGCCACACCCAGAATTGATTGTAGACCTGTCTTCAGTTCTCTTGTGCATGAAATAATGACACACTGGCACAAAGCTGGCCAGAAACATTTAAGATTGAGAGGACTGTGTAAAAATGACTGCATTTCTTATTCCGTTCATCCGGTGTGGATTTAAGTAAGGACAAATTAGAGTTGAGATAAAAATGGACTGCTTTTTAGCCTTGCCTCCTTTCTCCAATTTTAATGGGGGAATGGCCAGTAATCGCCATGATGTAATCATGAACAGGTCATTTTATGAAAAGACGTTAACCAAACAGCACATTAGCCATCACTGACCATGGCTGACAGTGAAATGTCACCACTTTATAATGGCACCTATAGCCTTTGTCCAAATTCAGCAGCTTGGCATTACCATGCTGGCTACCCGCCTCCTCCAAAAACACTATCACAGTGTTAACACAGTAGCTATCACCATCATTCAAATTTGTTAAAGTGGTTTTAGCAAGCTGACTACTGATCTCTTCCAGTATCACTGCTGTGGTCCTAGTGGACTATCATGGTTTCAGCATGCTGGCTATTGGCCTTCTCCAACATCACTACTGTGGCATTAGTGTAACAGCACCAATTGCTAGAGCAGCATTCTGACCATATAAGCACTGTTTTCAAGCCAGGGTTCTGTCCCTGCAGAGGTCACATCATGTAACTTAAACCTAATGCTTTCCTGAGACTATTTACTGAATTTTTGTAGTAAGCAGACATTATCTTAATGCAAAGTCATGCATGATCAACAGACGCAGACTGTGTTTCTGCTGCACTTCACTACTGTTGCTCTTAATGTAAAAATAGCAAAATCTTCTATGGTGTTCTGGATGGCTTGTTTATCTGCTTGCACTGAATGATTCAAAATCTAATGTTTCTTTTATAACACATCTTGAACAAATAAATAAAAAGATAATACACACAGCAGGATTGTTCCTAGAAAGCACATTCATCTCCAAAGCCCCTCAGTTAATGACTTTAGCACTGCTCACACAGTCTTATTTGCTATCTGTTTGTTGCTCTGTAAATCGTGAGAAAACAGTCACACCGAAGTCACAAGGCTTCAGAATTCGCCCTCAGCTCATCTTTACGAGCCGATGTGTTTCCTGCTCTGTTCTTTTAAGAGCTTTATTGGATCATGACTTTAGTCTGACATCTCTTTGTCAGTATTACATTTTTACATTATTACATATTTCTCTTGGCTTTTGCTCCCCTCCCTGTCGAGCTCCAGTATGGACGCTCCTGCTCAAGATGCTGATTTTAATCACATCCTCTCCGCACCAGCATGCTAATCTTGATTTGATTAAGATTTGATTAATATTTCGTGACCAAACATAATGCAAAGTGTTTGATGTTTGCGGGTGCTGAAGGGGAACAGGCAATCCCAGACTAGCTCTTGGCTAATTTGGGTTTGTGCCAGTTGTCCTCAAGCTTCTGATGAGCTTTGCATGTCTGGTGAGCAGCTGGACAACTGCATGCCAGAAAATTCAGAGAGCAGCTAGACTGTACCTTTCAATATCACGTCAGGATATAAGAACACACATGAAGATATCTGTACAGTAAGGGTTTATTTGTTAACACTAGAGTAAATAGAGATAAACTTTTGGGTTTATAATAATGTTAAAGTTTTAGAGGGAAAACACTCTCATTGACCACTGACTTTATTATTTTTTTCCTAATGGTATATAAAATTAATTACAGGTAAACACTCTTATTGACCACTGACTTTATGTTTATTTTTTATTATAATTTTTTTTTTGTAATGTTAAATACAATTAATTGCAGGAAGACTCTCTCTGACCCGATTGTAAGCTTATTTGGGGTTATCCTACTGACCACTAGATTCATGCTTATTTTGGTTTATTCTAAAGTTAGAGAAATAGAGTTTTACAGGCAGACACACTCACTGACCACCAACTTTATGTTTATTTGTTTTTGTTTTTGGTTTTATAAAGCTAATCATAGGTAAGTTTATTTGGGTTTATCCTACTGACAACTAGATTCATGCTTATTTCGGTTTATTCTAAAGCTATATAGAGTTAATTACAGGTACAGACACTTTCACTGACCACTGAATTTATGTTTAAATTCTAATGTTATATAGAGTTTTGGGCAGAAACAGAGTTTCTGATTTTTATTTATTATGAATGGCATATGAGTACATTAAAAGAACACAGACTTAATAGTTCTAATGGGGTCTTCATGCTTCATGGGCCTCTTTAGTAACTATCTGGAAAGATAGTAGCCATGCTCCTGTTTTGCCTCAGTTCCCCAGTGGCTGTTCCAGCTGGCTTTCAAAGAAACTGAATCAACATAGATCTACCCTTAGAGCACAGAAGCTCACAGCTCACCTGAAGCACGTTTTTGCCCTGGGTTAAACTGAGAAGCATGAAATGGGAGAGCTGTCAGCTTTGACAGGTTCACTGATTAAACTCTTGTCTACTGAGTTTTGGATCAGGTTGTTGACCATTGTAGTTGGGGACTGTGAGCCATGGTGTGGAATTCTGGGACACTTTGTGCTTCTCTTGAGCACAGGAGCAATGAGCTGGAAGAAATGGAGACAGAAGGTACAGGCCCCTGTGAGGACTATCCCAGAGTAAGCTCTGTCTATGCCTGATACTGTCAGACTTCGGAATCGGTTTCCTCAATTATCTCCAGAGCAGAAAAACACTTACATGATAAGACTTTTTCCAAAGTCTGTTTCACAGCTCAGCTAATAGCCCAATCTGTAACAATAAATTGTAGAAATTGCATCACTTAGCATTAAATTTCGTGAACCATGAAAGAGTAAGCCAGAGGACATGTTGCTTCGTTCCATTATGCAGTAATGAGAGTAGATTTGGGTCATAAGCAGATATTGACTCACAAAGACTGTTATAGCCCGTAAATGAGGACATTTCTTCCGAGAAGCCCCTTATGAGATGGCATTATATTACAGAAAGCACATAGAACTGAATTATTTCATTCTGCAATTGTTTTCCGTTCCATGAATGGTTTAGAGCTCTCTGGTCTAGCTGATACTTGGCTGCTGAAATGTTTTATTCATTTCACATATGCTGCCTTCTGGATCCTGGATCTTGAAGGATGCTTTAATGAGGGCTTTCAATTTTTTTGCACTTAGTCACCTTTGCATTATATAGCACCATCACTGACTTACTGAATGTGAAATTTTGACTTTACATTTACAGCATTTTTGCTCACACTCTTATTGAGAGCATATTACATTCCAATCATTCTAGTTTCCACATGTAGGAGAATGAAGACATGAACTCAAGTCAAGTGGTGCGATTACCTGGCTGGGGAATTGAACCATAGGTAATGTGGTTCACCACTAAACCAACCATTTGAGCACAAACTAACTTAGAAGTGATGGCTTTCCAAAGTGGACTTCATTTCTCGGTCAATTGCACACTACAAAAAAATATGATAAAAATATACATTTGATATGAGAGTGTGATCGATACCTGACTTTTGTTTGTTTGTATGTTTGTACTTATTTATACTTATTGTACTTTATTACTTATTGTTTATTTTGGTCTTATTTTGACTTTTTTGATCTGAAACAATGACTTATTTTTTTGTCATCAGTCGCACTCTAAATGGACTTCTTCCATTCCCCTGAAATGCGCAACTAACCAAGCCAAACGTTTGAGGCTGACCATGCCAAGTCCTGATAGCATACAAAATTTTATTTCGTTTGACTCAAAATCCCACATCAAATCCAGTTTCATTTACAGAAGAGAACAAATATTCTCGCTCTGATTTGTCCTGGGAAGCACATTGTGAGTTTACAGTGATATAGCTGATCTCTAAGGGATTAAGAGCATTGAGCCTCATTTTTACATTTGTGGCATTTAGCAGACGCCCTTATCCAGAGCGACTTACAAAAGTGCTTTGCTGTTTACTTAGAACATCCTTAGCTAGTAGACAAGGCTGGAATCTAGAGATTCCGCACGTTTAGACCATGTTGAAACAAAAGTCTTTATGGAGTTAAGTACTCCTGAAACAGATGAGTCTTCATTCACTTCAACATCTTCCTAAGAATTTTCTTAAATGTGTTCTTGAGAAAAGTCCTAACAGAAAGTCCAGTGAGATTCATTACCTTTTCTTACAGTGCAGAATTGTTCACAGCTGTACTCTTGCAATGATGAATCCCATCCTCTTAAACTAAACCAGTCCCATAAAAGAAAACAACTGGTGAATATCAGAATCTTCATGAGAATTATGTAAGTAGGTTTTAAGAACTGTTGGTGAATATACCATATGTCATTTTTTATGCAAATCAGAAATGTATTTAGAACACGTGTATAATTATGAACCTTTCACAGCAAGCCTGATTTTGTCAGAAGCTCAAAATCTGGTGTTGGTATGGTAACAGCCAGTTGTGACTGCTGACAACTAAAGCTTTTAAGTGACCTCACTGTATTTCCTCCTCATCTGTGGAGCTGCATCTCCAAGATCAGAACAATTTCAGACTCAATAAACTCTGTCTCAAACCACTTCCTTTCCCCTATGTTGTGCACTTTATTGGCTGTGAAATAGTAGCACCTACACAAAAAGCAGTTCTCTATTTAACATGCTGTCAGGGTTTGACCATTTTTGTGAGATTTTAGGTAGTGCACTATGCAGGGAGTATGATTAAACAGGGCTGAGAGTCTCTTCTCAGAGAAAGTAAACTGTGCAGGTTGATTGTGATGCGAGAACAGAAGACACAGATCTGCAGTAATGTAAATTTAGACCTAATTTCACAGTTGGTTTGGTCCTGCTTATGTTTTTTTTTTTTCACAGCCCAAACAACTTAGCAAAATTTCATAAAATGGTGTTAGGTGTGGTTTGAGATTTTGTATTTTCATTGTATTTATTTGTCGCATTCGCTGTGTAACAGTGTTTCTCCAATTCTGCATTCTGGACATGCCCAGTTCAGAATTCCATTTGATATATGATGGAACATGCTGAAGTAATTTCAGACTTGGCAATACTGTTCTTTTTTCCATGTCCTAACACAGACTGGGCTAACAAACATTTTGATATTCTGAGTGTTCCTCCTCTTGCATCAGAACTGCAGCATAGAAGCAGTTTTAATTGGGCAGGAAGGACCTGTACCTGTATCTCTCCACTCTCTTTTTTTATCTCTCTCTCTTGCTCACTCTGCAGCTCTACAAGCACCAAGAGCTTCACAGCTGACTCTCTGCCCGTTACCATGGTTTCCTCCACTTGCCACCATGGTCTCTCCCTCTTCACATGGGCACACTGTTGCACATACATACTCCCAGACAGAGCCAATCATAAGCCTTGATTTAATAACATGATGAGCATGAGGTAACTGCTGTGTCAAAAATGACTGTGTAATGCAGTGTCACTGAAGTCAAGTTAATCCATGAAATATGACTGTTAATCACATTAAGCAGACATGGTTTTCCATCTTTGGCACATTGTAACAGACACTCTGTCAGTCTGGTCTGGTCTGCTGAACCTTGGTGATCTGTCTCACATTTGGACGTCCCGCTGTGGAACTTTTGTTGTATCTAAGAAGACAGCTTGTGTTTTATAGCATTAGACATGACAGGGCCCATGATGTTTGGGTTGAGTAGGGGTCCAGAAGATGTCCTGCTGAAGATCCTCTCCCAGAGCCAAACACAGTTCATATCATGCCTCAGTGTCTTCAAAGTTCTGTCATGGATGTGGAGAAATAGTCAGGAGGGGTCTGGCTGTAAAACTGGGCCAAAATCTGGAAACAACTATGTTTCATACATAGACCTGCCAGAATGTCAGACTCACACAGTCCCAGCTTATAGAGGCTCTCCAGAAACAGAACAGTTGATGTATTGTTGTCATTTCTTGGCAACAGATACTAAAGGGAGTCTGCTGGTATATAAGCTCCAGCCCAGGCCAGCCTAATGAGTTTCCAGATTGAGTTAGCATGCCTGTTCTGAGGTGTCACAGAGATGGGTTTTGGGGTCAGTGTGACCCACAGGGACTTGTCAAGCCCATGTCTGTGGTCTGCTCATCGACTTGCCTGTCCTGAGTCTGAAAAATGAGCATACTATGGTTCTCTATGGTGTACTTAAAGAGCTTCTCTAGTCAAAGGTGATGGAGAAAAATTTAAGCTCTAATGTGGCCTGACCTTGTTTACGATGACCCTGTCCTGATGAAACGGTCATGGCCTGATAACATCTGTAAGTGTGGTGGGTGGACACCATTGCCCCCACAGCTCCTCTGGATCAAACTCTTCTAAGTACACAGCTCTGCTGAGTGCATAACCTTCTCTGCCTTATAGCTTGGAGTAGATCTTGGATTTCTTCCTAGTGCTCTAAGATCAAATCTAAATTCATGTATTTAAGCAATATGGCTGTCCAGGGTGTCCAGATGTCTTAGGATTCACATTCTCTGCACCTATTATTTGGGAAGTACATTTATAAGGGTCAAGGTGAAGCGAAACTTTGGCCCCACTTCAAGTCCCCTCACACTACTAGAACTTAGAAACTAACCCAGTTTTCATTGCTTGATATGTATTTACTGATTAGTGTTTGTAAGGTATAATAAAAGTCCATAAGGGTTTAAAATTGCATTTATTTGAGATGTAAATATTTATAGAATTTGTATTGTATTTGTAAATAGTATCAATGTTTAAACATAAAATTACTCCTTAATTTTGATATTATTTGTAATGATTAGATTGACAAGGGTATTCATAATACTTGACAGTAGTAAATGTTATGTGTCTAGGAATCATCTAATAATAGTCTCATTTCTATGTACATTAGTCATCAATGTAAAAACATTCTGACTTATACACCGTTACTGATATATTAGTGTAAGACAACTTTTGTAAATTCACAGAGCAAGACCACCCTATAGGCTCAGTATGTGTGTTGTGTAGGGCCCCACAAATTAATGAAGGCCCCCCCCGTCTCCTCCTTGCCTCAAGTTAGGGAGAGTTAGTGACTCATATTAATCTGAAGATGAAAGAAATCAATCCTTCAGGACATGAGAAATCAATAAACACTCAATGAGAGTGAACTGCAGTAACAGCAGTCGAGTAAACTTGTGATTGTTCTTCTAATGCTTTTGATTGTTAATAATTAATAGTTTAGTAACCATAGCCACAGGAAGTTTCAGTTTCACCTTAAATGTTGCAACTGTTTTCACACAATCACTGACTGGCTTATTTGATGTTTTTTTACAACTTAAATAGTGAAGGAGTTACAGGAGCCTGGACGAAACTGAGCCACACAAAGCTGCAAGCTACAGAATAAACAACTCACCTGGCCACCATCAATTGCAACCTTGATGTGGTAGCTGTTATAAATTGAATGTTGATTCCTTGTTTACCAGTTGATTATTAGTTTTTTATTCAAGTGCTACAACTTGGTTTCTTACTGTTGTAGTCATCCCACCTTAAACTCTACATCTGCATTGTTAAATTCATTCATATTCATGAGAAACTCAAACAGGAAATGAAACAAAAAGCAGTGAACTCTATGAAAACCAGTCCAGAGACAGTATATGGACATAGCGACCCCCATATCAACATTTTGCTTAGGACTCTTAAAACTTAAAGTTTTCATTAGCTCTTAGAACCCAAGATCCAGGCAGTTACATGCTGTTTTCTAGGCTTCACAACTCAGGACACGATCCTTGTATCATAATGTAACGTTTGCTGGGTAATGAACAGATGAAGGTTGGGGTGGAAGTACGTGCAGGGTTGAGTTTATTAACGGGTTACACAGATAACTTACACTAACCATCACAAGATGAGTAAACATGACTACTAGACCAGAAAACAAGAAGACTGACAAGGACAGACTGAAACAGCAGAACTTAAATAACCAGGCATGATAAAGAACACCTGGACTTGACAATACATGAGACACAGCTGGGAAAGGGCGGAGACAGGACACTTGCTCAGAAGCACCAGGGGAGATAAACAAACAAAGACCAGACCAGAGGGGCAAGACAGATACGTGACACATAATACATTTACCCTATTGAACCATGGCATGTGATGATGTGACACTATTTGAAAATAGTAAACATCTAATATTCATTCATTTCCAAATTTCAAATTCCAGACATTGGGTTATAGAACAAAATGAGAAGGGAGGGGATGTTTGCTCTCTTTCTTTGTTCACAAAGTGTTTCAGAATAAAGGTCTTGTGATGGGATAATACAGATACATACATAACAAAAATAACTCAGGTTGTTTTTATTTGGACTACTGTAAAGTACTATGAATATCATTATATCCATATCCATATTATTATATCCATATCCATATTCATATTCATATTCCTATTATTATTATTATTATTATTATTATTATTATTGTTGTTGTTGTTGTTGTTGTTGTTGTTATTATTATTATATTCATTTTATTTGGACTAGTTTTTTTTTATTTGTGAATTTCCATGGAAGTTCTGATAAAGGATTATCTTATTTTACTGTCATGTATTTTGAAGAACATATTATTAAAAATATCCTTGTCAATGTAATCATTATAAATAACTAATCAAAATGATTCAATTTTCAGATCAAAAACACTCTAGACAATTTTCAACTGGATGATATATAGTGAGATATATAGTGCTTTCAGTCTCTATAGGCAAAAAAAGGTACATTTATTATCAAAACATGGTCAAATGCAAACAAATATGCAAAACAATATCTAAATTCTGTAATATTTACATCTCAAATGAAGAAATATTGGAGTAGCCTACGATCTCCTGAAAATACTTTTCTAATTTTTAGGTGAATAAAAGTACATCAAACTGCAAAAACATCCCACAAATTTGGCCTAGGCAAACCTATCTGGGTTTACAGTGAATGAAAACTGTGAGAACATAGAGAACTGTGAGATACGAGGAACAGATACAACGACAAGAAGATTCATTCTTGTTTGTGTTCTGTAGACATCAGAGCAGATGGATAAGCTCAAGGGCAGTGTGTCTCCTGAAACCTCAGATAACAACAGAACTTTTCTTCAGCCGATTAACATCAAACATGGGAAAAAATGCTGAAATAAGCGAAGCTCATTCAATACATATTTAATATCTAATCTAAACATGTCAGCCAGACCCTGCTCTTCCCTGCCAAAGTGCTGCAGTTCCAAGCCCTGACTGTCAGATCAATCTAACACCAGCCTGCTAGCCCTCTGCTCGTATACTATTAAATCACCTTCAGCTCCAGCATGTTCCACCAACTGAGACAGATGTCTACACAAACCAATTTACCCTTCTGTCCTCCCTTGCAAGGACCCACTGTCTATACAATCACTTCCTATGATCTCCATCTCAATCAGGGAGGAAATGACGGGCAAAAGGTTTTGTGTCCTCAAATGGCACTCCTGAACTCCTGAACTTGATTAACAGATTAAAAATCTGATCTTCTGTTAGCGTCTGATTAAAAGCCTGTAACAGATCATTCCTAAATTTTGTTGCAATTAGGATGCAAGAAGTTGTTTGATACTTTTTGCCAAATGCCAAAGTGCTGACTAGTCCATGACTTGAAGCTGTAGAGAGTTTCCCAGAGGTGATATGGTCTGATATTTGTATCATAAGGGACATGGAGTCTGAGAAAGGCTGTATGAGGTTTGCATGTTCACTCCACAACCATCATCCTCTTCCTTTGGGCTTCATTCTCAGGTTGTCAGATTCTATAAAGTTGGAGCTTGTACAATAGACATGTTTTCCAGGCTCTTCTTGTCTGACTCTCCAAACATCTCACCTCTGTGTGAGAATAACAACCCAGAGGCATTGAGCAGTGATTGCTTACACCATTGTCCAAGAATACCCCAGAAGGTCCACATTTTTTCTACTTGTTTTGATCAAGTAAGTTTTTTCTGGATCTTTTGTGGGAAGGTCACCATTGAAGGTCTTCACTGTTGCTTGACCAAAGCTCTCAACTGTCTGGAAGACTATGTCTGGACATTTGAGAACCACTGATAGGAAGACAGTGAAACAAGGAGAACACACACCCAAATCACTAGAAGATTAAATTTTGTTCATTTAGTCCATATCGAACCTGGTGTTTTTGCCACAGTCAAAGAGCCATAACTGCTGATTTCTCACACATGGCTGGTGTTTTTGTTCCAGTGTGTGCATCTGGTCAGTTAGTTTACTTCAGTTTATCAAGGCACTAAAGAACTTTACTATGTCTTGTCATCATCACCTACATAGGCTGTTTCTCCTTATTCTTGACATTGATTGGTTGGTAGAGGATGTGAATCTGATGTTGTAAATTCAGCCTTTCCACATGCACAACTCTGGCTTTTTCATTTTCTATAGCTTGATTTGAAATCATAGTCTTCATCAAATTTTAAGGCCTTTTTCACATCTGCATTCAGATCAGATCACCCTCAGATGCACAACCAAGTCCCTTTAGAACCTGTGGAGACCTTCTGGAGTGGTTTGTTTATGGTGAGAACATGATCCAATCAGGTGTGCAATTTGCAATTTGAGCTAAATGGCTCTGCAGGTGTAGTTTAAACTGGTTAAAAGTTTAAGCAGCTGTACCATGTTAAAATGCACACGAATCTGCACTGGACCAGAACAAAGAACCTTTATCCCGTACTTACTTTCTTGCTACCGGCAATAAGTGGAGAGAACATTCTTATGTGCGTTGTTGTAATACAGTTTAGTTCACTTAGAACCAAACCACCAGGGAAAACACTCAAAGTTCAGTTCAAGTTCGAACCAAAGCAAACATTACTACAGTTGAGACAGGATTGAGACCACCTATTCTGGTTGGACCAGGACACCTTTTAGTCCAGGACACCTTTCACACCTGATCTAATTTACCAATAGAAAATAAGACACTTGCATAGGAATGACACAGTTAGTCAGACCACAGTCTTTTCCAGGGATCTGTTGCCTGCATTCAGTTCTGCTCATCCTGCCACATCCCCCCACTAATGGCAGTGTAATGTCCTCTGAACACTCACTGACTGATCCTCTCACTTATTCTGAAAGACAACACAAACCATCAGGTAATGGATCGAAGCCCCCCAGTAACTATTTTAGCCTAACTTCCTCTTCATGGTAGGCCTCACTTTGGGGGTTTCCTCCCACCAAGGCTTCTGGTTGATCCCCACTGTGTCTGAATGCCACAATATCCAATTCTATTCATCTCATTCTTTTTGAACCCTCTTTGCCTCCAGTTCCAGAGATGGACACACCCCCATGACTTGCCTATGATGACACTGCATACCATTTACACCACATTGCCGTTCTCTTGGCAGGACATTTTAATTTATGCACACTTCAGACTGATGCTCTCCCAGTCCCATTCAGCAAATGCCATTAAAAATGCATGAGATGGTGTGAGCCTGACACTGCAAAGGAAGAATTAGTGAGTGTAAACTTCCTCCCTGCTTCACAGCTCACAGGACTGGCTGCTTCAGATCAGGATAATGTGAATGATAGTTAAACTGACTGTGAGAGAGCTGGTCTGCAAATAATCGTGAGCTATCCTCTCAATCTGCACTGTGTTAGAGTTCTGTTCATTTCACAGTGTTTGAATTCCCTCGTTCCAAGTGCTGCTGCAGAGGCGCTAAAGTGTGCTGGGGCCGGGTGCTTGATGAACCTCCTAAAGACAGGAGCACTGTTGTGTGTGCGACCGAGGCTGTTATTTGGCAGCCTTGTGGGTGTCTGGATTATAACAATAGCACAACCCAGGCAGCAAAAAGGGGTTCCAAAAAAAGTAAGCCACATTTAGCTCTGGGCCTTTGCTGCACAAGGGGTTTAAAAAAAAATTAAGCTTTTTTCATTCTTATCCTGAAAGCACTTTATTTTTTATTTATGAAATGTGCCAATCTAGTGTGTTTTGGTATATATATATATATATATATATATATATAATGCATCTGGAAAGTATTCACAATGCTTCACTGTTTGCACATTTTATGTTACAGCCTTATTTCATAATGGATTACGTTTATTTTCCCTTCAAACATCTACACCCAAAACCCCACAATGACAAACTCAGAAAAGTTTGTTTGAAATCTTTGCAAAATTATAAACAAAATTAGACACAAAAATATAACATATACGTACATAAGTATTCACAGCCTTTGTTCAATACTTTGTTGAAGCAGCTTTGGCAGCAATTAAAGCTGAAGGTCTTTTTGAGAATGATGCTACAAGCTTGGCACACCTGTTTTTGGGAAGTTGCTTCCATTCTGCTTTGCAGAACTTCTTAAGCTCCATCAATTGGATGAGGAGCGTCAGTGCACAGTCAATCATTATATATCTCCAGAGATGTTCAATTGCGTTCATGTTTGGGCTCAGGCTGGGCCACTCAATGACATTCACAAGTTGTCCCAAAGCCACTCCTTCAAGTTCAATCTTTTTGTTTCTCATGATCTGAGAGTCCTTAAGGTGCCCTTTGGCAAACTCCTGAAGGGCTGTCATGTGTCTTTTACTGAGGAGTGGCTTCTATCTGGAGCTGCAGGAATGGGTGTTCATGTGTAAGGTCTCCACTTTCCCCAGAGCTCTGTGAGAGTGACCATTGGGTTCTTGGTCACCTAGTCCCTGAACTAGATCCAGAACTTGTAGGGTGTGATGATCATCCAATATCCAGACCTCACTAATGGTCTTTTTACTGAATGCAAACAAATCCTCACAGCAATGCTCCAAAATCTTCCCTAGAAAATAGAGAGTTACTCTTAAAAAAGCAGGATAAACTTTTTATAATACCCTTGATTTTGGGAGAAACAGAGAGTTTGTTTACATGCATTGTAGCTGGGATTAATGATGAATTTGTACATATGTGTATTATGTAGTATGTACAGATGGACAGAGCAGTAAACATGCACTGGAAGACTCCTTTGGCATTTAAACTGGGATTTAATTCAACTGGAAATGAGTGAAATTAGCTGAGCACAATGGTTAGACAGGGTAAGTATAATTTGTTATGATATGTGTATCAGGGGGCGGCACAGTGGCGGCACGGTGGCGCAGTGGCACAGTGGATAGCGCTGTTGCCTCACAGCAAGAAGGACCTGGGTTTGATCCCTGGGTGGGGCAACCTGGGAAGTTTCTGAGTTTGCATATTCTCCCTGTGTGGGTTTCCTCCGGCTACTCCAGTTTCCCCCACAGTCCAAAGACATGCATGGTAGGTGAATTGGAGACTCTAAAGTGTGTGTGTGTGCACCCTACGATGGATTAGCACCCTGTCTAGGGTTGTTTCCCGCCCTTGCGCTCAGAGTTGCCGGCCGGGCACCAGCTCACCCGTGACCCTATTCAGGAATAAGCGGTTCAGAAAATGGATGGATGGATGTGTACCTAATACTCTAATCCCAAGTTATGAAGCCTAGAAAACACTGTGTAACTACCTGCAAAGTGTGGACATCAGGGCAGTACACAAAGTATATTCCAGCAATAAGTTCCTTTTCAGTGGGAACTGATGAGGGAAAGTCAGTGAGAAAATAACTAAACCAACTTATTGTGAAAACTAAATCAGCCTCTGCTCAACAATCAACAGTATGTTTCTCTGACTGAATAATGCTACTAATCCTCCTCACTTTGCTGTGTCCTCAAATACCTCCACACCTTCATCTAGGGGCCATCGAAAGTTCAAAGAGTTATCTGGGTTTTCTCTGAGCTGACTTGCTGGAAGCTGTTTCTGATGGAAACTGATGGTTGTAGGATGTAGGAAGTTAATGAAGCATGTGAATTGAAAATGTTGATGAGATGTTATGAAGCTGTGGGGAACCCTCTACCTGCTAGTGGAAGATGCTATGTGAATTATATTAAATATTTAATGTTAAATTTTATAAGGAAGCAATATTGACATTTTTTAAATGGTTGGTAAGTTGGCCAGACATGGCTGATCTGTGTTTCTCAGTCAGTCATTAAGAAACAAATAACTTCTTCAACACTATTATTTAAAATGTGCACAATTGGCTTTGCACTTTATCCACCCATCACCATCCCCAGCCTGATTTCAGATATTTCAGTGACTGTAGAAAAAAAACATTTGTTACTGAGTGTTTAACACTCGCGTATGTTAATAAGCTCTGTCCTGATTGGTTGTCCCATATTATGTCTTATTCAAAAAGTAGTCGCATCTAAACTGCTTTAAACACCAATCAGCCATAACATTAAATGCCCCTGTCTAATATTGTGTAGTTCCTCCTCGTGCCACCAAAACAGCTCCTTAAGACATGCGAAACTGTCCTGAGCACTGTAAAATGTACAAGATCATTAAGGAACTTTGCAGCTTATTCACTTTGAAACTGAAAGAGCCTTTTAAGGTGCTTCAAGTAACCTTCAGTAAAAAGACAAGGATTTCTCGAAGGTTCTTTCAAGTTTCAAATTGAAGAGCTTCAAGGATCTTGTACTTTTTACAGTGCGGTATCTGGCACTAAGATTAACATTACAGCAGATCCTTGTCTTGTTTTGCGGTGGAGCCTCCATGAGCATCAGTAAGCCTTGGGCACTCATAGCCCTGTTGCCGGTTCACTGTCCTGTTCATTGCAGCACTTTTGGTAGGTACTGACCACTGTATACAAGGAACACCCCACAAGACATGCCTGATGTTTTCGAAATGTTCTGACCCAGTCGCCTAGAACATCACAGTTTGGTTCTTGTCAAAGTGTCTCAGATTCTTACAAGTCCATGTTTCCTGCTTCAACAATTACTGTTGATGTCTAATACTTGCACCCCTTGAAAGAAGCCACTGGAACAGATCTTCATTGTTATTCACTTTGCATGGCAGTGGTTTTTAATGTAATGGCTGATGGGTGTAGTTGTAAAGGTGTTGGATTTGATAACATGATAAGTTAAATACACTCAGCCGTGACTGACTTTGCAGGGTAGTCTCCGTGTGTTGACTGTACAGAGTGAATAGTGTGTTTTAAAACAGTGTTAAGTGTAACTACACTTTGTGACGGTTTTGTTTTATTGTTTCATAGCACTTTGCTCTTCCAAATCCAACATACACCACAAAGGGGTAAAAAATAATGTTCAGCTATTTAAAATAGAGGATTTTCTCCCTCTATTATAGTAGTGATGAGTGGCACCTTTCCTAGTGATGACTCTCATCGTCATTGTAGTAACATCTGGAGCAGAAAAGCGACTGATTGGTTGCTTTCTACCCTTCTCACTCCTCAATAGTGAGAAGCCCCACCTCTACATGCTCATCCTCAACCCTCTACTGTACATTTTTCAAATGTTGTGAGAGGGCGGAGACTCACTGATGTTGAGGATGGATGCACTCTTTAATATACAGCATAAAGCATGTTCATTTCAAAACATCAGCAGAATGTGATATGTAGGTGGTAAGAAAGAGGGCTTCAAAAAAGCCACATTTTTGCTGCACTCAAGTGCTAGATGTAAAAATAGAGCAGTCCTTGTTATTGAGAAAGATCTTAGTGATGCCTGAGGGCTCATTAAGTGAGGGCACAGTTGTTGTCTTTCATCCACATGTTGAGGCCCTTTTGACCCTGACATTCTGCTCCTATGAGACACAGGCTGTTTTGAAGTCATGTGGAGCGTTAAGGGCTTCATGCGTGTGTGCGTGTGTGCGTGCATGCGTGCGTGCATGAGTGTATGTGTGTGTGTGTGTGTGTGTGTGTGTGTGTTTGTGTGTGTGTGTAAGCCTTTGCATAGGCGACACCGCATTACCGTGTTTTCAACAGCCCTACAGAGGTGCACAGCCTCATTAACCCTCATGTAATTACATCAGTTCTGTATGGTCTGCATATGGCAGCGAGTGTGATGCCCCATGGGGAAATTACAGCAGACTCCAGGGGAGGACTGCAGGACACAGAGGGAGCATAAAATGTGTTAATGTCAGTGCTTTAGCTGTGAACTTATGTGTGTGCATATGTTGATCAAATAGGTCGAACTTCTGAACGTACAATAGAGACAACCAGAAGATACTCAGACTCCTATTGTAAGGCACACTTTGGCTGATATCAGATCAGTCAGAGTTGCACCTCCCCCTGCTGGAGAGATCTGCTTAGTGCAGCAAGTCCAAAACCATTGCAGCTTCATCTGTAAGGGCCTTCGCAGCTGTTTTCCACTGAGATACCAAACTACTCAACAGCTGCTCAATATTTTCAGCAGTTCATTTGTCACATTGTAGTTCATGCCAGCAATAATCCTAATGACAGATAGTGGACTCTCTGCTATCATTGTCTGAGGTTCTTCAATGTGCACTGATTTTCCTTTATGCATTTGCTAGAGATGTAAAATCAAATAAGAGCGTCAAGCTCAGAAACATGTGCTGATATGATCACTTAGATCAGCACCATCTCACCCAGCATTCCTCACAAATGAAAGGTCTTAGTCGGTAATTTGTCCCCCTTTGCTGCTGTAACAGCCTCCACTGTTCTGGAAAGGCTTTGCACTAGATGATGGAACACTGCTGGGAGGAGAATTTGATTGCATTCAGCTGCAAGGGTGAGAGAATCAATGAGGTCAAGTTCTAATGTTAGATGATTAGCTTTGTATTAGTATTGATGGACATCCATGGTTCCAGAGAACACAGTTCCATTGCTCCACAGCTCAGTAATGGGGAGCTTTATAGCCCTCTAACCTGTGTGAAAGTATAGCTTTATGGACAGAAATATTGGGACACCTGTATGTTCACTGATTCATATGAAATCAAGGGAATTAAAGAGACTATCCTCCTTTTATTGGAATAACTGTCATTACTGTCCAGGATGACTTTCTACTAGCATTGCTGTGACAATTTGATTGCATTCAGCAACAAGAGTGTCAATGAAGTCCTTTTACTGAGAAGCGGCTTCTGTCTGGCCTCTCTACCATACATGCCTGATTGGTGCTGCAGAATGGTTGTGTAAGGTTCTCCTCCACGGAGTGACCACCTCCCTGACTAAAGTCCTTCTACCACAATCACTTAGTATGGTGGGGCAGCCAGATCTAGGAAAAGTCCTGGTGGTTCCAAACTGTGCTAACGTACACCTTGGATGGAGCAGATATTTATCTGTACCCTTCCCCAGATCTCAATACAATCATAATTCAGAGGTCTAAAGACAATTACTTAGATTTCAAGGCATGGTTTGTGCTCTGACATGCACTGTCTACCATGGGACCTTACAAGTATGTGTCTTTCCAAATCATGTCCAGGTAAAATTAATTTACCACAGGTGTCCAATCAAGCTGTAGAAACATCTGAAGGTTGATCAGTGGAAACAAGATGCACCTCAGCTCATGTTAAAGGCTGTGAACACCTATGTATCTTATATTTTTGTGTTAGGTGTTATTTATGTTTATATATATATATATATATATGCCAGATACAGATGAACTTTATAAATATCACTGTATTGGAGTAAGCCAGGAAGCAACTGCCTGCACTCTCAGGTTGACAGCTGTGATGTTCTACTGGAGACTGCAAATGCCACAGGTCAAAAACGTCCCATGTAGCAGATTTGCCCAGTGATCAAAGCGTTCAACTGATTCATATAAACTCTGACCTTTAGCATTTCAATGATCAGAGTCTAATATGATATTATGCTGTATTGCAGGGGTGCCCAGCCCTGCTGCTGGAGATTTTACCATTGTGGAGGGATTGGTTCCAACCCTAATTGTACCTCATTTGGCGCGAATAATCCTTAAAACCTTGATAAGTATTAGAGTAGGAGTTGGAACTTAACCCTTTATTCTGATAGAGCTTCAAGAACACTGCTGAGTGCTCACCTGAATTAATTTCTGCTTTATTGTTTTGTTTTGAGACTCCTTAATGGCAATGCAACCTGAACAGGCTGATGGGGCTCTCTTTGACTATTAAATGCATATTCAGATTATTTAATAGCACACTTGGGCAATTCAGAACCAATTTACTCATTTAAATTAGTTAAAGAATTTTTTTTCTGTGTAAAGAAAAGGTTTTCTTCTTATCAACGGGCTTTTACTGAGTGGAAAAGTACAGAGTTAATTGGCCATAATTATCACCAGATTCATTTGAGGCGGCTGTCTGACATACGGTTGAGCTCTCTAGACAAAACACCCATTAAGTCTGAGTTTATAGAGAAAGAGTGAGAGAATATGAATTAATTAATCTGCAAAATGAGGAGGATGAATAAATATAAGCAGCTCAACAACAGTTGCGCAGTCTTCTGTAGACTTAAATATATGCTTGCAGCTAAACCTATATATGAACTTAATGAATTCACTGAGAACAAACAGAACAAAAACTGTTGACGAATGTCACATGTGAGACAGAATAGACGTAGAGGCAGACACAAATGCAGGGTAATTTATTAACAAAACAAGCATAATACAAGGAAACTAAAACAAGAACTAAACAAGGAAAACAGACGGGAAACAAGGCTAAAAAAACTAGGCTACAATACCACATAACTAGGATGACATGCACACTGACAAAATCACTAAAAACGGCAAACACTGACTGAGACTAAGGAACTTAAATACACAGACCGGAAACACCTGGGGATGATTAAAAATGGGCAGGGCTACAAATGATATACAGGTGGGACAGGGTGCAGCTAGGTCAGAAACAAGACCTAAAACAAAACAGAGCTATGTGGTAAAAAAACAAAACAAAACAAAAAAAACCCAAATCAGAACAATGACAGGAAGGGACCAACTGAGGAGCAGAGTAAGAGTAATTCTTTAACTCTAAAGGCCAGTATAGGCTGGGTTTCTAATTCCTAACTTTCACTTTCATAGCATTTACAAAATAATAGACTCTAAAGTATAATAATGGAATAATGGGCCTCTACTCTAAAGCGTTTGTATCAGGCAACAGCTTTTTTTTCCTGAAATTAAAGAGTTAAATGTTTGGGTTTAATTAGTTTAATTCAGTTAAAATATTTTAATTAGGAATTCTGATTCTCATTCCATTTTGTAACCATAAAACTATATGGTTCTCTCAGCATTCTAAGCAGTTTTGAAATTTAAACCAAGTTTAAAACACCCCGCATAATGTTATGAAGTTGTCAAAGAATAAGAATATGTAAATAACTAAATCTTGATAAAAATGTGAAATAGATTTTTGATTTGACTATTTTCATGATATAAATAAATAAAAATAAAAAGCAAATAAAAAACAAAGCATTTACATACTTCCATCTTTTTAGCCTACTGAAGTTTTGCTCCATCTGTTCACACTAAAGGTTAAAATGTAAGTGTTTCAGCATTGACTGCTTTGTAAATGTCTTAATACCAGACAGCCAGTCAGAGATCATTTCAAAATATTAGTCTTAAAAGCACAGTAATGCAATTTACTGGATTCAAGTGAGGCATGATAGTGGGTTCCATGTGGATGAGACATTCCATTTCCAGATTTGTGCAAGCATTTAACTTTCCTCAGTTCAGACTGTCATGTAGCGTAAGTAGGTTGGGTGACTGTGCAGGGGGCTCACCAGGAGATTGACCAGGAGATTCTGTTTCTGTTCATACGACTAAAAGAATGGATCCCCCAGTTTTGCTTTGTATTGCGGTCAAGGCTATAACCCCGGAAGGGCAGGCCAGGCAACACTCCTTGAAGGCATGTCAGTGTAGTGAGCAATACTTCCTGAAAACATTGCTGTTGTGGGAACATTGCAATTCCTGGGAACATTCAGAAACTTTGCAATGTGAATAAACTCATATTTTGTATATATCACACACACACCCACAACAATCTTCAACATAGGCCGTTTCATTTTTAAATAGTGTTTGAATTTTATATTGCGTTGATGAATCTGAAAGGATATAAGAATCAAATCTGCTGTATATGTTAATGATGTTTGTCCCATCTCTCTTTCTCATTATTGTAGTAAAATGGAGATGGCTGCTATTGAAAGTGAGCTGGTGAAGGACTATCGCTTTGGACAGCAGCAGCTGATCGAGATATGGGGTTATGCCAGTGCCATCGCCATCACCAAAGTAAGATCCCACAAATCATACCCTACTATTACCTACTTTTACTATTAGGCGTTAATACCATTCATTTTGAAACAGTTATTAATATCATTCATCTTCAAAGAGTGTTTATAATCTCATTCAAAGTTGTTGAGCAACAATGGGCAACTAATAAGCATTGTGATAAAATAGACATCATTTGAAAAGAATGCAAGGACTGTTAAATCTCAAAGAACAAAATCTTTTTTAACAGGTAAAATTAAACAGACATCCATGCCATGTTTGGGTGGAATTTGCAAATATGCAAATATGCAGTGTAAACTGCAAGGGTATTAAAAATTATATTTGATGTATGTTAATGTACTGACTTTTTCAGTGTAGTTTTGAGCCATTTCTTTTGCTCAATTGATCAGTAGTAGATACTCATGTAAAACAGAGTTTAAAACAACGTAATATACTGTATGTGTACATATCATCAAAAAGAGTTGCACCCAGAAGGAATTAACCAACAGGAATAAAACTTGGTGGGTAGGTTTGACATCATGAGACATATGAATGATTGAAGTCTCATGCTTGGCTGAACATGTGATGTAAGCAAGGACAAGTTTTATCACTGCACCTGACTGACGCTGTTCAGACGTTGGTCATACTGTAGGGCTCTGGGAAGCAGGATGGCCCTATCAATGTATTATGTGCAATATTGTTGTGTGGATATTACAATAGCACACTGCATGGATAGAAGAAGGCCACATGAAATATCTGGAAGACTTACACGAATCATGGAGAAGGAGAACCTTGGGAGTTTTTAAATTCTCTTAAATTTTACATCTAAATGAAGACAATTTGAGTAGCCTTGGATCTCCTGAAAATAACATTCATTCATTCATTCATTCATTGTCCAAACCGCTTATTCCTGAATAGGGTCACGGGTGAGCCGGTGCCCAGCCGGCAACTCCGAGCGCAAGGGCGGGAAACAACCCTAGACAGGGCGCTAATCCATCGTAGGGCACATACATGCACACACACACACACATCCACACACTAAGGGCCACTTTAGAGTCACCAATTGACCTATCATGCATGTCTTTGGACTGTGGGGGAAACCGGAAAAATAACATATTAATCTTTTTTTTGTACACCAGTCTATGAAAAAATTGGTGTAGGGTTCTAAAGGACAAAATTTAGCTTCTACGTTTTAATGACAATAAGTATATGCATTATAGAACAAAACACAGATACAGTGCATCCAGAAAGTATTCACAGTGCAGTGATCTCATCCCTGACTAGTCTCCCAGTTCCTGCTGCAGAACAACATACCCACAGCATGATGCTGCCACCACCATGCTTCACTGTAGGAATGGCATTGGCTAGGTGTTGAGCAGTGCCTGGTTTCCTCTAAATACAATGCTTTGCATTCAGCCCTAAAGGTTGAATCTTTTTGTTTCTCGTGGTCTTAGAGTCCTTTAGGTGACTTTTGGCAAACTCCAGATGGACTGTCATGTGCCTTTTACTGAGGAGTGGCTTCTGTCTAGGAATTCCAGCTTTAGGAAGAGTCCTGGAGGTTCCAAACTTCTTCCATTTACAGATGATGGAGACCACTATGCCCATTGGGACCTTCAATGTAGCTGAATTGTTTCTGTACCCTTCCCCAGATCTGTGTCTCAATACAGTCCTCTCTCAGAGGTCTACAGACAATTCTTTAGACTTGGTTTGTGCTCTGATATCCAGTGTCTGATATGGGACCTTCTATAAACAGGTGTGTGCCTTTCCAAATCAACTGAATCTACCACAGATGTACTCCAATCAAGCTGTAGAAACATTTGAAGGATGCACCTGAGCTCAAGTTTGAGTGTCAGGGCAAAGGTTGTAAATTCTTACATACTATTACATACTTACATGTTATATTTTGGTGTTGTTTTTTTTTAATCAAACAAACATTTCTCACTTTGACATCGTGGGGTATTGTGTGTAGAAGTGTGACTGAAAAAATGAATTGAATCCATTTAGGAATAAGGCTGTAATGTAACAAAATGTGCAAAAATTGAAGTGCTGTGAATACTTCATATTGTAAAAAAAAATGCACCCAGTAGTGGCCTAAATCAAGGGTAATTTGGTGATATCAAAGAGTACAAAACCATTTACAAACAACAGGGAATGCAGTAAGACTAAGGACTGGCTCAAAGAAAGGAAGAACACGGAATTATTTGAAGCATGTAGTGAACTGTGACCCATGCTCTATGCTCCATTGCTTTGAAGGTCATACATCTAACAGACCACACAGCTCTGTTTTCATCTCCTGGCTTAGATTTTTCTGTTTTCGTCATCCCCATTTTTGCATCCCTGTGTGACAGCTTAAATTCAGTCCCCAAAGGGAGCCGGAGAGTTCCACACTGAGAGCACATGAAATGAGCCCACGGCTTTGATTCACACGCTCATGTAGACGATTTGTCAGACGCAACAGCTTCCAGGGTCTCATAAAAAGTCCGCGGTACATTCAAGGCACTGCCACTGAGCATGTTTAAGAGTTTCTGCAGTCTATGGCTGGACCACGGCCAGGCTGTCATGGGGCCTCGAGTGTGGCCAGCCAGACAGAACCAGAGTGTCTGCCTGTTTCAGTCGAGCTCAGGCCAAATCAGACTGTGGCGCTCCTGCAGTAGACCCATCTGGATTCAGTCAGTCTGAAAGGCTCCCCGTGACTTACCTGAACCATGTAGTTGTTTTCTGATGGATGAGTGTAAATTTCATTCTCCCACTTGGAGATGTTTTACCAAATGCCCCTTTGCTTCCTCTGAGGCTCCTGACCACAAGCTCCTGTCACATATAGCATCAACAAATCCCTTGACAGCCTCCATTTGAATGCCATAAATCGTGACTTAGAAAAACACTGGTCAACAGCTCAGAGCCTGCAATGACATCATCGCTGTTGTTCAGAGGAAAAGTTCTGAGGTACACATTCAACCACTCTGATTTCACAACCCAGCTATTCACCAGGAGGCCAGACGCCAAAACAAACTTCATCCATCCCTCTCAAGACTGCACTTGCTTAGTGTCTGTGATCAGGAAGCTATCAGGAAGCTCTTTTCATTGCATGGAACACTCTGTATGTTTTCACCATGGAATTCTCTGTCATGGATCACATCTGAATACAAAACATTTTACACACACCTGCAAAAAGTCATCAGCTGTTGATCTGCCTTCACTTCCAACAGAACACAATTGAGGTGGTTTGAACATCTCAGAAGAATGCCCTTTGCTTGCCTCCTGTTGGAGGTTTACCAGGTAAGATCAACTGGGAGGAGACCCAGAGGAAGACCCAGGAACATCTGGAAGGACTTTCCTCCTTCTTCTGACTGAACAAAATTATTTCTAGAAAACTAAAGAGGAGAAAATGAAATCTCAAGGCATTCAATGAGGTGCAGTGATGGAAAAAAAATCAAATTGTGTTCATTCAGTAACAGATCCATTATAATAGTACAGTCCAGTAACTCTATATAAAGTATTCACACAAGCATGTATAGTTTGATGGTTATATAGGTTGTATTTACAAAATGAAAGCTAGGATAGCAGTGGAAATAGCCTGGAATAATGACTGGGGATATTGTTTCAAATAATAAAGTGTTAACAAGTTAACAGGATAATTTTTTATCCAAGTACACATTACATTACATTACCAGTTTTAGCAGAAACCAAGTCAGTGCTTATCCTGATTTTAGGATGGACTCTGTAATGCTCTCCTTTGGCTTGCCATCTTTCTTCAGTTATCCCGTGTTTCTTTGGTTTGACAGTGGATGAATGAGCAGATGAAGGCTGAGTTTTCTGTTCTGCTGTCTCCATTTTCACAGTACCACTTATATTGCTGTTCTGTTTATATCGGTGCCTTTATCATCGCTGTGATTGATAGAAGAATGGAAAACATGTCATGTGGCCAAAATAATCTCCTCAATCAGACCACTCTAGTTTTATAGCTAATATATTAGAAACTGCAGGGATAAATATAATTCAGTTATATAAGTCATATAAGTCAGTTCTACTGAAAATATGTCAATTCAACAACAATGTATTGTTCTATGATATAAAGGCATTATTTGTGTTATGATGTTTTTATAATTTACATATATCTGTATAAATTAGCATTTTTTTATTTTTTTTCCCTTGGCACTGATTTTTGAATGGGGCAAAATTCAACTGTATCAGAGACCATTTATAAAGATCGACTTTTTGTAACTGTAAAGTAGGGCAGGCCAATTTTTTGTCATATACTGAGATGTATTTTGTACAAAATGGCCATATCGTAATATCACATCTGTTATGCAGGTTACCGTCAGTGTAAAATTTGGTTCCTAAAAATTATGTGTGTCTTGGATGGAGTTTGGTTTGAAAGAAGTTTACTTAACCCTCACAGGGCTAACATTGTAATTAAATGTTACTGTTTAAACATACAGCATGCTTTGTTTTTAGTGTTACATCTGATACTTTAACATTATACTTTGGTAAAGTTTTCATCATATCATACCGTATATCACCATTTGTCTTTAGTCATATTGCTTAGCCCTGTTTAAAAGATGAAAAAATGAACAGGGGGAAAATACACAATGCCAAAATGGATAAAAAAAATAAAAAAGAGACTATGTAGGACAGAATTTCAATATTGCAGAATTTCAATATTGCAGAATTTCAACATTAAAATGGCTTATCAACAGAATTCTCTGTCTTTTTTTCCAGGTCTGATTGGTCAACTAAAAATGTTAATATTACTAATGGTACTCCAGAGGATTTGCCTCACACTGTGCTGGGGATTTCCCCCTAAAGGCAAATACAAGAGCAAGTTGATGGGAGACATATTAAACGCAGTATTGAGATGGTTAGGAGGGTTCGTGTGGAGAGCTGAGAGCTCTCAGTGTGAACAGGAGCAGCAGTCTCAGCAGACCTGGCAGCATAGGACTACACACCACATTCCTCCTTACAGCAGCAGACCTGTAAAAAGAACAGAACAAGACAACCTCTGGCTGCCGGGCCCAAAGTACCTTCCACTGCCCTGTTTCCAAGCAGAGGTGAGGGTGGAGTGGAGGGGCAGGGGCTACTGCAGGACAGAAAGATGGCAGAAGAAAAAGACTGTTTTAAATAAACAGACATATGCCCCACTGAGACCTGCTCTCCCGTTAATAAACAAACCCGCTGTAGGTCTGCAAACAGACCCATAGATTGTTCATATTGAGAGGATTTTCTGGAGAGCGGTGACAGCCAGATCTGAAAGGGCTAAAACATGTGATATTAAATCTCTGAACTCACAGCAGATCCACTCTCAGCCTCTATTCTTAACACGGTGTCTTAGACAGCCACCAGCAGAACATCTTCACCAGCTGATTAGACCTAATGGAACCTAATTAAGCAGCTCCCTGGTGTTATTAGCTTCATTACAGCCATGTTTCCTTACCTGCTAGGAAATCAACATCTACACCCACATTCAGATGCAGAAACTGGGAGTAATGTGCTCTGCATGTTGTATGTATGTATGTGGTTTTTTGTTAATGAACAACAAAAAACAAGTACGATAATTATGGAAATTCATTTTCTTTAAAAAATAAAAAGATTATTATGTTCTTCTCAAACTGATACACACTAGAAACAAACAGATTAGTTCTGTTAATGTACTATTTTATGTTTATGTGTGTCTTAGAGAAGAAGCAGGAGCCTGGCCATTCACTCACAACAGTACAAACCAGCTTGTATAGTTAGCTAGGAAGTGGGAATGGTGTTTATGGACTGATGATAATATCCAATGTTTTTAATCTCTGAGAATTGCCAAGACAGCAGGGGTGCCGTGCCAGACTGCAGTCAGCACCTCCATGTCCAGAAGACCTTGTCATAGTATGGGGTGCAAATTCATCCAATGCATAAGAAAATTCAAGCTGCATGGGATGGATTATCAAAGGACATTTGGAATCTCTATGTTCCCATGACAAGATTTCTGACATGTTGTGTCATACTCAACACCACACTGAGAGACACTACTTCTGTATGTGTAGCACAATAAAACTTACTTCTGGGTGCAAATATTTTTTTCCCATGGTGAGTGTATATATTGCTTTTAAATAATGACATCACACAGCCCTACCTGGGATAAACTGTATTTACAGTTAATATTTACAGTCTTATGGAATATTTGAGTTCCCTTGTTCAAATATCACATTGCTAATTAAAAAAAAAATTCCCAATTTTCCACCCAATTTGGTAGTGTCAATTACCCAACCCTGTTATGACTCTCCCTATCACATCCAACTATCCTGAAACTAGGAGGGGAAAAGCAACCACACGCCTCCTGCGATACACACGAATCAGCCACAGCCTCTTTTTGAACTGCTGCCATTGCATTGCATGGCAAAAAAATATGAGTTGGTATTCAAATCTTGGGTCATAGTGGTAGCACATTAGACCTGATGTTTAGAGTGTAAATGTGCACATTTTACACATGTTTTTTACTGAATTGACTAAAATTTGTATATCAAACCTCAATCTTCAATTCTGTGTATTAAAATGTACAAAAGAGAGTCTGTGTAGAGGATGTGATTTTAACTATATATATAGTCATTAACGGAGTCAATCTACTTGAGTATTATGGAGTGACTGTGTTGGAGGCTGTCACTGGTTGCATTTCAATTAATATGACATGAGGGATTTTTCAGTGGCGTCTCAGGCCAAGATTAGAGAGCCAGTGAGGAAAATATGAACAGTGATGACCACCAGCTCTGCCCAGTTTAGAAAGTTGGATATATAAAGTCCCATACAGTTGCCTCTGCTTTGTTTTCCACTCGTTACATTTGTTATGGGGTGGTTGGAACGGGTTTAAACTATAGATACCGTCTTTCCCTGTTGTCCCAGATGTGCTATTGATAGGACTGACAGTGATGAAGTGTCTGGCTTCTCTCTCTCTCTCTCTCTCTCTCTCTCTCTCTCTCTCTCTCTCTCTGCAGGCCTATCCTCTGAACTCCCTGAGTAAGAAACAGCCTACAGTGCTGGTTATTTGTGGGCCAGACCAGAATGGCTCCATTGGGCTTGTGTGTGCTCGTCACCTGCGCATATTTGTGAGTATTGAGTGACCACCATGACGAACTGAGACATGAAAGAACACAGAGTGTCCTGTTGTAACATAGAAGAGAATTGCATCATTATAGTCACCGTAGGCATTACAAGGAGCTCTTTTGCCTCTACAGGGAAAAAAAGCACATTTAAAAAGGATGGGATATGTGCTTTAGAACATAATGTGTCTCTATAACTTCCCCACATGTCCCCAGATGATACATTTATGGCATATCACTATTCTGTTATTGGAAACATTTTGATGTGATCTGTTAAAATGATTCTTTTGCTATTTCTGAAGGACTGTGGTTTGGCTGGAGACTGAAGAGAGTGGTCAGTTTTATATTATACTATTCTGGGAATGCATACAACAATTTAACATTCTCTCCTCACATACCTCATGAATAATAGTTTTTTAGGGTTCTTTATTCTCAATATTAGTGTCATCTAAATTCACAGTACATACTTCTGCTGTAAACAATGTGGCAAAAAATGGTGCTCCAGATCATTATTAAATTATATACCAAATTATAAAAAGGGGGCAAAACCATTCATAATCCAGTGGATTAAAAGCACCCAGAGCTCTAACATGCAGTTATTTCAGCCCATAATTCTAGCAGTATGGCTGTGGCATTGCTGACATTCCAACTCAGTAGTAGGTAAAATAAGAGTGAGTACCCCTGTCTGAAGATGACGAATTAGGTTTAAATACACTATGGACAAAAGTATTTGGACACCTCATTTGTTGTTTCTTCTGAAATCAAGGATCTTAAAAAGGACCTCTACTGCTCAGGGAAGGGTTTCTATTAGGTGTTGGAGCTGGGGGGCTTTATACTCCTCTAGCACACATATGGTATACAGCAGGGTGCCAATAGATTTATGTTTATCTGCTCCCCCCAGAGAGTTCTATTCTCTTGGAAGTACTTCTCCTCATGGATTAGAAAAGCTGTCTGTAGCATTTGCATATCTGTGTCAGCAATGGGTGCATTTATTTGAAGGGGCGTCCATAAATATTTGGACACAGGAGATACACTAGTATGTGTGTGTGTATATATATATATATATATATATATATATATATATATATATATATATATATATATATATATATATGAGATTTTTCCAAATCTTTCAATCCATCCTGATTCCTTCATCCATGTATTAAATAATGCAACCAAGGTTTTTAATTATTCACATTTCAAATATTTAACATCCATTGTTCATTATTAGTGTTGGGTTTTCTTTTACAGAGTCTTTTACTCATTCTCTTCTTGCATTTCTAGATTGCATTTCTGAATAGCTTTCCTTTCTGCTCTATAGGCAGTTCTGAAGGAGTACTTCAGTGCTTTTTAACCATCTCTTAATCAGCTTCAATGATCAAACACCACAGACAATCATTTTAACACTACTTAGTGAAAAAGTAGAACACTAAGCCAACAGTTACACTGCAGGTTGTGTTATCTATGTTGCAGTGTGATTGGCAAATTAAATATTAAATCTGACCCTTTCATTTCTGATTTCAGCCACTTTCATCTGTGGTATTGAATACATTTCTGATACACATCAATGCAGCTCAGTCAGAACAACCAAATCAGAATGCATATGCTAATCTAACTCAATAAATGCAAGTAGTGGAAATTAAAAAAAACTTTAAAGCTTAAAGTTTACAGAACACAAACCAAAGAAGTAGGCATGGCAGAATAATGTACCCTTTCACTGTTTTTTTTGTCACATTCATGTCAGTTTGGGAGCATCAAATTTTCAGAAGAATTTCCTATTTTGGCATCTTCATCACCCTTCAGTCCAGTTGGAGCATATCAAATAGGTTAATTTTTTTTTTTGCCCTGACTCTGAGCATAATTTAGTAGTGTATACTGGTAATTAATTTGATTGATTGCCATCAACAGCCAATAAAAAACAAGCAAGAAATGTAAACAGAGGACGTAGATGAAGAAAGAGCCATGTGGTCATATTTGCTTTTTAAATTCCACTATAAATAATGCAGTACCTTCATTCTTGCACTAGTGCTTGTCGATCTAACAGCACCATTTAAGGTAGAATGGAAATTTTTATATAAAAATCCAACATCTGCCTGTGTAGTTTCCAATAGATACAGCTTTTTTTCCACCCACGATCTTAAACATGTTGACTCATAGTGAGTCAGCCCAAGTGGCCACACAAACAATGACCACAGCAAGCTGTTGTTCTTCCATGTTTACTCCTCTAGGTAATTTTGGGGGCACATTTTGGGGCATTTGTTTTTGGTTCAACAGCAGATTGAATGTGTATGATCAATAGCTGTTTACTGTGTGGTAAATATTGTTTTCATTCAAATTCTACTAAACCCCGTGGGGAAGTGTGAGATATCCAGTCTGTTTATAATCTGCTACAACTTTAAAAGTCATGTAGTCTATCCAAGGCTTTAGTTGACTATTTTATTTAAATTAGTTTGACTAATTGACAATTAAGATTGACTCTTTCTCTCTTTCTCTCTCATCCTTCCTGTGCCAAATCTGTAACCTTTTACCTTTCCTTTTTCCTAATACCATTTTAAGGAAATAGGATACTGTTTGATAATTTTGAAGGCATGCATATAAACTAGTGTTTTCTGTGGAGCCTCTAGTAAGTATTTACAGTCTAATAAAGGCATGACATATGTACATGGCACAATGCATGCCCATGAGCACAGAATATATATGCATCTGTCATGAAACAGCCTAAAAAGATTGGTTTTGGTGAGAAATCATTAGATTTTTACCTGCTGTGTGATTGTATCCTTTTAACCAACACCAGTGGGTGGTTATTTCAGTACCTTGTTTCAATACCAGTGTTTCTGAGGTATCCAGTGATGAAGAAGCATCTCATCTCATGAAACATCATCTCAAGATTCTTATTTCATCAGTAGTGTAAATGAATGGGTTAATGACATGTCGTGATTTGTGGACTAATATTCCTTAATGCCTTCCAGCTTTTCAACAGCAGAAAGTATATATTGCAGTGAAGACAAATTGTGTTTATGGAGGTAAATTGTCTGCTGTCGACTCCATATGTGGTCAAGCATATCTACTTTTCCCTTTTTGTTCATTTTTCTCCAAGTAGCTGATGAGGCCCAGAGGAATGTGATTACTGTAGAGCTGGAGACCCTGTAGTTCAGAGCTGTACAGCTAATCCATATTCTCTTTCCTTCTCTTTTATCAGGAGTACGAGCCCACTATCTTTTATCCGAAGCGCTCTCCCCACAGCTTACATCAGGACTTTACCATTCAATGTGAGAAGATGGACATTCCTTTTCTTTCTTACCTTCCAACTGAGGTGAGAGTTTTACCACTACAAGCAGCAAAGCATGACAAAGTGAACTGCGTTGAGACTGGTGGAAGATAAACTGTCAGATTCTCTTTTTTCTGATTTGTTATTGTTGTTCAGGTGCAGCTCATAAATGATGCCTATAACCTTGTGATCGATGCTATCCTGGGCCCAGAAACAGATCTTCAGGATGTGAAAGAGCCTTATTCTGGAATTTTGGTCACTCTGAAGCAGGTGAAGATACCCATTGCCAGTGTGGACGTGCCGTCAGGTAGCCTCTTTTTTCTGCTTTGTAATCAATTTGTTTTGAAGTAGTATTCCAATGCTTTTCAAACTTACCTTACAAACCATACCACATGGTATCCAGTGTTTCTGAATTACTTAGTGTTTCTGTGGTATCCACTATATCTGTTGGTTGGTGTGGTTCAAACCAGCAACCCACTACACCATCGTGGAGACTGGGGTTCAATTCCCAGTCTGGGCAATAATGCTGTGCTACACCAATAAGAGTCCATAGGCAAGACTCCAAACACTACTCTAGCCCAATTAGTGTTTCTTTGGTATCAGTGTTAAATAAATATTTTTATTAGTGTATTTCAGTTGTAGTTCTATTATTATTAGTATTGGAAAGTAATAAATATTTTTCTGTAAAAACTATGAACTACAGCATACACCCGATTTAAATGTCTAGATTACTAAGTTTAAAAGTTTCAATGCTGTTTTAACTCACAGCTGTGTTTTTTTTTTTTTTTGTAAAGGTTGGGACATAGACGAAGCAAGTAAAGATGGGATTAATCCAGATGTTCTCATCTCACTGACGGCCCCCAAGAAGTGTGCCACAAGTTTCTCGGGGAAGCACTTTCTGGCTGGACGCTTTCTTCCATACGACATGCAGAAAAAATATGAACTCAATCTGCCCGAATTTCCAGGCACAGAATGCCTTATAGAATTGTAACCCTAGAACAACAAAGCTGATATTTTGAATAAACGAGGATAAAATATACCGTTTTTTTGTATTTTATAGGTTCTTAGTGTGGTACATTGTTGTTTAGATTTTGTGCACTGAGACTGTTGTGGCTGCAGATGCAGTGTTTAGATATGTGTGGAACTGAAATTACTTTTATGTGTTTGCTTGAAAATATAGCCTTTTTTTCAGAATGTCTGTTGTACTTAAAATTTCTCCCATATTTATTTCATTATGTTTTTAATAGATTAAAAACATGCTTAACTTGATGCTGTAGAGGCTGTACACTTTGTTTCAAAACTGGTGAATGCATCCAGAAGATCCAAGCTCCAACCCACCTGTATCTGGACACGTTTTGAATATATAGGTCTCCAGCAATGTTTCAGAAAAGCTCTTCATTCCTATGAGAATGCAAAAATACCAAATATCACCATGGACAATGTTTTCAAAAACCTCCACCCTTGAGAACATTTTCAAAAATTTCCACCCTCGAGAGTGTTCTCAAAAGCTTCCACACCTGAGAGCACTGTCAAAAAATCCTATATGTTTAGTGGACAGAACGAGAGGCATGGAAATGGCTACATTTTTAATATCTCTGTATACGTGTGGACGGGGCTGAGAGCCTTGATGGATCCTTGTCTCTGATGTGCAAGTCTGCAATTATAGTGAACTTCCACAGGCTGTTTTTATAATGGTGGTAGTAACAACTGTACAATACAGATGTATATATTGTTTTCTTTCTTTTTTTATTTATGAGACTTGAAATGCTTTAAAACTGGCAGATTAGAATGGCTCAAAGTTGTCCCAACAGGCTGAAGCTAAACCCTTTGTATGTATGGTTACATGGATCAGTAGGTAGCAGTAGTTTGGATAGGTTGTATTAATTGCCATCTTAGACCCTGAATTCAAAATAAATTCTCTATGAAAATGCTAACATCCTGTGCATTGACATGGTTCTAACCCACAAGGTTTTGGACTTTAAGATTAATGGTTGTTCACAGCCACATTTGGACAGACTGCCAATTGGAAATTACAGTTAGCTCTCTAATATTTGGGAACAAGGAGTAGTTAATAACACTTTTAGACCATAGAGTATATTATCTTTACACAGAGATTTACTTAAAGTCAGGAAAAAGGCGTGGGCACAAAGAATGAACCTTTGTTCCGTCGCAACAGTTTGAGGAGGAAACACCCAGTTTGGCGAAAAGGCTGTTCCAGGACATCTTTATATCCCTCAACAACAAAAGGTCGCCAGGGGTTATCCAAAAAGCAGTGCGTTTCTATAGCCCTTCAAATTTAACAGCACTGTTTTTTGCTTGACTGCATCTGTGCTCCTAAAATCAAAACAGAAAAAAATCGTCTACAGAAGAAGGAAAAAAGAGTTCTGTAATCTCCGAACACCCAGAGGAGCAGTGGCTGGATGACTGACAGCTGAAGTCATGTGCACTCAATATGGCAACAAAGGAAAATATGAAAATGTGTTTAGACTGAGAGGGAGGCAGGGAAATATTTTGGTCTGTGATTTTTTTTCAGGACATTTCAGTGTTTAGCACCTTTTTTCCTTGTACAGTATATACAGTATACTGCATATCAGCACTGTTGCACAAAAAAATCTCAAAAAGTGTAATTTTACAGCAGAAAGAAAAAAAAGCATCCTATCTTACAGTGAAAGTCAAAGTAAAAAGATTTATTCCAAGTGATTGGAGAATTTCTTTTAGTCCATTCATCATAACATTTTGACATTATAAACACTATCTGCATATATTAGACACAAATTCTATCGATTTACTAAATGTAGCAAATTAAAAAAATAAAGCATAACATTTAGTGTGTCACCTCTTTTGTGTTGTGATACATTTTCTGTTCATTTTCCAAATCTGTGTAACTGTGTTAATATGCAAAAAGCTTCTGTATTCTGTGAATCAAGTTCCATTGCTTCCGGGTTGGGCTATTCTTTATGACTCAGTATGGCACTGTTTAATGCTGCATTCAAGTGCTCATCAGAAGGTTGTATTTACCAGACTTGGAAATACATCTTCACTCCATCTGTGTGCTTGTCGGAATATTTGCCCGCTTAGCATGGAGAGCCATAGGATATCCCAAAACAAAGACACAGCCACCCACAAACACTATGAAAAATCAAGCAACTTGAACTAATATTAGTCAATTTTGGTCGGAACATGTGACATCTTGTAAATTTATGTATATTCTAGAAAAGGGGTGTCCAAACTTACCCACAAAGTGCCGGTTTGGCTGCAGGTTTTCATTCCAGCCAAATGGATCAGTTGATTGAAAACTGGCCCGTTGATTAAATAAGTGAGATCAGGTGTCACAAGTGGTTTTTTAGAATGAAACCCTGCAGCCAAACAGGCCCTTTGCGGATTAGAATGGACACCCCTGTTCTAGAATCATGAGTTTATCTGTTTGAATGAAATTCACAAATGGTACTAGCAGTATTAGGCTAACAGGCCAACTGATGTGTGTTTTGCTAGGATAACTGTAATGATCACAGGCTGACATTTGATCTTTGCATGACAACAAAATCTAAAATAATCTAGATAGAGGCTATATGGCCATTAGTTCATACTGTTGCTACCAGTACCTGAAATGCCACCGTGTGTGTGTGTAACAGAAAACACTCATTTGATTCAATTGAGTAGATAGTCAATGCTTTTATCATTAATGACTAAATTCAACTAAGTTACCATTCTCCCAGTAAGTCAAAGATCCGCCTCAGTACTTAGAATCTGTCACCATCCGAAATCAAAACAGTACAGATACTCTCCACAACAAGAAATGAAATTGAATATAATGAAGGGATTAATGACTAATCATTAATATAACGTAAATATAATGAATAAAAAGTAAATTTGCATTTACAGGATATAATCAAATGCACTTACAGGAGAGTCTTATTATACAGGTAGAAGAATGTAGAATTAAAACTCTTACACTAGAACTCTCATTGGTGTACTTATCCTGCCATAGGCAAGGCGATGATGTTCCCTACTACACTAAACCTAACTAATGAACCAAATGTTGGTTCTCACTAATGTACTTCAGTAGAAAACTGAGGAAAGATCATTGCTATCAAAACTTAATTTATGTTATTGATGGCAACATCGTTGCTACAAAATGAGTTAATATTTTTAAAGTGGTGCAAACCACATCGGGTCCTGTCGATCTTCAACTTTAAACCATATTTCAAAACGCCCTTCTCATAACCACACCACGACTTACAAAAGCTCTGAGATCTCCCTTTAGGAGATATCTCTAAACATCATTATCATCATTATTATGATCATCATTTTCATTTATGAGGTGTTAGGCATACAGCCCTCCAGACTGAAGTGTTTGTTGCATGCCGTGGAATATGACACCACTTCCCTCTTTGGCTTTGGAGAATCACGCAATCACTGCTCGTTAAAGTTGGAAAACTGAACCATAAGTGGACCATCTGCTATTGTCTTACTGGCTGGGAACATTTAAACAATGCGAGTGGTTAATGTAGTTGGAGTCCTTGACAAGGGTAGTCCAAGACGTGTCATGCGAGAACTCATACAGTCAGAACATGTTTACAGCTGTCCTTCTCTGTCACGTAAAAATGTTTTACTGCAAAGACAAGAGCAGATTGTAATTTATTGACCCCTGTCTGGACTCTTGAGAACAGGACTGACATACTGTCTCAGTGTTCCATAAGTTCCATATCTTCAAGAAGTTTATTTATTTCCACACATTCACTTTTCCAAATATCTTTTGGATCTTGTATCTTTTGATGCATTATTCTTAAAATAAAATGTAAACTTTAAATTCTGGAGGTTCTTTGGACTTTACAAATGTTCTTAAAGAAAGAAAAGCTCTTTAATAAGACTGGTTTCTCAATGACACAAAGGAACCCAAGTTTGCTGCTTGAAACAAGACACCTGAGATGATTCCTATAAAAGAGTGCAAAAAAGGAAAATGACACAAACATAACAAACAATCCTGCCATACTAACCAAAAAGCCTTTTTTAAGGTGAGGTACCACCATCCAGTCTCCTGCCTTTGTCTTTTTTCAGATGTGCTCTGGCCAATGGCATGCCAGAGGGGGCTGGATTGGACCACTGTCTACACTGTGTGTCTTTTAAAACTCTGTTCTTTCAGAAATGTGCAACATTCATCAGTCCTGGTTTGAAGGAAAGGGGAAACCTGTTTAGCCACCTGTGTAATTCTTTCCTTTCAACTTAGAGCTTTTTATTTTTCAGTCCTCTGAGCAGAAGATCCTGCTGAAGTTTGCCTGTGAGAGTGGCAACATGTGGAAGTGGACAAGGGTGGCACTGGCACTATGCTCCGTCTTCACTCTGGCACAAGGTATGTCAGTAAGACGCCTTTAATAAGGTGTTTAACGAGATGTTCATTTGAAAATCCTTGATCTGGAAGCTGAAAAAATGCACATGGATTCATAGATATTCATCCTTTCTGTGTGAATATGATAAACCTCATCAACACAGTTGTTGTCTTACTTGCTCGTGACAATAATATGTATAATATAATATAATATAATATAATATAATATAATATAATATAATATAATATAATATATTATTTAAGTTTATTAATTTGATTTATATCAGTATAATACCAGTACAATAATTCAAATTCACATCACTGTGTTTTTAGTGTAGAATGTTCACATTTGTTTTATTTACACATGCTTTGGAGTATATTTTATGTTTGATTTCATCAGTTCTGTTTTATGTAATTGGCAAAATGAAATCATATTCCATATTCAAAATCATATTCAAGTATGATTTCATTCTTATTGTTGCCCACAGTACATAATTGCTGCTTTTATCATGAATATAATTACATTGTAATTTAATAAACCAATTTACATGAACTGATTAAGACACTGATTTGAATAAAACTGCTCTTAAAATAACTCTTAAAATAATGGTGACAAAAAGCATTCTAGAGAGAAAGCGATGGAAGAACCATCATTGGATTGTTCTTTAATTAACTATTTTTGCAGATGAGATGCATGAATGTGGAGAACCTTTATGAAGGTTAAAGAACGTTCACATGGTGTATATAATGTATATAACAATATAACAATTAACATTCAAGCCAAGAACCGTTTGATAACCTTTTGTTTTTAAGTGTGAATAATTCTATAAAAAAGTGCCAAAAAAGGTGTTTTGAGCAACGCCAGTGAAAAAAAAAAAACGAAACGATTTTGCTTCCCTAAAATGTAATTTTTAGAGTTCTAAGAATTTTTAAAGTGTTAAGATCCTTCCCATAATGTATTGGTTGTATACCGATTTAAGGGTAGAACCACTGCATTTTGGGGAGGTTCTTTACACAATTTATCGTATTTACACAAATTATGTTTTAGTAGTCCATCGACGATCCAGATTTTTTCATCCAACTTGCAACACACATATTCACAGAGCAAAATTGTACACTATCTTGGGGTCCCCTGAGGACCATTTCAGGAAACACTGCTCTAAAGAAACATTTTTTTATTCTTCTGTGGCATCTTGTAATAAACCTTTATAGCACCTTTGTTTTTTTTAAAGTGTTTCTCTTAAAGGTCTTGTCTTAACTTCAACGAAGCTGATAAGTTCATACCTTAGACTCTCTGAATTAAATTATGATTCACCACTTGATTCATGCTCAGAATAAATATCTGAGCAGGTAACCGGTGACTGATACTTCAGCTTTTTGTCCCACCTCTCGCCCATTCACTGTCGTTTGCTCTCATCTCCGCTCTGCCTCAATCTCTTGTGGAATTTATTACCTGTTTCCTAATGACAGGAGACAGCTGGAGCTCCAGCTCAATGGAAAACGGGTGGACAACACTGGCTTGGACCTTAAATCTGTGTTTTAAATAACCAGATGTCGCTCGACCATTCAGTAACGAGCTGTATGCTGCTGTGGCTTGTGCCAGGCTGGGCTCATTCGTGACAGGGTGAGGCCACTTTCCACACACCCAAGGTAAACACTGCCGGTCGCTCATCTGCCCCATTTAAACGATTAATTCTCCAGATGCTCAGCCTGGGCCCGAGCTCAACCCAACTACCAGTGATTCCCCTAGAGGAGGATATCCATCTCAGGCACTTTGATGTGGAGCAAGAAGCAAGAGCTGGATGAAGGAACAAAATCAAAGCATGTTTTCAAGAGGTTATGTGTCATAAATTTCCCTCCCAGCCAGTGGATTAGGTGCTATCTGGGTGAACATCTAGAAATGTTTTTCTGCAATAAGCTACGTCAGCTTGTATGTATCTCATTGATGTGTGGATTGTAAGATAAAACAGAAAGAAATGCAAATTCCCAGAGGTAGAATTGTGGCTAGCTTTGAGTAATTATTCAGCATTAGAAGACAGTTCAATTTGGGATAATGGAGCGCAGATGCATCTGACCCAAAAACCCAAACAGTGGAATGTTTAGTCAGTGGCTTCTAATCTCATCCTGAACCTAATCAGACACATCGGACAAACATCTGAGCTCACCTCAGCAAGGGTATGAGCCAGAGGGGCAAAAATACTTCCACATGTCTACAGACTGAGAGTAAACACACATACACACTCAAAATCTTTCTGGCTCTCTTTCACATTCATTAATACATGATGGGATGTGGAATGTGGTCGGTAGACTAACAGCTGGCCATAGCTCCCGTCTGAATGAATGCTCCTGATTTTGAACAAACAGATGCTTGTTACTGGGCTTCCACAACATGCCAGGGAGCATAAAAGAGCTTTCCAGTGCCACCCCTGTTATTACACTTAAGCATAATGCCACTGTGGTGTACCCACATCTGAACCATACCACTCCACAAACCTCAGCTTATCCAATATATTACATAACATTAGATTTTCTATTTTGTAAGCATCTGGGATGCTTAAACAACTTCCAGGCCTACAGAAAGGATTGTGTCTGTGCCAGGTGAGTTTTGGCACACGGGTCTTTTGGCACACAGCCATTCTATTTCTTTTTCAGGGAACCTTAAGAATGCACTATTTTTACTGGCTTCTGGCAGTAGCACCATCCCTCCAAAGGCACTTTTAAAAGGTTAAACTCTTTAAAAAGAACCCATGTAAATGTAAATAGCACAAATTGACAATTTGTGCATGTGTGTAACCAGGCATTGTCCAGACTTCATAAGGTGACGTCAGATACTCTGGAAGGACACTGGTAATTCAGAACTTTGTGCTGTGTAATAAAAGTGGAAAAATGCTGCAGCGATCAGAGGAACTAAAATTGCCTCACTTAAGTAGCTGCCGCTTCCCAGAATAAATGTAGCAGTAGCCTCTTTGTTATGAGGGAATGGCTAAGTTAAGAGGACACGCGCATTGCACAAAGATGCTGGCATACTTTTGGCTTCCACTAACGTATTGTTTCCACTGCAACATAAATTTTCACACAGCTAACCGCCCCCAACACATGTGCACACTATCATTGTGGTCTGCTATTACTGTGCTGGAAGGAGGATGGATTATAACTGAATTATTTAAAGCCACTACTGGCAAATCTTCTAAAATTAGGTCATTCAGAAATGTTTAGAGATGATCAGATAGAAAATACTCAAATTGAAAACAAATGGTTGTAATCAACCCTTTGATAAAGGTCTTAGATTATACTATAGAGCAGCCCACAAAAATAATCTTGTGCAGGACATTATGAGGAATAATCCAATAAATGTGGCATTGTCTCTGTTGAAGAAGCAACTTCTCTAAAATTCTTATGAGCATTTTGGGTGCATAAATTATAGTATGTGTTTATTGATGTGTGTTATGAAGTATATTATCACTATAATCTATTTTGAGCACTATGATCTGAGGGTTGCAGGTTCAAATCCTGGATCATGTTGTTTGTCATTGGCAGAATCCAAGAGAGCAAAAAAAAAGTGCTCTGTCTGGGTGTGTAGATTGCACTTTCTCCCCACATCACACCTAGTGTGATGCTGATTGGCACAGGTGTCTGTTAACCCATCATTGATGCAATGGCAGCAGTTAAAAAAGTGGTGGTGGGTGGCTTCACATGTATTGGAGGAGAGTCCTAACCGGGTTGGCTAATTGACACTTTTAGGAAGTCTATGAACAACTACTGTTGTATAGTAACAAGATGATGATTGGATAGTAACCCTTTAAGCCATTGTAACTTATTTTTAACAATTGTTTGCTTTTTTATCTTTTAAGATACTTATTTTTTAAGTTATCATTCTCCTCCAAGTATAGCAAGTGAAAAGTCAGTTCTTGTGAAAAATGGACAAGCATAACAACCTGAAACACTTTGACCAGAACTGTGATGATTAGATGAACTAGATATAACTAGATGAACTAGATATAACATGATATGCAGTGTACCTACCAGAGGTGTGGGGTCATGGGCATATAATGCTTGTTCATGCTAATGGAAGCTGCAAATTAAAATTTACAGGACTTGCTTGAATTTGGATTTGGTGCCATCCCAGAACTGGGTCAGAGCTATTTTGTTGGCATAAGGAGGACCAACAAAATATTAGGTAGATGGTTTTAATGTTATGATTGATCAGTGTATAAATGTGGCAAAACTCTGGTTGACAGATTATGGAAATGTGTTAGTGCTGTAAAAAATATCAAGTTAGCAAGTCTGATTGTGGATACTAAGGGTGAAGTTAACTAGTGAACCACTGTGAAATAAGCCAGTCAACATTGTGGTGGTCTTTAGCTTCACTATAGTATGAACATTATGAGACATAATACTTCTTAGCAGGTCTCTTTAACCTGGAACTAGAAAAAAAAAATCCACTGCCTCATCAACGTTTCTTGTGGAGTGGGTGTCAGGGAGCACCTTTAACTTAATCTGTGAGAGAATCTCTATAATAGCAAGAAGTATAATCACACAAAATGACTTCAGGGGATGTATCACACAGTGGATTTTACCCTGAGCCTGACACGTCTGCTGAAGATAAACACTTCAGCGTGTGTTCTCAGAATAGAGCCAGTAATGATCAACTGTCAAGGCACTTTCTAGAGGGGTAAGTACAGATTGGCAACATTTGCTGGACACATCACCACCAAAAGAATGGCCTGAATGGAATGAATTTTTTCATCAGTCTTAGAAAAATGGTCATGTATAGTGGATGATGATTTATATTAAGAGATTTCAGTTTTGTGGACAGCAGCTCAAGCCTTGGGTTTAGGTAGGTGGTCCAGAGAAATCCACACTGAGACTGAATGATGGGCAGTTGCTGAGCTGTGCCAGTGTACCGTCTACTTCACGACTCATTTCAGAGCTACAGTTAACCATGCCCGCCCTCAGCTTCTCCTACTCTGTCTCAGTTCCACAAACATCTGCTTTTCAGGTGTCTTCAAGTTCGAGACCTACAGCATGTTTGAGAGGAAGATGTAACACTGCAGAGATTTGTTTGGATGTGTGAAGCAAACAGTAATCCAGCATCATGTGGTACAGGCTTAAAGTGTCTCATCTACTTCTGCATGGTTACATTTGATGGTCTTCAATGATTAAACTGATGGAACTCATAGTGGAGTTAGAAAAACATATTTAAGGTCATGAACTGCATCTTCAGTTAAAGTATCAAAAATTTAAATGCAACAGAAAAAAATGCTAAAACTTATTTAATAACGAGCTTTAATTAAAACCAGGAAAGTACTGTAGAGTGAGTACTTCAAACGTTAGATCCCTGGGCTAATTTTGTAGGATGTTTACTTTTATTTGCAAAATAAATAAATATTTATCAGAGATAGTCACACATGCCATATATGTTATGTTCAGGAGATCCTAGGCTAATTAAATGTATTCATTAAAATTGAACAGAATTTAAATATGTATATGAATATTCTGATCATTTGCACTCAAAACAACTCCTATAGTTTTGCATAATATTTTATTGTTCATAACAAATGTGGTATGTGATCTCAATTCTGAGGCAAGAATTTCCATTCCCATTTAACCATGCCTGTGCAGCCCTTGTGATCTGGATACCTGAAATATTGTATAAACACACAGTTGTACATCAACACCTTTATGCTGAAATGTCTGCATGCTTCTCATCAAAGCTCTTCAGAAAGGAGGTCATGATATAAAGTATAAAGGAAGGAGCATACATTTGATACAATTTGGCTACAGCACTTTTCCATATGTGCTCCGGAGCTCCTTGTTGTGCTGGATTTTTCCTCTCAGAGACAGGGCCTGCAGTCTACAGAACTGAGTACATCCCTTCTTGCTGCCCATCAAAGGATAAGGTATCAGGTGGTCACACACATACTTTGTGGAGATCTTCCAGATGGGCTACTGACACCTCTTGATGTTGGGAAAGCATGAGTTAGCCTGTCTGCCATTTGGTCTCTTGAAGACACCATGACAAAAACACTGAAAATGCAGAGACCCAAAGGACATCGCTTGAAGATTAAGTGTCTTCTGCAGACTTTCCTTTGAAAGCAAACATTCCGTTCAATTTCTCAGACGCACATGCAACCTGAGGACCATGTTGGATACAGATTGTTTCATCATACATTTGCAAATGTTGTCAAGAATGAATACCATCTTTTCTTCAATCACCCTGCTCCAGACAGAGACACTCTGGTCCAATCTAAGTCAAACATTTGCCTCAACAGTTTATTATTAATGATTAATGATTAATTATTTCAGAGTTAAACCACAGAGAATTTGGAATACTTTATAGATGTTTTTAAGTGAAATATATTTATTGTTACAACTGTTTTACATGAACTCATCAACTGATTCATTTATGCACATGCCACTTTTGAGAAAACTGTAAAAAATTAATTCATATCAAAACATTTTTGTGTTATGTGTTGTGTTCTCAATTTGAATATTCCAGATGCACTTTAGATATTTCATGATAAATGGGGGAATAGAAATGATTGAAATAAAATTTCAACTCTTAACTCAATTTTCTCACAACAATATATTCTTATTTTCTTTATTATTGTCTGCAGGTTCAAGCTGGAACAGCTCACAGGTGCGAAAGTCTAGCCAAAGGACCAGGAACAAGTTGGGCTACAACAACATCTTTGAACCCCAGACCACAGGTCATTATGGCTGAACTCATGTTCCATTAGTTCATATTAGTTCAGTGGTCAGTTCATCTCTGTGTCAAGAGTATTCACTGCTCTGATGATAAACTGGAACTAACCAAAAATATTATGATGAGTTTAATGAGTGTCTAGCTCACAAAGTGATATGAAAAAGAGAGGGGGGAAATGCAAAATTATGATTTGAAACCACAGGAATATGCCAGGGTTGGGTTCCTGACTGTGCCAATGGGGCAATGCCCAGAATCCTCTAATTACTAGAGGCCTCAAAGGCTACAAGGTCAAATGTAGCTCAAGAGCTTTAAGACTTCAAGTTTAGCTATCTCTTTTTATTTCTACTTGATGTAGATCAATTAATTAATCTATGAAATTAACAGTCATTTCACAGGTTTAGCTTAACCTATCACCTCTGGTCATTTGCAACACAGGAGTGACAGAATGGACATCCTGGTTCAACATTGATCATCCGGGTGGTAATGGAGATTATGAAAGGCTGGAGGCCATTCGTTTCTACTACCGAGAAAGAGTTTGTGCTCGGCCTGTGGCAATGGAAGCCCGCACTACGGACTGGGTCGCAGCCTCAGACACCGGAGAGGTTGTGCATTCAAGCCTGGACAAGGGCTTCTGGTGCATCAATAAAGAACAGCCATATGGACGCATATGTTCCAACTACCATGTGCGATTCCAGTGTCCACCAGGTACTATTAGTCAACACTCACAGTAGCTAACTGCATGGCAAGGTCTCTGACCAACACTGTATAAGACGGAAATGGATCAGTCTGTAAGGTTGAGAATAATACCTGCAATTTTACTGTTTCCTCAGTTCTTGCATACTGGACAGACTGGAGTGCATGGAGTTCTTGTTCTACCACTGCCTGCAATGATGTTGGCATCCAGGTGCGTCGACGGAAATGCATGAGCACACAACCTCTGCCGGCACTGGTCATGCCAACCTGCCCTGGCCCAAACACTGAGCGCAGAGAGTGCTCCACTCCGCCATGCCGAGGTAGCCTGCCCAGAAACATGAATTTAAATGGAAAGGTGTTGCTTAGACAAAGTTTTTTTTCCAAATCATCATAATAGGGGCCAAAATATAAAACATACCCAGGCATTTTGGAGGCAATAAGAAGTCTTGGGTTTGGGTTATTAAATTTAAATTTGAGACATTCTGAATAAAAAAATGGGGATGATTTTATTATTTATCATCTTTCATTCTATTTTACTCTCTAAAATATTTTAGCTCTATATATTTATGATTATTAACTGTCTTGTTAATTTAAACCCTAAATGAATGTAAAGTAAAGAACTAGCATAACATTTTAATCATTTTAATAATAAATAATTTAATAATAAAGGAAGTCAAACTGGGGTAATTTTAAACAGAAAAAAATAAACCTGCCAAAAATTATTATATTAATTAAAATATTAATTTTGTTTAGTGCCATTGAACATCCACTTTGGGTCACTTAAATAACCTTTCTTTATTGAGCCATATTTGTAAATATGTATGTAAATGTTAGGGTGGTAGGACGTGCCTGGAACACCCCCCTGGGGAGACACCCAGGGGGCATCCAAAACAGATGCCCGAGCCACCTCAACTGGTTCCTCTCGATGTAGAGGAGCAGCAGCTCTACTCCGAGCTCCTCCCAGGTAGCCGAGGATCTCACCCTATCTCTAAGGGAGCGCCCGGCCACCCTGTGGAGGAAACTCATTTCGGCCACTTGTATCTGCGATCTTGTCCTTTCGGTCATTACCCACAGTTCATGGCCATAGGTGAGGGTGGGAATGTAGATTGACCAGTAAATTCTTCACCACAACCGACCGGTACACCGACCGCATGACTGCGGCGGCAGCACCGATCCGTCTGTCAATCTCACGCTCCCTCTCACCCCCACTCGTGAACAAGACCCCGAGATACTTGAACTCCTCCACTTGGGGCAGGACAGCTCCACCGATCTGGAGAGGGCAAGCCACCCTTTTCCGGTCGAGAACCATGGCCTCAGATTTGGAGGTGCTGATTCGCATCCCAGCCGCTTCACACTCAGCTACGAACCGCTCCAGTGCCTGCTGAAGGTCCTGGCCTGAAGAAGAGACCGCGGGGTAGACCCAGGACACGCTGGAGGGACTATGTCTCTCGGCTGGCCTGGGAACGCCTCGGGGTCCCTCCTGGGGAGCTGGCTGAGGTGTCGGGGGAGAGGGAAGTCTGGGCTTCCCTGCTTAGACTGCTGCCCCCGTGACCCGGCCCCGGATAAGCGGAAGAAGATGGATGGATGGAAGGATGGATGGATGTTAGGGTGCCCCTTCATTCTCATTTTGCTCCATAACCCAATACATGTGTCAGTGATATCTGTAGCCCATGCCCTCGCTGATCTGTCAGAGTCTGTCAGGATTTAATTCAATTGAAAATTTGTGAATTTTAGCTGTTTTCTGAGATGCATTACTCACTGATACATCATCAAATAATGTTGAGGTAGGGATGACACCATGGTTTGATGGGGTAAGCATTGTATTTTGTTATGATATGTGTATCATGGGTACTCAGATCCTGAGATATGAAGCTTGGAAAATGGCATGTAAGTGCCCGCAAAGTGCTGATCTCAGGTTCTAGGAGTTAGTATTCAATACATTCTTCAGACTCATAGATTTCCTACACAAAGATTCTCCAACATTGCCAAAAGGTGTTCTCCTATTACAATGCTCAAAGAATCCTTTGTGGCTTTCGCATATGAGCTCAAATTAATTCAGGTTTTAGAATAACCAGATGCTTGACTGTTGCAGGTTGTAGTGCTTAAGCATGTCCTCTAAACCAATGTTGTCATACAGCTGACTAAGGAAAGGCTTTTCTTGAGCCTTTATGTCATTGATGTTTTAATGATCCATCCATTTAGCTGGATTAATTATAACAGGTCTCCATGTACAAAGCTCTGTAGGCTTTGATCAAGAAATCAATGTATCACCCCTTCAGAGGGGCTTTTATCCATGCAGATTATCCAGACAGGCTGATTTGATCCCTAAAAGGTCAGACTTGTAAACTCACTGCAGCATTCCCCTGTCTCCTGTCCAAGCAGCCAAGTGGGGTCAGTGGGGGTTGTGGAGTGCTTGTTCAGTGACCTGTGGAAAAGGTCGAAGAGGCAGACGGAGAAACTGCATGAAATCATCAGACAAGATCCAATGCACAGGACGGGCAGTAGAGGTCCAGAAGTGTGGAAACACACCATGTCCAGGTACTGCATGTGTTTAAAATCACATATATTAAGTTGTTATTTCAGCTTCCACACCATTTTGACAGATGCAACTGTAAGTGGGCATCCATCAATGGAAAGACTTCTGAATTGGTTCTGATGTGACCATCATTAGTAACATCATGAATTAATATTAGTGAGCCCTATCCATTAGCAGCCATGGAAGCCCAAGCCATTTTACTTGGGAATGGGGTAATGACCAAATCCTTTCATCCTTAATTTCATCTTTCAATAGAGGGAGACCACTGATGACAAGTTACTCTACATGGACCAATGTATTGGGACACCTGCTCATTCAGTGTTTATCCTGCTTTTGTTGGAGTAATTGCCTCTAATTTCCAGGGAAGGCTTTCTGTCCAATTCCCTCTTAAGCATTGCCATGAGGATTTGATTATGTTCATCAAAAAGAGCATTAGTAAAAGTCATGTTGGAAGTTGAATGATCACCACATCACCTCATCCCCAACTCCCCAACTCATTCTAAAATTACTGGATTGAGCATCAACATTCCAGAGAACACAGTTCCATGGCTTCACAACTCAAAGCTGGGGGGACTTTATACCCCTCTAGCACATATTTAGCATTAGGCAATGAGCCAACTGTTTCATGTTTATGTGCTCCAGAGAATCTTTTTCTTTTGGAAGTACTTCTCTATAGGGAGAGTTGTGTGTGCATTTGCACATCTGGGTCAACATTGGTTGCAACTTAAAGTAGTCAAATGCATTTGTTGGAAGGGTGTCCACAAATATTTGGACTTATAGTGTATTATTCAGTATATAGTTCATAGCAATGAATTAGGCACAATTTTGGGAGTTTTCTGAGAGTATTTCAATTTCTCAGTTTCAGCCCTTGATTGATCAGAAACTGACCACTGTTGAAAAGATAGAGGATGACTAGCAAAATGCATGTTATTATTTTTTAATAATTTTTATCCCAGATTTTCATCCTGGTTTGAATGTGCCAATTACCCAATCCAACTCCCCCTATCATATATGATACTCCTGACACTAGGAGGGAGAAGACAAGCACATGTCTCATCTAATCTATGCAAAGTCAGGCACCTACTCTTTTGAACTACCACCATTGCGTAATTGCTGGGCAGCCAACACACTTCGAGGAAAGCAATGGGTCCACAATTCTGATACAATGGCTAACAGATGCTTGGGCTGGCCAGGATTTCCCTAATTGTTCTGTAGAGAGAGAACACCAAGCAGAATGATGAAGGATTCAAACCTGCAATCCTCAGATTATAGTGCTAGCACATTAGATGAGGTTAAGAAACTATGCAGCAACAAAAGAATAGACAATTCCTGTAAACCTATAATGCACCCCTGTACATTATATTTTTCTGATAAATGGCCAAAGACTGTAGTAAAACTGGTATAAAGAACACGTTTCAACTCCCAAAGAAAATTTAATCCCTGAATGAGCAATGTTTTGTGTGTGTGTCTGTGTTGTAGTACTGTGTCAAATTGTCTGTCCTGAGGGACGACCCAGTGAGGACTGCAGCCACTGTGTATGTGAAGGAAAAACACTGCAAGGAGAAGTTCTGAGTGTGACCGGTGTACCCATTTCTGGGGCCAGTGTGGCAGTTTCAGGCCAGCCCATGATTATCCGAAATCGAACAGATATTAAGGGTCTGTTCAACATCTCTGGCATGTGCTCCAGTCCTGAGACCCAACTGCTCATCAGCAAGGAGAAATATGCCCCCGCCAGTGTGCCTGTCTTCAGCAATGGCAGTGTGAGCCTCTGGATACGAGTTCTCCTCAGGTCCTCAGGTAAGCCAGTCAAGCATTTCATTATAAAAGTCTAAAATTAACTGCAGTGACAGCAACCCAGACATGGAACCAAGAACAACATTCTCTGGAATAACACTTTCTGGTGGCAGCTTTACAAGAAATGAAAACAGAGGGCTGTATTTATGTGTATACAGTAGACCCAATTGCACTTTATTACAGTAGATGCTTCAGTGAATTTATAGCAGCTGGAACATTTGTGCTCCACAGAGAAGCCATACATTGTGAAGCATCCTGAGGATAAAGTACGATACGAAGGACAGCGTGTGATTCTGTGCTGCAAAGCAACAGGGACCCCCAACCCTGACAAATATCACTGGTAGGAGCAGTTATTACTGTTGTTTCATGGTCTACGTAAATGCACATTAACGTTCAAATGTTTGGAACTACAGTTTTCATCCATAAGAAACCAATGCGTAGACATTCAAATAATGACTCTATCATGATTCTGCAACTCAATATTATACAATGTATGTTATATACAATATAAAATAATATAGTATATAATAATAATAATGCTCATTAATATTTAAAAAATGCTTATATTTTATAAATCTACAAAGTATAGATTTTTATGGATCAATAACTAGAAATTAAAATAACAACTGATTCTGACAGCTTTAATAGTATTACATTTATATTTAACATTGATGTGTTGAATATAATCCACACCTGGTCAATAAATCATTCAATGATGCTTTGAATGCTATGAACACCAATTTGTGTTGAATTCAAATCATACACAGACACAATTTTTTTTAAACATAAAATTAAAATTTTGTTGCTGATAAACAGCAACTTGACTGGAGAAAGAAAAAAAAATAACTTTTGATGGAAGTCAATGCAAAATTGTCTTTATTCCAAGTCACTTTGGAGCATTTCTGTCAATCCTTTCATTGTGAAATTCTGATTTTAATGACTGCCAAGTACACTTTAAAAAGAGTAACATCACAAAATTAGAGAGAGGTTTTTGTACAACAGTGACAATGTGTGTTTTCTCTCACTAGCAACAACATTAATTTTGTATTCAACAGTGCTGTTTGATTTTGCCACCAGGTATCACAATGGAACCTTATTGGATCAGAAAAAGTACAAGTATGATGAAGACCTGGTTTTGCGTGATCTGAAAACAGAAGAGTCTGGGCAGTATCATTGCAAAGCTAGCAGTCTGACAGGCAGCATCAAATCCACTCCAGCCTTCTTAACTGTTTTTGGTAAGTATGTAATCTTTGTTTCTTTGAGCACATGGAGGAGTGTGAGGAAATCTTTTTCCTTTAAGGAAAAAATGTCAGGAAACTATACCTTGAAATACTATGGTCTCCAGTTCCAGTGCCTGCCCAGCATGAGGGCAAGGGACTTTTTATGATGTTTATGTTGGTACGGATCTTTCTCTTCTATGCGAAGAATTGATGTCAAGTATTCACCAAGGCCACAATAAAACTTCAAATCCCACTGCTCTGGAGCTCTGGAAGCTGAAGTGAAATTCAAGACGCTCTATAAATCCTCCTTTTTTGTCTCGTCAGACAAGTATGGGTTTCCACATCCAAGCACATAACTACACATTGTGAAAATTCCCGTGATGCTTGTTATCCGAGACATGGATTGACAAAAAAGAATCTGCTGCATGTGTGCTAAAACAATCAGACACAGGATTCTTTGGAAGGATCATGTCGTCTTTAATTTCTCATGGCAGCCTCAAAGGTTTACAGTGAATGAACACAATTGTGTATCAGTACAGCGCTCTGAATGCGGTTCTGAATGAGGCTCAGGCTGAACGATTTGTTTCAATAAACTGTAGTTACATAACACTTTCCCCAAAGTTTATTTCCATCATTTTCAATCAGACTTTCTTTGTGATGAATTGTCAGCTTTAACAGTAGTGCTGTAATGTAATAATTATGTCTCTCCTTTTGACTACAGTCATTAATTTGGAGACATGGGAGACTGTTAACTCCGCCATGAGGTCATAGGCTTTAAGTAGTTTGCCAACATTTTGGCAATTTTTCAGTCATGGTGGGGGTTACCTCGCAATGAACCCAATTACTCTGTTTCTGAATGAGTCCATGGAGCTTCACTTACTTCTCAGTTGTCTGAAAAGCACATAATCATGTTGGCCTAAAAAAGCTCAACTTTGACAACAAAAATGCAAACAAGCACAACAAAAGTGAACCAACTGTGTCATCTTACAGTTTACATTTAGAATTGTAGGCCAGTTTGGATGGAACTTTCTAGACTGTTTTCTGAGTTGGAAGACTCACTGATAATAATGACCACGGTTACATAGGGTCCTTTATTATAATATGTTGGTTCATATTGCTGCAGCTTAAATGCTTACTGGTACAAAAAAGTTTGATCACATTACATGAGTAATAACAGCTCTACACTGGCTTCCAATCCAGTTCAGAATTCATTTTATCAAGTTTTATTGTGGATTTGTAAAGCCCTATATAGCTGAACCAAGAAGAAATTAAAGGGTGACTGTGCTCTCTCAGTGGCATCCCCAAAGCTTTGGAACAGCCTTCCTCTTGAGAGTCGACATGCTCCTTTCCCACTGATATTTAAGTCAAAACTCAAATCATACCTGTATCAGTTAGCTTTTGCACAGAATTGAGGATGATGTAATATTTTGATTTATGGTGTATTAAGTATTGTTTTACATATTTTCTTTTAATTCCTTGTTTTTTGTAAGCATTTTTGTGCAACTCTGGTTGTTTTAAATGTGTTATAGAAATAAATTTGACTTACATACTCAACTATAGCTAGAATATCTGGTTGCAAGTCAGTCATTAACTTTGACAGTTAAAGTGTTGTTAAAATGTCCGTATTATCTAACAACATTAATTTGTACTCATGTTAAAGCAAAAGTTACTTGTGCTACATTTATGCTCCTTTTATTTCTTACTCCAGCATTTGCTAATGACTTGCAATGATTTTTGTGTTCGTTTCTGTTATGATTATGTTTTGATATGTTTTGAAAATGAGCAACAATAAAATATAAATGTATCATGAATTTACATTTAATACTTTTATTATGGTGCACTAACTTGTATTCCTCTGTTCTGCAGCCAAAGGAACCCCACCATGCAAAGCTACACCTGAAAGTCACCTAATTAGACTTCCATTAGACTGTAACCAGCCAGGTACAGAATCAAAGTTATACAACGCTGGTCGCTGTCCTCACAACAAATGTCCCGGATCACAGGACTTTGACCTACGATGCAGAGATGCTTCTGGTTTCTGTTGTGGGGTGAAGGAAATGGAGGCGAAGGAGGTCAATTGTGGGAGCTACACTCTTCCGATAAAAGTTGTGAGCGAGTGTAGTTGTCACAAATGTGTGGAACCCAAAATTCTGGTACGGGGGAGGGTGGTTGCTGCTGACAACAATGAGCCCTTGCGCTTTGGACACATTTTTATGGGAAAGGAACGAGTAGGAACCACAGGATATCAGGGAGGGTTCACAATTCAAGTTCCTTCTGACAGCCAACGCCTAGTGGTGAACTTTGTAGACCCATCACAAAGGTTCATAGATACTCTGAAAGTATTTATCTTTGACAAAAAGAGCGGTGCAGTATATCATGATGTGAAGGTAATGAGAAAGAAAGAGCCAGTTGCAATTAATGCTGGAGAAACCAACACCATTTATCTGGGGGAAATAAAAGGTGAAGATCCCATTGGTCAGTTGGTCATTCCTCCCAATTCCTTCCACAAAAACACTGGGGAAACATATGAGGGCACAGTTAAAGCCAGTGTGACATTCTTTGATCCACGCAACATCACATCTGCTGCTGCTGCACCAGGAGACTTAAACTTCGTAGGTGATGAGGGTGACATTCTTCCTCTGAGGACGTACGGAATGTTTTCTGTTGATTTCAGAGATGAGGCAAACAAGGAAATTCTTGGAGCTGGAGATGTCCAAGTTCTCCTTGATACACAGCATATCAAAATGCAAGAACATATCCCCTCTATGAAACTGTGGTCCCTCAATCCAGATACAGGAATTTGGGAGGAAGAAGGTAATTTCCAACCTACTCAGGTAACCACTGAGGGAAATGGAAGGAGAAAAAGAGAGGAGCGTACTTTCCTGATTGGAAACATGGAAATCAGAGAACGCCGATTGTTTAACTTGGATGTACCTGAAAGCCGACGCTGCTATGTCAAGGTACGGGCATACATGAGCGACAAGTTTCTGCCTACTGAACAGCTTGAAGGAGTGGTCATCAGCCTAATAAATCTGGAGCCCAAGCCAGGCTATTCGTCCAATCCTAGAGCTTGGGGACGATTTGACAGTGTGATAACAGGAACTAATGGAGCTTGCCTCCCAGCTTTTTGTGATGCCCAGAGACCTGATGCATACACAGCTTATGTCACAGCCATAATGGGTGGTGAAGAACTCGAGGCTGCCCCCTCTGCACCAAAGATGAATCCTAATATCATTGGTGTGATGCAGCCATACCTAGACAAGTTAGATTACCAACGTTCAGATCATGAAGATCCAGCACTTAAAAAAACAGCTTTCAGGATAAACTTAGCTAAACCTAATGCAAATAATCTAGATGAAACTAATGGACCAATATATCCGTATCACAATTTAATTGAATGTGAAAATGCACCTGTTGATGCAAGTCATTTCCGTTTCTTCCGTGTGGAGAAAGACAAATATGAATACAATGTGGTGCCTTTTGAGGAGAGTGATCTCACGTCCTGGACTGGGGATTACTTGTCCTGGTGGCCAAATCCTCAGGAGTTCAGAGCTTGCTATATAAAAGTTAAGATCCATGGGGCAACAGAAGTTATGGTAAGGTCAAGGAACCTTGGTGGTACCCATCCAATGACCCGAGGTCAGCTGTATGGAATTAGAGATATCCGCAGTACTCGTGATCTGAAGCATCCTAACACCTCTGCTGCTTGTCTGGAGTTCAAGTGCAGCGGAATGCTTTTTGACCAAGCTGCCGTTGACCGTTCACTCATTACAGTCCTTCCACAAGGCAACTGTCGCCGAATAGGTATCAACAGTCTCCTGCAGGAATACCTTACAAAACACCCACCTGTCCTACAGAACAATGAGTCCCAAGCATTTAACATGTTAGCTCCTGTGGACCCCCTAGGCCACAACTATGGAATCTACACAGTCACAGACCAGAACCCACGTATTGCTAAAGAGATTGCTATAGGTCGGTGCTTTGATGGAACATCAGATGGTTTCTCCAGGGAGATGAAGTCAGAAACTGGAGTTGCCTTAACTTTCAGCTGCCCAAAAAGGACTGTAAACCGAGAGAGTCTGTTTCAGCGCCTGCAGACTAATCCTGGCCAAACCTTGGCACAGATGGCTCGGGACATGAGGGAATCACAGGGAATGCAGGTCAGAAGAGGGTCATCCCAGGTTGTGGCATATCCCTCTGGCCAGCAGGGCAGGACCCAGGGCCGTAGAACTAGTACGACAAACCGGAGAAGAACTGGAACACGGATTCAACCAAGGCAGTAAATCTGTTCATAGGTGAGTCTATTACAATTGTTTGTACGATTAGTTAAAATTAAATTGCCATATAATTGGGAATTGACTAGTTTGTCCTTTCACTCATGTAAAGGTCACTGCGAAGAATCAAGATGAAGACATGAGATTCACAAAAATGATGATGGAAATAAGAAACATGGTCAGTCTGGGCATGTTGGAGACTCAGTGTCTTCTGAGACAACTTCTACTTCTTTGTAACAACCCTATTTCAAGCAAAAGGACACATCCTTTCAGGAGTCTGAGAAGAATTTACATGCTTAAAAAAATCACTTGATATTATGAGACATTTTTAATGTTCAGGGTGAATGCTTTGTAAGAGGACATTCAGGATGAATACATTTATTTATTACAGTTACCAGAATGGTCAACATTCACCACAAAATACTTTGATCTTTCAATAAATATAATATTTCCATATTTTAAATGTATTATTTGATCAAGTCAAGCAAATCCTTGATAATGGACTGCCATCATTTTTGTCTGCTTTGTCTAATATCCCCTATTGAGCTAAGAGGTAATGAAGAATGCTCCTGCTTCTTCTGTCAAAGGTATTATTGTAGGAGAGGACACATTTGAGGAGCAGTGGAGCAGACTCTTAATGGGGCAGAAAGGATGCGTCTCTGTCTTCTCCTTTTTTCCAAATTAGCACAAGAATATTCTAGATGTAACCCATTCTTCAGTCTGACCAAAGTTAAACTAACCTTAGCCAAGGAAAGCAGATCCTGACGGTAGTCTAAACAGAACCTATGGCAAGACTTTGGATAGAAAAGATTACATTTCACTTGGTCCTCAATTTGGACACTTTCCACTTCAGAACACTGAAAGACAACACCATCCTATCTTAATAACTACCCTTCAAAAGAATCCTACAATACTTTTACATGACAGTGAATTAGCATGTTTAATTCCATGGTTTGTATATACTGTAGGCTACACATTGTTTCTTGTAGATGTCTGTCTGTTTCTTGACGTGCAATAATTCTGAAAAAGACTTGAGAGCCCTAACATAAAATGTCATGAGCCAGTCAATTGTATGACTGTAAAAAGTTGGGCTAATGCCTATTTGAGTTTTTAAGTATGTTTAATAAACTATGCATTACCGGCTTACTGATTATTGCTCAGCATTCTGGGATGTAATTATCCAGTATCTTTTTATGTTCTTGCAGAGCATATGAGTAGGTGTTACATACAATTTATAGATTAAACAGCAAACAATGTTTCTGGCAAAACAATTTTGGCTGATTAATATTTAACCAATGATCTCCCTATGAATAAATGTTCAAGAATCAAATTTGAGTTTAATAAAGTGTTTTACATGTGTATCATTTACACAAAAATCAGTGAATTATGTTTAATTTAGTTTCAAACCATAGATTTCTTTTCATGTGTAGCTCCTGTTAGAAAGAAGATGCCATTCACAGGCCAGTGCACTGGGCCTTCAGAGACAAATCAAGAAACATACTAGGCTAATTGGATATTTCCAAGGGACATAAGACATAATGAGAGGAAAACTGTTGTCTTCACAGTGCACCTGCCTTTGTCTCAGTGGACCAGACAAACAATGAAAGAGAATATTGCTAATGACTCAAATGATACATTGTTCCTGGGTTACATCAAACACTCAGGCTGAAAGGGTGTTAAAGGCTTGGGCTCATTTTATGTCTCTAGAAGTTGACTGGAGTTCCAATAAATATTTATTTTCCCAACAAATCACAGAATCAGACTAAAAAACTGATTCCTTTTGATCTGGTTAATGACTCTCCTGTGTGCAGTTAGTTGACTGTAATTTATCACCACCTTATAGACCATGCTTTTACCAGATCTGTTTGGTTAATATGTCAAACCTCTAAAATCAGTTTAAAGACCAGTCAGTTCAAGGTTCGTTTTATTTGTCACGCACATAGTTATACACAGTACAACAGAATAAATAAATATCTGACTAAATGACTCTGAGGTATCAGGGAAATAACTTGTCAAGTGCAATGTTTACTACATATAGCTGTATATGAGAGAGCTGATGTCTTATGAGAGTCAGTGTGTGAGATGTGAGATTTAGGGTTAAAATTGAAGTTGGACAGCCTGAGGGAAGAAGCTCAGGCTCATTCTGTGGTGGACCTCAGTGAGCGGAACCGCTTTCCTGATGGCAGCAAAGCGAAAAGCCCATTGTTAGGATGGCTGAGGTCCTTCACGATCTTCATGGCTTTCAGCCAGCACCACTTGTTATAGACAGTCTGCAGATCTGGACGTGTTGTCCTCATGATGCGCTCAGCAGAGCACACCACTCTCTGCAGGGTCTGTCTGTCCCGTTTGGTGCTGTTTCCGAACCAGGCCACAGAGTTCCTCATGAGGATGCTCTCTATGGTGCAGGAGCAGATGTTCAGCAGTATCGTGGAGGGCAGTCTGAAGTCCCTAAGGTGTCTCAGGAAGTAGAGACGCTGTTGGGCTTTCTTTGCTAGGATGTTGGCATGACAAGGACATGTCAGGTCTTTGCGAGATGTTGACTCCAAGGTATTGGAAGCTTTCTACCCTCTCTACTTCTGCACCGTTGAGCCGTACTGGTAGGTAGCTCCTCGCCTGTCTCCTGCTGCAGTCCACTACATTGTTGCCCAGGCACCAGTTTCCCAGCCAGGCAATCTCCTCTAGGTAGGCCTTCACGTCGTTGTCGGAGATCAGGGCCACCACCACCATGTTGTCAGCAAACGTAACAATGATGTTAGAGCTTGAAGTGGTCACACAGTCATGGGTGTACAAGGAGTACAGTAGGGGTGATAAAACACAGCCTTGAGGAGTACCCATGCTGAGGTTGATGGTGGGTGAGACATGGTTTCCCACCCACACTGTTTGTTTGTTTCAAAATCATTTAACATTTTATAAATGTTTTTCATGAGAAATGGGCTGATGGAATTGGTTTCAATAATTTTATTAATTGAGAAATTCTGCTTTGCACTCAAAAGTATGAGCAGAAATCTCAGATTAAACAAGTGATCATCTGCATTTGCTTTGCTTTACAGTTAGCTATTTCTAACTGCTTTTGCTTATGGCTTATCGTTTATGCAGCTACATTTTCAATTTACAAACAACTGATTTGAATTACAAACAATAATTTACGATTATTTAGAAGATCCCATAGAAGAACCACATTGAAGACCAAGACCAAGTAAAAGCCAAAAAACGTGCTTAACATGAATACAACTATTTCGGCTTATAATGTAATTACCTGACTCAAGGGTGGCAGATTATGGTAAAATCTAGGGTTCACAAGACTCTGCAGGAGTGATGACCACTGTTAAAAATGTACACCCACCCATTTTAAGGAGTCAAGAATGATTGTGTAGAGGCAGGGCTCAGTGAACAGCAAGCAGAGCCATTGCCATGGCTTTCTATGTTGCTGTGTTTTGTAAAGGTTGTGCCCAATGTTACATAATAGAAGGGTTTATGTGACTCCTCTCTATTTCGTCATCAATTAAGCAGAGTTACATAAGCAGCATAATTGAATTTTTAACCCCTTGAGGGCACACTAAGTTTGGAGAGGCAAAAGTTAAATTAATCAGCATAAAATGTTTTGTTTTGTTTATTGTTTGCTTGTTGTATTGTTTTTTTGTTTTTTGTTTTTTTGTTTTTACAAATGAAAAGAGTTTATACTAAGTAGAGTTCATAAATTTTCACATACTATAAAGCAGGGTTCTTTAGTTCTGGTCCTGGTGGGCCAGTGTCCAGCATATTAACACTCCTGAAAAAAACCTAATTTGAAGATTCTGCTTTCTTTAAAGGTTCTTAATAAATATTTTTTAAATCATTCTTAAAGGTTCCATGCTAAATATCTCTTACAAAATTCACCTCTAAAAACTCTTTATTGAAAGTATTTCCAAAACCATATGTACCATGTGTGCATCTGTAATTAGAACATTAACAAAGAACAGAACAACTCTTGTTGTTATGTAATTCATCACTTCTGAGAAGAACCCTGAGAACACCAGAGACAATAGACTAAAGTGCCAGGGACATAATTCAGCATTATGACTTTAAAATTACGAGTTCTCACCATCTGTGGAGTCTGGTCTACAAACCAGGGTGTTGACAGGATGAGTTGTTAAAATCTCTCACCAATCCAACTGTAAACACAGACTTTGAAAATATAGGAAAGATATTTGAGACATTTGCAGAACATTTTAACAACAGAAGGTCTGCACTTCTTTTTAAGCTCACACTTTTCACCACATGCTTTTTGTTGACTCTGAAAATGTGTAATGTGAAAACCAGATTGTCTGACACCTACAGTATTCAGGCCATTTCTTGGACAAACTGGAATGTGAAAGGGGTCTCCGAAGCTACAAGCATTAACTAATACTTTAATTGACAAACAAAACACTCTTACTATTCACCTCCTTACTGTTGATTACACCATGAAATCTGTCAGTCATACTTGGATTCATTGTGAAGTTTACCTGGCTATCCCGCCTGCAGTAACCTTTGGTTGATCATTGTTCCACCATCTTAGTTTGGTTCTGTTTACAGGGACCTGGAACAGGAAGATAACCAATTAAACTGACAGTGCAGAACTAGCAACTGGGCCTTCTGGTACCTTTCAGGATCCACTGAGCCATGAGTGTATGTCCTCTTCACCGTCTGGCTGGTCTCAGGGAGACTATAACTTATTCAGGAATATCTTTTGGCCATATGCACTTCCCCACTGTCTGGACTGTAATTGAATCATGTTGTTGCCACTGCAACAACAGTCTGGTTGTGCTAAAGCTTTTCATACATCACTCCATGGAATTCCATCTAAATGCTTGTGTAACTTGTGTAACATATTGCATGACTCTTCCCATCTCTCGAACACCTAATAAGTGCTGTATGTGTAAACTGTCCATAGCTGTGTCTGCTTGCAGATCCTGTAAATAAAGATTTCTTGTCACCCTTTAGTGCACTTCAATAAGGCAGAAATATGTATTGTATATATAAATACATGAGCTATAAGCTAAATCTATCCCTATTTGCATTTTAGAAAACTATTGAGTAGATGGGCCATTCCACTTTACACTAAAAGATTTTCTCTTCTACAGTCTCCAACAATCCACTCCTGATTTCTGGTGAACTGTGGCATACTTCAGCAACTGAATGTGCACTAAAGTACATTAGAAGTCTTGCATTACTACATAATACTACTTATTATGACCCAGCAGCTTTTTACAGTAAAACCAAAGTCCCTATTGTGGTACTGCTGCTCATTATCCAACCGAAACACTAAATGCAACTTAATTCAGTCCTGAATCAAGAAGTAAAGCTGTATTCCAGTCAGGTCAGTTTTATCATTACTCACTTTATAAATCTTTACATTGTGTTAGTATGCAAGTTGTGTCTTTATGGAACTGAAAAATGCTGCCAAATCCACTTCCGGGCATAGAGACCTACATTTATTCACTCACATACACACTCAAACAGGCAATTTAGAGTAGCCAATTATATATCCATGTTTTAGACTGTGGAATGAAACTGAAGTCCCTGGAGGAAACCCATGCAGGCATTGGGAGAACATGGAACATTTAACCCAAGACCCCAGTGCTGGGAGGCAAACATGCTAATCACCAAGCCACTACACCTCTGCTGACGCCTCTTTTTTCTATTTGTAACAACTCCATGAAAACTGCTTAGACTACCAGAAAATTTCTTATGAACCACCACGAAACAATGCCCAAGCATTCTTCTTTGTATTCATTTTCATTGTTTTTCTTATTTGAGATGTGTTCAATTCTGTGCTTTGAAAACACATCATACACAGACTTTCCATTTTCAAGAAGAAAATCAAGAACATTCATATTGGTAAATGAGGCATAATATCATCAGGAATGGTTGGACACCAGTGGGTGCTCAGAATGAATAAGACCCTATTTTATAGGAAGTTTCTACATGAAGGGTTAGAAACAAGATATTTTCATTTTAGCCATTGTTAGACAGCAAATTGCTCTCTGCAGTCAGTGATATACAGTGTGCAGGAGCTACAGAAGCATCTAAAGTTCATTAAAAATCTCTCTCTGTACATAAGGCACGACTGAAAGGCTTTGCAGGCTGTGTAATATGAACACCATTTGTCCCTATTGTTTCTAGGAAATTTGTCCATCAATTGTTTAATAATCTTGAGCCAAAGCTTGTAACAATCCATTTGACACTAAGCAGTAAAAATCTTTGTAATAAAGCACAATGTATGAACAGAAATGATAAGCAGCGGAGTAGAACTTTCACATTGCCAGACTTTAACCACAAAACTCTATCATATAGAAGTTTCTCCCCTAATGTCTTTGTGTTTTGTTCTGTTTACAGATTGATCTCAGTGCTAGTACACATTCAGAACCTACAGTTCTATCCTTGCATGCAAAGTAAAGGTTTGATTAAATGGCTCTGAACTGCCTTTAATGCTGAGTTAAGTCAAGGTGGTTGAAAACTAATCTTGGTGAAAACATACCCTATGGTAAGCTGGTTGGTTAACCAGCTCCTGACCACTACAGTATATTTGATTGATGCACTTGATGGTCATGCTAGTTGGCCAACTTAGTCTTGCTGGTCATGCTGGTTGACCAGCTTGGTGATGCTTATCATGCTGGTCAACCAGCTTGGTAATGCTGATATTGCTGGTCAACCAGCATGGTGATGCTGCTGATACTGTCAACCAGTAAGCATGGTCATATTGGTGGTCTTGCTTGGTCAGGTTGATCATGCTCAAACTTAAACAAAAACATATCCTCTGCTGGTCACAGACCAGCTTAACTGGCTTGACCAGCTTTAGCTGGACAGGCTGTTTTTTTTTTTTGTCTAGCATAGTAGAATATTCAATTCCCCAAATCTGATCAGTTTTTCCTCCACCTTCTGTTTACATAGGGTGAATGTGGTGGCTACATTTACGTAATGTTATTATTGTTACCTCAAGCTCTCTCAGAAGGACAGACAGACAGGACCAAGAATGGCTCCATATGTGTTTCTTCATTTTTTTCTTTTCCTTTTTGAAACACAAATCCAGTGTCATGCATGCTGTTCCTGTAGCCATGATTGACAGATTATGTGACCCTCTTCTTCAGTGATCACAATGAATTTTTGGCATCAAACATGTAGCAGTGCCAGTCTTACGATCGATCAAGATACGGCATGGACTTATGGCACAATGAGTCCCTCATATGAGAAACCGAACAAAGACAAAATATACTGAACTATACTGAAATATACTATTATACTTCTCCACAAAAGAAGGTGTGTGACCAGTATCTAGCCACTGCAGACCACTACACACATCTTGTGTGCAAGAAAATAAATGGGAGGAGAAAGAAAGGAGGAGGGAGGTCAGAGCTCATTGAAAGTTCTATAAGTAGCCTCATTAATTTTGTTTTACTTTTCAAATAGAAATTATTCTCATTATAGACTTTTAACCCTGCACCTGGTTAACCCTAAACTGTTGTGGGATTAATCAGAGTTGTGAGGAACTTGTGATGGATGTTTCTCCTCGGGCAGGTGATTGCCGGATACACTCTGAGGCTGTTTTGCTCTGAGAGGGTGTAATTATGATAAATCAGACTTGGAGCTGTAATTGGGGCCTTGGAGATCCATGGTTTACATCTCTTTCACACCAGGGGTTATATAATTATCTTAGCAAACCACTGGGCAGCTTAATGAATAATGTGACTGTTTGGCCTTCAGATTAGATTTCAGATACCAATTGAAATACTAGTTAATGTGTTTTCAAAATATTTTACAGCAACTCACTCTAAGCAAATACTGAAAATGGTTCTTTGACTTGTAACAACAAAGGAAACCTATCTAAGGCTGTATAGAACCATATCACTCTCCAACTTATACTGGACTTCCTGAGCAACAGACACAAGAATGTCTGGATAAGAGATCATACATCATCTGCTATTATCCTGAACACAGGCATATCACAGGGGGGTGTCCTTAGCCCCCTTCTATACTCCCTCTTCACCTATGACCATTCTAAGTACGTTTGTTGATGGCACCACCATAGTAGGACTGATATCAAATAATAAAGAGACACCCTGTAGAAAGGAGGTTCAGCCCCTGAAAGAATGTTGCTGTCACAATAAGCTGACCACTCTGCCCTCTACATACACAGCGAGATGGTAGAGAGGGTAGAGAGCCTAAAGTTGTTATGGTCAGGGTCGTGTTGGGTCCAGAGCCAACCTAGAACCATTTGACACTTTGCTGTACCTTTGCTGTACACTATCCAAAAGTAGCATCAGAGCCTTCCATCAGAGTGCATTGTTTTTTATGTATAAACCTCTGCACAGTTCCATCATTTCCTGTCACTTCCTTCAAGCTCATTTCAAAAACATGTTCCTGTCACATAAACAGAATACTGAAAGATTGAGAATGATAAATGTTACACATTTCCACTCCTGGTGTAGCTGATGGCTGGCACATGTACTTCTAAATGAGATGTAGGAAGAAAAAAAGGAGACATGGCAGATGACTCAATGCTTAGCCTGAGGTTTAAAGTGTGAGGTTTTTGCCCTTGAGATGTTTTCTTCTGTATATACAAATGATCTATACTGTTACAGCTGGTCACACTCATAAACCGTAACATTATGACCACTTCCTTGATTGTACACTGACTGTCCATTTGATCACCTCTTACCATACAGAAGCAGTTTGTAATTATATAAGTACATACTGTAGTCCACCTGTTTCTCTGCACACTTTGTTATCCTTCTTTTACCTGACCTTCAATAGACAGGACCACCACAGAGTAGGGTGGTGGGTCATTCTTAGCACTGCAGTGACACTGACGTGGTAGTGGTGTATTAGTGTGTGTTGCACTGGTACAAGTGGATCAGACACAGCAGTGCTACTAGAGTCTGGACATGGTGTCCACTCACTGTCCACTCTATTAAACACTCCTACCTAGTTGGTCCACCTTGTGGATGTAAAGTCAGAGACAGAAGCCTATATCGCTGCTCACAGGACATTGCCCACAGGATGCTGTAGCTGGATTGTTCTGGTTGGTGGACTGTTCTCAGTCCAGCAGTGACACTGAGGTGTTTAAACACTCCAGCAGCATTGCAGTATCTGATACACTCATACCAGTGGTACACACTAAAAAAACCACCCCAATGTCAGTGTGACTGCAGTGCTGAGAATGAGCCCATATAATATCTGCTCTGTGTTGGTCCTGTGGGGTCCTGACCATTGAAGATCCTGGAAAAAGGAGGCTAAAAATGTATGTAGAGAAACAGATGGACAACAGTCTGTAATTATAGAGCTACAATGTGATCCTGTATGTAGTATCATTATTACCACTATTCCAGTGTTTTTTGTTTGAGACAGTATATTGTTTTCATTAAGGCTGTTTTGAATGTTTTCTAGGCAAATTTATGGAACATTACTTCAACAACATAAAATGGAGAACAAAGGATGTGGAAATTTCTAATAATATGTCTAATATACTTTATAATGATCTGTGTTATCCATGTGAATGGTCATGTTGATGTGCAATTGAGTCAGAATGGGAGAAGAATATTGTTGAATAAGAGAACTTGGACACTAACTGGTGCGTGAAGTCCTAAGTAAAGCAATATTATATTGAAATTACGCTGTCTCATATAATTGTGCTCATAATGTTCCAAACTAATTATCACCCCTGGTCCCTATCCACTATTTAACACATCCAGCAGGCCTTCTGTAGCTGGCAAACAAGCTGATTCTAGCCGCCATGTGTTGCTGCCAAAAAAAGTCACACAGACTTAAATTTTATTATGGAGCTCTTGGCTCAAAGCTTGTTGAGGTGAACCACAATGGAGTAGTTTTGCTGTTTTGTTTTTTTACACATTGTTTTTAAGAACCATCTTCATTGGTCTTTCATCATAAAAATACTAAAACCCTTTTGTTTGAGATGTTCTGACTAAACCAGGCCTGGAGTAACCTTATTTCCAGCAGGACTGATAACAATATTCTCCCAAATAGCAATGAATGCTCGGCCCAAACACGGCCCACATCTGTGATGTAAGTGCCAAAAGTGGCCCAGGTTTGGCCAAAATGTGTCTGCTATCTGGATTTCTCACTGGACTCCAATAAATCACACAACTCCAGTTTATTCACAAAGCAATTGCTGGAGCAAAGAAAGAAACCTCTCATTTTAATGTCCTTACACTGGTGACCAGTACATTATGGTATAGAATTAAAGGGACTACTGCTGGTCTATACATTCCTTAGTGGTTTAAGACAATACAATTAATGTTTTAATACAACTATGGGGATCTGAGTGGCTTAGCAGGCTAAGGTGCTGGCACTATGGCCTAAGGATCATGAATTGTAATCCTGGAATGTTCTGCTTCACCATCAGCAGCCAGAGCCCAAGAAAGCACAGTTGGCAATGCTCTTTGTGTGGGTAGATGGAACTCTCTCCCCATCACTCTCCCCATGATGTTGGCTGGCATAGGTGTCTTTTGGCCGACATCTGGAACATTCCTCCAAGCTGGCTGTAGTTTGTAAAGAGGTAATGGATGATTTCACATGTATCTGAGGAGGCATGTGCTCATACCCTACTAGTGTCCTCCTAGTGATGCTGGACATCCTAATGAATGGATGGGTTAATTGGCACTATTATAGTGGAAGGGTATACTTTGATAAACAAATGATCCTTTTAATAATAATAATACATTGTATTGTATATGATTATGAATGAAGCCAGTATTGTTTTTGTTGTGAAATATGTATCTTCTCCACATTTTAGGGAACTTCAGCACATCCTGTGTGATGTTGCACAGCACATTTGTGCAAGTTTACCACTTCTGTTCTAACTCTGATTCGGGTACAGAGAAACTCCCAGGTTCCTCAAATTTGTAAAAGTAGCAAGAGTTCAATTTAATATTATCTTCTGTTCTTTAATGATTACATTTTTTATTGGGACTGAGTTTTACACATACAGCTCATGTTTCTCAACCCTGGTCCTGCATTCTTAAAAATAAAGGTACTACAAATAGATCTTTGAGCAGTGCAATAAAAGAATCACTTTGGTTGTATAATGAACCATTTTTGTTATGGACATGTGGAGTGTAAAGGACCTTTTAAATGCTTATCTCTTAGAAGATGAGATCCACATTTAACCAATAACGCTGTTTTCTAGGCTTCATAAACTAGTATCATAGTATTATACAGACATAATACACAAACTTGAAGTAAATAACAAGTAACAAAATAACAAAATAACAAACTTGAAGATTTACCCTATCGAATGGTCTGATTGTGTGATGTATTTTCAGCGAATAATCCAGCTCAGAAAACAGCCAAAATTCCAACTGGATTAAATCCCAGTTTAAATGCCAAAGGAGCTTCCAGTACACATTTACTGCTCTGTCCATGTGTACATGCTCCACCTGCATGCAGACTCTGACTGATCAGTGAGAGGAGATGGGGCTATTGACCCCACTGACCCAGATGTTGGGTTATAGAGAAAAATGAGAAAGTAAACTTTGTTTACCAGTGTTCAAATTTTAGAATGAATGTCCTGAGAAGAGATAATACTCATGCATACAATTATTGAACAATTTATATTATTATTATTATTATTATTATTATTATTATTATTATTATTATTATTTTCAGCTCAAAATCACTTGCTGATCAATTTCATCAGTGTTTCAGTGTTTTTATAAGCAAAGAAAAACACACAAACAGTGTTAGGTAAGTAAAGATTTGATCAAAATATGCTCAAATTCATTCAAATATTTAAATTCTGTTAATTATGTCACCTTAAATGTAAAATAAATGCTTTTCACATCTTTTGGAAAATAAAAGTATGTCAAACACAATTGATCTAGGGTTCTAAAGGTTACAAAAGCTTCGCTTGATGTAACATTTTTTTACCCTCGCATATCCCAATTATAAACATGTTTTTATGGAACCAATTCTTCATTGCTCAAAGAACCATTTGAAGCACCTTTATTTTTAAGAGTGTGGATGCACCCTGAATTGCAAATAACATTGCTTTCCTAATTAGATTTGACTAATTGTTGGAATATTACCTCAAAAACAGTTTGTTTTGTCTTTCAGTTGATGGACTTTATGCTGTATGTTTGACTCATGTGGAATAATGCACATTTTAAAACCCAGGGAATTCAGCACATTACATTTGCAGCCCTTGTTTATACTCATGAGATAAAAGAACTTTCATCAAAAGCAGAACAAGAACAGTGAGATAATGTATTCAAGCAACAGCATGCCTTCACACAGTTGGACGAATCTCTGGTCTTAAAAAAATGACTCTAGATAAGCACGTTTGCATCTTGATATCATAAAGCTATTGACTCGTCACCCTGCTTAAATCTTGCGTGTTAAATCATTGGATTTTCAGAGAAAAGAGCAATTTACTGGTTTCTCACCATCTCAGATGGCAAAGCTTTAAAACAGTGTAATAAATTGGTGGGTGCTTTTCACGTTCCTTGAATTTAATTAGGGTTGCCCAGATTTTCCATTGGGTAAGTTTGAACTAAACCAGACAACAGTGTTCAGCACTCTGGCAGGCAAACAGTGGTCATGTTTAACTTTTCTATACTCTGTTTTGCACAAATTCCCCCACAGTGAGTCACCCCCTGTTCTGCAGGGTAGAGTGTTCTGGGTTTACTCTTAAGGGAAAAGTCTTCAGCTGTCATGTTTTGGGAGGTGGTTGGATGGTGTTAATGGTTGAAACAGCAGAGATGACATCACTGGTGTAATGGTGGACTGACATAAGGATTTACATTACTTTATTAGGGTCCCCCATCCAAATAGGTGCATCCACACTGTGAATAAAACCATTTGCTAAAGGACCTGTTTTAAACATGTTTATGTTGTCATTCATATATATATATATGCTTATATATATATGAATGACAACATAAACTATTCTGATTAGATGCACAGTTTTATTTGCCAAGATAATAGAAAAGTATTTATAGAAGTATTTATAAGGTCAATCTTGTGTAATAATTAGATTGACAAGGATATTATAATATAATAATAATAATAATAATAATAATAATAATAATAATAATAATAATAATAATAATAATAATAATAATCTCTTTTAAATACTTGGCAGTCCAAATGTGTAAGCAAAGGAAGAAAGCAAAAAGCCCCTTCCATCTCTTGCTGATCATCAAATCATCCCCACAGCATGATGCTTCCACCACCATGCTTCACTGTAGGAATGGTGTTGGCTAGGAGACAAGTAGTGCCTTCCTCCAGACATGATGCTTTGTATCCACAGAGCAATGTTGGAGCTCTGTCAGAGTGGGTTCTTGGTCACCTCCCTGACTAAGGCCCTTCTACCATGATCACTCAGTTTGGCTCAGTGGTCAGCTCTATGAAGAGTCCTGGTGGATCTAAACTTCTTCCATTTATGGTAGGCTACTGTGCTCATTGAGATTCAGCAGATTTTTTTTACCCATCCCCAGATCTGTGTCTCAATACATTCCTGTCTCAGAGGTCTACAGACCATTCCATGGCTTCATGACTTAGAATTCTCTGACATGCACTGTCTACTATGTGACCTTTTATAAACTGATGTGCCTTTGCAAATCATGTCCAATCAACTGAATTTACCACAGATGTCCAATCAAGCTGTAGAAACATCTGGAGGATGATCACTGGAAAGTTTAAACTCACTATTTTTAAATGTTACACTTTGCTATCCCACAATTCCTGATGAGGTTTTTCACTAATACCTGCTAAAAATGAATGAGGGCAAAATTTCACATGTTAAGTTTACATGCAGTGGACACAAAGCATTAGAGTAGAAGTAAACAATGCAATATAGAAACAAGCAAAAGCAAAACACAGACACAAACGTCTTCCTTCTGTGAGAATAAAAAATAAACAAATTCATTAAAAACAGGAATTTCTGGACAATGGTTGATGGAACATCTAGACATTTTTCACTGATTCACATTTAGAGTTCTGAATTTCCTTTTATTTGTTTTGTAATTTAATGGCCATTTCAAATAAGACCAGTCAGTTGAAGACAGCTGTGAAATTAACCAAACATGGACATGGCCAAAAGAACATTTCTGACTAGTTTAATTCTGATAGGAAACAAATGTCTATTTAAAGGCTGCAGCTCTGATTCCCAAAGTTGGATACAATAGAGGTTACTAATGATGGTTATCCATTGGTTTTGAATTTATTGTAAAGTTCAGTCCAGGGGAAGTTGGTTAACCACCTCAACTTCAGCACACAGAAATATCTGAATGCTAGTCTTCCATAAGTCTTGGAGTCAAGCCACACTTGAAGCTCAAATGGTTCAGGTTATGAATCAGGTTTATGAACAGTTGTCAGGGAAAGCTTGGTCCAATTTTGGCTTTTATTCCACAGTCAGGCATTTAAAAGAAGCCAATGAAGAGAAAACAGTAGAGGAGTGACATGGCAGAGTGCATCAGTGAATTAGTTCATTAGCGATACTTTATATGGACAAAAGTAGTGGGATGCTTGCTATCTATCTATCTATCTATCTATCTATCTATCTATCTATCTATCTATCTATCTATCTATCTATCTATCTATCTATCTATCTATCCTGCTTTAGTTGGAGTAACTTGCACTCCACCAGTAATCTCTACTGTCCAGGGAAAGTGGAACAAAAATGGCAAATTAGGTGGAACTTTGAAGAGCTCAAGGGTGGTTGGTGATGTAGAGTCCAAAGCACCCTGCTATGTTTATCATCTCATACATAGTTACTAGATTATTAATAATCCAACCTTGAGAAAATAGATCACATGTTTACCTGCCTGCTGTTACATCAGTTCTTTCTTGTGGACTCATTTTTTCCACTTCTCTTGTCTCCCAAAGAAGAGTTTCACTTCATCTTTTGATGAATATGAGACATTAACTATCCCTAACTTGAGCCAAGGGAGAGAAATGGGTGGAGGGGACAGGGGGCTTTCATTCATTTGCAAGGCCTTACGCAATGCGCATATTTCACATATAGGGTGATCCAGCTCTGAATATGTATCCACACTGGCTACATAGCCCTGGGCACTCTTCTTGGATTGCTGTAATTTCCTTAGTCTGGATTTGATGTGGTCATTGTTTGCCACATTATGGTTTGACATTTTAAGACACATTAAAATCTGATTTGAGTGTCTAGAGCATCCAGATGCTAAATCTGTACAAATCTGGTTATAATCATATTTCAAAACACCTCCAAATACAGTTTTGGATCTGACTGGCAAAAACAAAATGTAATGTTTTTTTGTGTTGTCCAGACTATAAAAAAATCAACCTAGATACAATCTCTATATGTCAAAATTGAGATTTGGCTGTCAGTCTGAGCATAGCCATAGATGCCTTCTGTATATGTGCATACATCAATACTACTTATGAATGCAGACCATCTGAAGTCTGGAGCACAGTGTTGACTAATGGCACATAACTTAATCCCTGCTAATTTTCTGGACAGGATATTTTTCCTTCTTCTACAAGCTTTGCTCATCCATCACTAGTGCTCCCCTTAGAATTATGACAGCCTCAGAAGTCCTTTACCTCACAAGCCAGGTCCAGATAACACTCTCCAAAAAATATGGTTTTCATTAATGAAATTATAAGACAAACAGAAACTTTATATTAAAGCAGCAGAAATCTCCAGACAGGACAAAAAGTCTTACCTACAATTAGCATAGTGTTCCAGCCATCCAGAGGCAATTAAAAAAAAAACGCTCAAATGATAGACTAACACACCTGCCCTGACTTTGATGAAGACAGGTTCTCCACTATGCCTCAGGAGAGAAAGATTTATGGTGGCAACATTCACCTCAGTGGCTGCCTCTCTTGGCCAGACGTGATCAGGTTGTGGAGGTATTTGAACAGGAAACAAAAAACCCAGACTTTGAAGTCTGTCCCCTCACCGAAAACAAAATTTGGCCCTCTGAGAGAAGCCTGATTAGGGTTCAGCCTGGGTGCACAGTGTTTCTTGGAACAAAGGTTTTCAGAAGAAATGGTTCACCAGGGCGGTATTTGGTATATGGTATCATGGTGGTTTTCTATACTCAGAAGGAATGTTTGCTTGTTCTGACATCGCCCTACTGACAATCTGATTGGAAAACAGATCCATCTTTCTTCAAAGGGGAAGAATGTAGTTAGTGAGGTGAATTGTTTTACGACAGGAAAGAATTGCAGTGACTGAACTAGAGCTTGAAGTGACAAACTTGGGATGCAACAGGGCCTATTCATAGACCGTCCACAATGAGTGATGGTACACAGCTGCTGGTACCCAGCGGACTGCAGCTGAGAGAGAAGCTGATGAGGCCAGCATGTGGTCAGATCCTGGAGTGGGGAGGAAGTGGAGATATTGGTGAATGCCTCTTTAACAACCTCCTTTAGGGAGCTGAGATGAGGTGAGATAAGGGACAGGGGAGCAGAACTCTAGAGCTTGTTTTGACCTCTTGGTCTGTATCACTAAAGGAACAAACAAAATCTTGAAGTCAGTTCTGTTGTGGGTGAGAAGATATTGTGGGTTTGAGCCCTCTATAGAATGTTACCCAACAAGATCTCATGAAATACATACATATATGAATAAAAGGCACCCTAAGAGGGGCATGGGCTCTGAATGGGTTTGTAGCTGTTCCTGGGCCCAGGGCTTCCTAAGTGGGTCCCATCATTATAGTCTAATTTAATCTCATATGGGTCCCATCTAGGTCCCATGTACAATGTACAACCCAGATGGGGCCCAAGTGTAACTCCTCCTGATCCTGGTGGGCATATACATATAGGGCCAACATGGATCCCATAGGCAAAACACTCTGGTTCCAGTTGGGATACCCATGCAGGTACCACATGATATTTTAAATTTAGACTTAGGTTAAGAGATATATTAAATTTAGGGTAACGTTAAGGTTATCAAAAAGGCTAGATTAAGTTTGGTAAAGGTTAGATTATGGTTAAGGTTAGGGTTAATATTTGGGCTGACCTATTATATGTATACATTGTAAAATATCTAAAATGTTCTTTATGTGACTGTATTTATGCATGCTTTTCGCTTGTGACCAGGTTGTGTCACCTACAACACAACAATATCATTCAGTATCAGTGATTGAGCTATGATGACCCTAGAGGTCAGAAAATTGATCATATTTGGAATATCTTGAGGAAGATATTCTGCATATTAAAGACACCAAATTACACCGTATTCTGTCAGTTTGTTAATTCACATTATTATTAGTCAGGCTGATATGGTGAGATCAGGTGCTTTTCTTCATTTTATCTGCTGAAGTTATCTAATTTGGTTTAATTAACACTCCCAACAGCTTAACTTCACCAGGCAGGTCTGTGGTTGAATTAGACTTTAATGTGACAGCAGCTTCTTTTAAACAAAAAAAAGACCTTTTTTTCCAATTCATAGATTGGCTCAAAGACAAAGCAGAGTCATCTTTGAGTTTTACTTTCTTTGAAGCCTGAAAAAGCAGAACATGTCTGTAATTTTACTGTATTGAGAAATGTAAATAATATAAAGAACAACTTTAAGAATTAAATTATGAGAAAATGACAACAATCCAGATACAATATTTTTGCACAACAGAAATGCTATCTAAAAATATTTTGTTGTTGATGCACAGCTGCTTGATATCAATGGCAAAGAAGAAATGTGTCAAATGAGTGAGATGGAGAGGACTGCTGAGAGATGTTTTTCATGTTCTCTGATACAGCCAACAGCTGATATCCCAGCCAATCTGGGAGCAGATCCAGCCAAAATAATTTTTAAAAGATGGCATATTGGGACACAATTCTCTATCGCATTAGGATTTCCATTACCCAGAAAAGACACTGTCAGCTAGAGTGTACAGTGCTCCAAGTATTCTTCTTCCAAACAGAAATGGTCTGAAGGGCTAAAGAACATGCAGTGCATATTCCCAGAGAAAACAGAACCTTATGAATGAAAATGTTACTGACTGTTTGCATCAATCAGCCATAACAATACAATCACCTGCCTAATATTATGTAAGTTCTGCTTGTGCTGCCAAAACAGCTCTGATTTATTGAAGCATGGACTCCACAAGACCTCTGACACTGATCACTGCATACCGCAAACACCCCACAATACCTGCCTGATGGTTTGGAGATGTTCTAAACCCATCATCCAGAAAATCAGTTTGTCATGTGAAAACAAAGTGTCTCAGACTCTTATGTGTCAAATTTTCTTCTTCAAAACATCAACTTCAACAAGAGACTGTTCCCTTGCTCCATAATATATCCACCCATTTACAGGAGCCAGTGGAACCAGATCAGCCTTATTCACTTCACCTGGCAGTGGTTTTAATGTTATGGGTGATGAGTGTATATATCTGTTTAATTGGACTACAGTTAAGATAATAAATTATATAATTTGTTTTATGTACAGGTGTTTTTTACTGAGCAATCTAAGATTAGTGTAACGACTCTGGACTCACAGGTAGGAGGCGGAAGTACTTGCAGGGTTGAGTTTATTCACTGATAACTCACGACTGGTAGCAGACATGAAAACACGACACGAGTAACCAAGAAGAACAAGGCACACAAACAAGCAAGCAAACAAGAAGAACGACCAGGACTAACTGAGACAAGGGACTTATATACAGATAACATTGATCACACCTGGGACATGATAACCATAGGGCAGGGTTACAGATGGAACACAGCTGGGAAAGGGTGGAGACATGACATGCACATGTGGAGGTAAACAAAACAAAGACAGACCAGAGGGACAAGACAGATACGTGACAATTAGGTTTTTATTTCAGGAACTAGACAGGCCTTCAACCATGAACATTAAAATATATTTGCCATTGGAACAAAATTTGATCCATTATTTGTTAAAATATTTTGTATTTAAAAATACAATGAAGTTACTGATGAATGGACCAATAGGAATGCTCCAAAATGACTTGGGATCAAATCTTTTTACATACTTTTTAATTAAAAGCCCATTCATCCAACTTCTTGTCCACTTCATCCTGGTCAATACAATACAATCTGTATTTGTGTGGTACATGCATATTGCGCTGCCAAATGAAAACCACGTATATCGATTTTTTAAACCCATTTTAAAAACTCTCTGTATGCTGTGTAAATAAATCAGGATGATTAAATCAAAAATAAATGCTGCAAAATTACTCTTAATTACCCTTTTTTACATTAGCTTCCATTCAGAGTTAATAATATTTTGCCTTCTTCTGTAAAGTTGCCTTTTTGCAGTTGATTTTCCATTGGACAGCAATGATATCCAATCAAATATAGAGCATCATTGAGAGCGAAGGAGACAGATTCATGACTGAAGAAGAGAGGTAAGGAGTAATGTTTTTTGGCCCAAATGATAAAACGTACATCAGTCTTCTAAAAGCAGAACAATGCAGCTTTAGGAAATTCATAAACTGCTACAGCCAACTTAGGTTTCTCCATGACCACAGCTCAACACAGAGCAGCACAACACAACACAAGACCATACAGAGTGCAAAAGTGGAAAAACACTGTACAGCTACATTAAACAATGTCTCAAACATCAGGAATTATTTTTTTATTGCATGCACAGCTTTCTGTGAGGGAGATTTTACACACATTAAACACATTTTCTTCCATACACCAGTGCTGTAAAACAATTCTGACAAACCACTCTGAACTACTTTGTTTACATCGTACTGATGGATTATAAAGATGTTTTCTTTAAATATTGGTATTCTTCTTTACGCATTAATAAGGGAAACCATGTTGGGTAGATTCTGACCTTCATTCAATCTGTCTGCCTAACATCTTTGAAACTGTGAGACGAACACATACATACAACATAGACGCACAAATGCATATAATATACTGTCAAAATCATGGGATATCAGTATGTTGATAGATTTGTACTTGGGAATGCAAACACCTCTATAAGGTGTGATGTGTTATCTTGTGATGGCTATTGGCCAGTATTCTAATGCCATGGCGGCATGAGTTTGAGTAAGGCATGAAAGTTAGTACCAGGATGGGACATTACCAGTTCCAAAGTGGGCATTTAACATTCCTGAATCTACAGTGTCACATGTTTATCAGTATTGCATCATAGAAGGCTTTACTACCCACCATGGACACTGCAGTGGTAATGATAGTGACCAGTGGTGTCTGGCAAGAATGACAGAAATCATAGCAACAGTAGGGGTAAAAACATGCAGGAGCCCCACACATAAAGTTGTGTGAAAAATGTTTCATTTTGTTTATCATATCTAAACATATAGACGTTTGATCTTCATTTTAACTTTGGAGTGAGATCACCATGACAAGATCCAAAGACCTCTCTGAGGTCTTCAGAATGAAGGTTGTAGATGCAGTCTGGCAAGGGATTTGAAAAGATTTTAAAACAATTCGAAATCAACCATTCCATTGTATAATAATGTACAAGTGGAGAACACATAAAATGACTGCCAACATGGCCAGAAAGTCCAAGCAAGTTCAGCCCAAGAGCAGAATCTCCAACAATCCTTAAATGTCATCTCAGGACCTACAGATACAGAGACCTCTTGCCACAGTTGATCTCAAGGTGCAGCATCTATCATCTAAAACAGATTTCTCAAGTTTGATTTTCACAGGAGATATGTTTTGCTTAAAAAAAGCACACATCAACAAGTTTGCCTGAGAACACTTAGACAAAGCTGTAACATTATTAAGCTTCTATTTCATAGGTAGTCTTTTCAGTTTAAACACAAACATTTAACCTCTGAGGACAAACATTAGAACCCCCTACCTTTTAAATGTTTGTCTAGTTAATTAACAGTATGTGAAGTGCAATTGTGGATCTTAGCCATAGACTGTCCCAGTAGCAGGATGTACAAAATGTATTATAATCATATTTTTCTCTGCTACCTTGATACTACTGCAAACCCCCACCCCCTAAAAAAGTAACCAGCAATGAAAACAGCTGTTACAGCAACAGTTATCAGTACTGAGTTTTATCTGAAAGTCATAAAGAGGAGCCACATAAAACCTGTATGTAGCATAATGGATAAACTTATAATGGATGAACAGATGGCCTAACTTTTTGGAAGATGTCAATACTTTATTCCAGAATGTGAATGCATTATTCCAGACTATATTCAGAGAAGTACTGTACGCTTATGCATTGGTAGAACATCATGTTATTGTCTCTTTTATACCATCAAACCTCTAGATGTGTTTGTGAAGTTCAGTGCTTTGGTGTTTGGTCTTAATTGTTGTTTAACATGTTGCACTGAAGGAGCTGACAGTTGCAGAATGTGTAACTTAGATTTTTATCTTGTTTTTTTTTTTTCCAGTCACACATGTATAATACCGCTCCAGGAACAGGATGGTGTCACTTTAGCCTCAGTTTTGTCTCAGCACGATCTTTACAGGATATGCCGATATCTGTGTTTGAGGTTGAATGAAGTGAAGAGCAGATACTGTCCTTCCCTTTAGAGGAAGCCACAAGATGTTCTGAGAGTTATCGTCAAGGTTGCAGCAATAAAATCACATGTCAGAAGACACACTGCCTCTGAACATGTGAACTCGGCCTCCACAAATGAGCCTCCTGTCCATTAATGTCCACATGCTAGCACCTTACAGGCTGACTGTAGATCAATTTGAACAGCAGCTTAGGTAAAATAGCTTCTTGTTATTGAGCTTGAGCTTTGGCTTGGGTGAGGATATCACTTTGTAAGCTTGTAACTCGTGACTCCTTATTTTTCTCCAGTTTCTGACCTTCAGCACGACCAGTGTTTGTAATGACTTTAGCAAACGTCTGTGTGTGAAATCTCCATTTCCTTTAGATTCTCATATTTTCTGGCCGTCTTTAACTAGGCTTTAACAGTGCTGCACTACATCTGCCCAGCACAAATGACAGGCCTTTTAATACCTCCACCATCTCAAGAGACCAAAAGTATTTGGAAATATTAATAATATTTCGAAGAAACTGGCAAGAGAAGCTGTTGCTTGCAGACCAGATAACAGGAAACTTTTTAATAGATAAGACCTCAGAGGGACTGCCACAGGACACGAAGTTCTAGTAAGACAAGGCTTACCAGCAATTTGCATCTTGCAGTGATCTTCTAATGTCTTATCTGTTAGCCAATAGCTGTAATATGTTAGTCTTATTCAAATCCTTGTCTCTTGGAACTCGAGAACTGCACTTCGCAGGGAGCTACGTGCCATGTTCTAGGATCAGTGTAATCTACAGAAATTATACACATATCATAACAAACTAAAGATTTACTACATCTACTAACTGGTAACCGACCTAATCATTGTATGATGAATGATCAGTGAGTAATCCAACTCATCAACAGCTACAATTCACTGATTTCCAACTGAATTAAATCCCAGTTTAAATGCAAAATAAAATTCTGGACATTGCTGCAGTCATCTTTCCCTCGACCCTGACTAGTCTCCCAGTTTCTGCTACAGAAAAACATCCCCTCCGTATGATGTTGCCACCACCATGCTTCGCTTTATGAATGATATTGGTTAGGAGATTAGCAGTGCCTGATTTCCTCCAGATATGATGCTTGGCATTCAGTCCAAAAAGTTCAATCTTTTTGTATCTCATGGTCTGAGAGTCCTTTAGGTGCCTATTGGCACTCCAGATGGGCTGTCATGCCCCTTTTTCCTGAAGAGCGGCTTCTGTCTGGCCACTCTATCATAAATGCCTGATTGGTGGAGTGCGGAAGAAATGGTCTTCTGCAAGGTTCTCCTCTCTCCACAGAGAGACACTGGAGCTCTGTCAGAATGACCATGACTAAGGCCTTCTTTCCACGATCACTCAGTTTGGCTGGGTGGCCATTTGCGCATAATGGAGGCCACTGTGCTCAATGGGACATTAATTTTTTCTGTACCCTTCCCCAGATCTGTGTCTCGATACAATTCTGTCTCAGAGTTTACAGAGGTTACATTATGCATGTAGCAGTAACAATACAGGACAAATGAAGGCTCAGAAAGCCTGTCTGTTGTGTAGATGTACAGGTAAACTGTCTGTGCCAATGCTATAAATAGAAGATCTAAATATTGTCTTTGTAAAGATCAATGTGCAAAAGTGCCTGTGTGGTGCAATGGATAAAACCACCAGTGAGCCTCCACACTATGTGGGAGACTGGGGTTCAATTCCCAGTCTGGAAAACTATGCTGCACTACACTGAAACTCATCATACTGACCCACCTCTACAATATGAATATCCTTGTAAGCTGCTCTGGATAAGAGTGTCTGCTAAATGCTGTAAATGTAAGAGCAGTGAGCATGACAGTTATGTAAATGTGTAGATAAAGTGTCAGTACAATGAATAGATAGGAGTAATATTTTCCAGCCATATTTAGTGAGCATGTTCTGTTAGTGGCTTGTTGTATTATAATGTCCTGACATAGTGAGAAGGATATGTATAGTGTGATAGCTGTTGGTGCAAATGACCTTCTGTACTTAACAACAGCCTGGTAAAATGCTCAACTTGCACACAGTCTCCAACTGATCAGTGAAGGGGTGGAGCCAATGACATCACTGACCCTAATATTGGGTTATAGAGGAAATGAGAAGTAAGGGACTCTTCACTCTCTTTTTTCCTTATGACTAAAACAAAATGTAGGTGCTAGTGAATTTTTGATCAAATCAAATTTATACAAATATTTTAATTCTCTTAATTAGAGAGAATATCTCAAATGAAGATACAATTGAGTATCTTAAGAAAATAACAATATCTGGCTTGTGTGACTGCCTCCTAAGAACAAATTTTAAATTCTTTGGCAAATAAAAGTACTTCAAACTATGACAATATCCCACAAAATTGGCTATGGGTTCTAAAATTTAAATAGCACTCTACAGTCTGAAGTAAGTAACCGCTGCACCCTTTAATGTGGGACAGAATTTTAGAATAACAAGCTCTCAACCCTGGTCCTTGAGGCACCCCTGTTCTGCATATTTTAGCATTTTGCCTGCTCCGACCACAACCACACAACTCATTAACAAGCCATTTCAACATTGCAAGGGATGTGTTAAAGCAGGGAATCTTCTAAAAGGTGTAGTAAAGGGGTGCCTCCAGGAGCAAGGTTGAGAAACACTACCTCATACCCCATTCACCCAGTCAAGAACTTCTGATGCTGATGAAGTTTCAGATGAGGTTCAATTCAGATGAGGTTGATTAGGATAGATTAGAAAATCAGGGAAGGTCTTCAGGAGCAGGGATGGAGACCCTGTTAAACCATTAATTAAATTATGGGGAAGTTGATTAAACTTTAAATAGTTTTTTACATCGTTCTTCACACTGATTCACAAAAATGATTCTTCAAAGAAGCATATATTGAAAGTGGCTCTCAAACCTGTTGTCAGGGACCCCCTGATATCCTATATCAAAGGTAGGCAACCCTGGTCCTGGAGTGGCAGCTTCCTGCACAGTTTGCTGGTTTCCCGGCTCTAACAGACCTAATAAACCTGGCAATTGCCTACCCCTGCCCTATGTGTTGTGACACAGTTTGGAAGAAAATGCCAGACAATCTGTTGGTCTCTGAGGTTCACTTTTAGAACCACTGTTTTATGGAACCAAAAATGGTCATCCTTTGGACACCATTAAATTGTACAGAGTACATTGTAATCAGACAATCCTGACAGCATTCACTATTATCAGTTCCACTGACATTGCCAAACAGAAGCTTTCCATCTCAGAAGGTTCTCCATCCCTCAATTCTGAGAAGCGTTCCCTCTAGTACTCTCACCACCTGCATTCTAAGATACCAGTCTCTCTCTGCTGGGCCCCAAGCTCTGGTGAATCACAACTGGTTCCCACATCAGGGTCTAATTTGAATACCTCAACTGCGATCAAAATATCATATTTAAGAACTCCTTAGAATTCCAAACATCTGGCGTATGGATCACCACGAGGAGGAAGAAGAAAAGAATTAGGGTACTGCCCCTCAAACTCATACAAATATGAAAATATAATAATAACACAAAAAGAAATGAGTAAGAACAAAAGGCACGTTCTTTCTCAGTTCTGAAGGTCTTGCACTCTGCAGTTATATGAAGTCTTTTATAGCCGCTGAGAAGAATCTCTCTTAAGAGCAATATAAAGTAATGGATTCTCCACCATCCATGTGTTTGGACAACAGTTGTTATTTTGGTCAAAGTCTTGGAGTTCTCAGGAATGGAACCCATGAATGAGAACCATCCAGCTGAAACTCGATCCAGAGACACTTATGTCTGGTGACGTTTTGGCTGACCAATGTCTAGCCTCAACATTACCTCATTGGAGTGACCTTCTGCAAACAATACCTGACCACGAACAAAATGAAATATTGTCTCACCAGTAAGTATAGGGTCTCTGTCACAGTAGCCTATGAATTATTTTAAAGCATGTTCAGACCCTTTTCTATAACATAACATTTAAAATGTCACTTGACACAGTTTAGCCACTGGCCATGGATTCAAATTACAATTTCTAAAGTCAAACTAGCCTTAATTCTAACTGATATACATTGCTATGGAGGGTTTTGATAAAGGGTCAGTAACAGGTTACAACTGCAGTGTCTTTATTAAGACTAATTCAATACTCATTGTCTAAGCAGTCAAAGAACATGCAGGTAGGTATAACACAGGTAGATTCATAATCCAGAGTCCAAATAACAACAGGGTCAAACATAGTAACACCAACAAACAGGCCCACAGCTCTGAACTCAGGCAAACAACACTGAAAGAAGGGTTAGGTGCATTCTAATCACCCAAGAAGTTCCCTTTGAAGTGGACTATGCGGGAGGTTCTGCCATTTCAACTGAGGTGCTGAACCTCAGGGAGTGAAAGCCTACAGTTCGGAGAAGTAGGGAGTACTGGTTTATCACTGCACAGTTCACCCATCATTCATCACTCAATAGCAGTGCACCACAATGTCTAAACCACACCAGGAATATGTCCATAAATGAACATTTATTCCCGTATTATATTTAGTGCTAGTTATTTTAGAAAGCAAAAAGTGTCTAAACACTGTGGCGAATCCAATGTGCTGTCATTTACTTGAAATTCGAAGGGCATTCCAAATGCTAATCTCATGTGATTACAACAGAATACAAGGGCACTTCTTAACTCTTAGAACCTGAGATCTGTATTTCATGGGCAGTTACATGTTGTAACCTACAGACATGGTACACATATCATAAAAAACTGCAAGACTTACGCTACCTAACCATCTCATCAGCTAAACATTCAAATAGCTAAAATTCACTCAACTTTGAACTGAATGTTTCCACTCTCTGTGGTCCAGAACCTCAATGAACCATTAGAACCCAAGTAACATGCTAATTTCTAAGTTTCATAACTCAGGATCAGAGTAACCTACAGACATGATATGCTTCATTGCGTGATTTAAATAAACCCCAGTTTAAATGCCAAAGAAGATTCCAGTGCATGTTCACTGTTATGTCCATGTGTACCTGCTCAACCTGCATGTAGACTCTGACTGATCAAGAAGAGGGGGTGGGGCTGATAACATCACTGACCTAGATATTTGATAATAGAAGAAAATGAGAAGGGAGGGCTGTTGCTTTTATTTGCTCAAATAGCGTTTGTGTATTACAATATTATTTCAGAATAAAAGTCCTGAGAAGGAATAAAACTGAAACATACCCAAATAACACTTTCGATTTTGAAGAACTTACTATAAATACCCTTGTCAATCTAATCATTAAAATAGCTTATGAAACTAATTGCATTTTCAGCTCCTATAAATATTTTTATAACATTTTGGTGAATATAAGTACATCAAAATAAAAAAATCATCCCACAAAATTGGCCTCAGGTTAAAAAGGTTAAGAACAATTTATAATGGAATTCAGCTCAAAACTTACTTACTGAGTCTCTTGATTAATGCCAGGTGAGAGGTAGAGCTAAACCAGAAGTGACATTTTGTGACATTAACATATCCAAAATAACCTATTTTCCTGATATGTTCAAATGAATCATCAATAATAAATCTTCATTAGTTTGTGAAGTTTTCAATACTTGTTACATCCTGTGGATTTAACTCTACATTCAAATAAAAAAGCTATACAAGATTTATGAGGTGTGCCAGTGCGCAGAGCAGATCAAACATACAGCAGAAACAGCCCTGCAGCAGACTAAATGGAGACCTTTGAGTTGGTCATTTGCTCAGAATGTTCATTGAACTCCACATGTGAATCCCACCACAACTAACCTTATAAATCTCTTGTCATCACTTTTCTCTACTGTATTATTTTACTGTCTGATGTGTGGAGGCTGATCAGTATCCTCAAAATCCCATTTAAACATTTCCATGATGGTTTTTCATGACCTCAACAAAAGCAGAGCTGAACATTTACAAGATGTAAACTCTGAAAGACACGAGAGGCTTTTATATAAAACAATTTTCATTTACAGTTTTTATCAATTGCTTTGGTGCATTTCATTTACCCTCCACAACATTTTGTTATTTGTACATCAAAGTAGCAGTTTCTCATTCCTTCCAACAAATCCCAAATCCTTTCAGACATGCATCCATTGCTTCCATACAATTCTCTGCTGTTTCATAGCATTATCATTTGCTTATGTCATGTCAGTCAAAATGAACTATATTTATCAAGGCTGAATAGTCATTCCATCTAACAGGAATAGTCCAATTGGAAAGCATATATGAAGCGAACAGGAGACAGTGTTTCGACAATACTGTCACACAGAAATGGAAGGTCAGCATTGCGGAAGAGTTGCGAGGATGCGGGGAAGAAGTAGAAGAAGAGGCCAAGCACATGTTGCTCCTGTCATTGTATCATACATAAAGCTTACAGTGGAACAAGAACTTGTCACTTTTTACATTTTTACATTTTGATTTACAGCTTTACTACAGCACAGATTTACTGCATTGTAGTGTAGTGTTGCAGTAAATATTTGCAGTACAGTACTGTACTGCAGTATTTTGCAAATCAGAAGCACTGTCATGTCATTGTACACTACAACAATATGGGCTAAAGCAGTATATTTACTGTACATTCCTGCAAATTTACTCTGCACCACATAGGACTGCAAGACAACCTGGCAGAGGTGGAAGAGGGCCCCATTTTACTCTGCACCAAGAGGAAGCCATTTGTGCAATGGTGTTTGCAAACAATGCCATAAGGTTGAGAGAGATACAAAGTGTTGTCATAGAGGAAGACTGAATATTGAATCAGTTTTAGTCACTACAATTGTAAAATGGGCCATTTTAACGGAACAGAAACAAAGTGGAGATCCATCATCAGTACGTACGGTGAAAGTTTTGTGTGTTCTATGCATACTCTAATGTTCAGTATTGTAAACTGGTTGTTTTGTGCAGTGCCATGCAGTACAGTTACATAGCAGTTCATACTGTGCAATATGTTTTCCAAAATGCATTATGTTAAACAGGAAAATGTGGAAATTTTCCCTCTCTCTTTGGGGATAAAGCATGTACTGGAGCTGGAAGCCAGGGAACCATATTTGAGGCCATGGAACCATATATGCTGCACACCTGTGACTGGTTTCACTCTGGCAAAAGGTACTACTGAGCTACAGAACAAATAATGTGTTGTTATGAATATAAAGTATGCAATATGTAAAATTTAATTGCATAAACATTATGCAGGTAACAGTAGTATCAGTACCATGCAAATGCAGGATCAATAGGCCTGTCTGTTATGTACATGTATAGGTAAAGTGTCAATGCGAAAGATATGAATAGAAGGTCTGAATATTGTCTGCGCAAAGAGATATCAGAGATATATTCTTTTTTTTAAGAAGAAGAATAAGAAAACAGAGAAGATGAAGTAAAAGACGGAGCATATGGCGTTCTTCCCATCACTGTGCGTTCTTCCCGTCACTTCAAGGCTTGTCCATCAATGGCCTGTTTTCTCCATCCTCTTTCTCCTGTAATGACCAATACAGACCATCTGCTCAACATATTCCCCCCCAAAGAGCCTTCAGCAGATCCATTCTCTTTTGTTTTGCTCATTTCTTCATTCCTTCCTCAATGTCCTCTCAGATCTGCTCCCAAAACGGTTCCTCTCAAGGTACCCCAGATACCTCAAAACTTACCTCAGTAGGAAACTCTACCTCAAAACTTACTTCTGTAGTAAACATTGAAACTTTGAAACCTACCACAGCAATAAATGCTCCCTAAAAATTATAACATTATTTAGAGATATAAATTGAGATATAATTGTGCAATGAGTCAAAAGACATTTATTTGCATATTTAATTACACAACCATTTGTAATACTTTTTAACAGTGAAAGACAGTAATTAGAGACAGTAATTAGAGAATAATATAAAGGAACCAACATTTCACTTACAGCATTTTTTATGTCAAATCTCTCTCTCTCTCTCTCTCTCTCTCTCTCTCTCTCTCTCTCTCTCTCTTCTCTCTCTCTCTATCTATCCTATCTATCTATCTATCTATCTATCTATCTATCTATCTAGCATTTTTTTTCCTGTTTCTTCACTTAAAGGAGCAAAACCACAATAAGTAACAGATATTACAACAAGGCAATGCAAGATGCTATACAATCCATTAAGTAACATTTAGGCTGATTAGAAAAACTAAACAAAACATAAAAACAAACAAAAAAATCATTGAGCTCTGGAACTCTTCAAAATTCTTGCATTTTCATCTCAACAATACTCTGGATAATCAGATTTTTAACAGGATATCTGAAATATAACATGTTTTTTGGTCCTTATAAGTAACAAAATCACAAACATAATGTAGGCACAAGTAAATTTTTGATCAAAACATGGTCAAATTCATATGAATATGAATCTCAATCTCAAATGAAGACAATTTTGAGTAGCAGCATCTGTACCTGTCTCCTATAAATATATTTGAAAAATATTTGGTGAATAAAAGTATGTCAAACTACAAAAGCATCCTACAAAATTGATTAAATGGTAATTGGTTAATGTTTGGGCTCATCAGTATATGTTCATGTGGGCAATTCCTTTGTATTCATCAGTTTACAGGACTTGAATGTTAGTTGCTCTCTCAACACAAATCTGAATGAAAAGGAAAAATAAGAAGTCTGAGAGAGTGAAACTGTGACATGCTCTCTCCCCACATCACACTGAATGTGATGCTAGCCATCACAGGCATCTGTTGAGCATTGGCTGCCCAGCAATGATTAAAAAAAATGACAACAGTTTGAAAAGAGGTGGTGGTGGACTTCACATGTGTCGGAGGAGGCATCTGCTCACCCTCCTAGCGTCAGAAACATTTAAATGAGCTAATCAGTAATGCACTTGTCAGTGTCAGCAACAGCCCTTGCACTGTCCCTTGCCTTCCTAAATGCAGTCAAAAGAATCAAACCAATAAACAGAGAACTGAAGTCTGGCCTCAGAGAATAAAAGTCCTGTCAGGCTTTAATTCCACCCAGTCACTTCATACTTCATCAGGTTACATGAGAAGATAGAAGAAACTTCTAGCAGGAACAGCTGAACAGCTGAACTTGTCTACTTCTGACTATAAAGTCCTTCACCAATCCAATTCATTTTGACTAGACCATATCTGGACATGCAGTTACCCTCTTCTTCTTCCTCTTCTTCTTCTTCTTCTTGTCTAAAAATATGGACTAGCTTACATTACCAATTGTCAATGAGTACATTTCCTTGCAGACATGCTAAAAATACAATACTTGATTCTCACGGCTCCACTTACAGGCCCAGAAGAACAGTTAGTCTGAGGAAGACCACAGGGAAGCCAATAGCAGCCAGCAATGAACCGTCTCAGAGACTGGCTGAGGGGTTCGTGTGCATGTGATCCACTTTTTCTGCAGTCCAAAGGATCTAGTTTGGGGCTTATGACCAGGGTTTGTTTGGTCTAGCAAAGTTTACTGAACTCTTAGGGTCTTGAGTTGTTAATGTTGTTCTATGTTTACAGGTAATGTCATTTTCTCCTACAAATCCAAATTCAAAACTTCAGAAAGCTTTTTTGCATTGTGTTTTGTTTCCTGTATTGTCCAAAATGAAATATGGCCTGACTGTTTCTTACTGTGATGTGGAAGTACAGATTCCAGATTTCAGATTCCATGTTTTGTACATATGAGTGTATGCAAAATTCAAAGCTCAAATGCAAAATCAGACTCAATCAATGAGGCTTGTAATGGGAATGAAGTCAAAGTGAACTTTAGGAGCTGCTTATGTATGTTATGTTAAAGAAGTTGCAGACTCGCACTGTCTTGAGACTACATGATGAATCTGCTTAATCACCCTGTTTAATAGCACATTTAACTAAGGCGACGTGCAACACACTGGGTGGTTTGGCAAGTCAGAATCTTATCAGATCTTTCAGTATGTATTTAACTTCCCCCAGTCCACATTTCTTCAGCAACCAATGGGTGAGGAAGAGGTGTCATTTTTAATGACACCTCTTCCTTTTCATGCTTAATGCAAAAAAAAAAACAAAAAAACGATTCTGTCAATTCTGGAAGTCTCAAGATCATGAGAACATCTTGCTGATTCAGCTCGGACTAGAACTTCAGGAAATGATCGTTACCAATATGTTATTATGGCCATCATTTGATACATTTGGATATGGAGCACTTGTTTGAAGTGGATGGACACCATATGTTTTGTGGATCAAAACCTGAGGCCCAAAGCATCCACGAGTTTGACACGGTCTAATTTATGCCTCTGAAGCCTCATGCACGTCTCTGGTCTTCGTCTACGGGTCTTGTTAGAATGGCTCCATTTCAGTGATTTTCTGGCAGACTTTTTTCTTGTTCGGCGTCATTATTTCCACTGATTGCAATCCATCCATGTCTGTGTAGCACCCCTTTGTCAGCCGTCCAGAGCAGATCTCAGCAATTCAATATCTTCACCATTTAGGATGTTTGTTCAGTCAGGCCTGTGCTGCGCCAGGAATTACATTTCCTTGTGGTTACATTTGCTGCAAACTCTTTCAGTATGAGTCTATAAGAGCATTAAGCAAATGCACAAGCCACGGCCCAAAGTCTCACAGCTCTACAGCGAACAAGAAACCTGTGAGAACCAGCTGAAGTAGATTCACGATTTTTGGCCCTGGTGAGAAAACCATGAGATCACAAACTGCTTCTTATTCAATGCCTGCCAACATTAATGAAGCATAGATTCACATCTTCTTCATAACACCAGAGTTGGAATTATTGTCATGGACATCTTTTATCAGTCTGAGAGAAAGCAAATGTGTGAGAGGACCTGGAAAAACTCTGCTGTAATCTATCTTCCAAAGAAAGACAATCCAACCCCAAGTGTTGTTAGTCTCACAGTATCAGGGATATTTTGGCTGTCATGCAAAAACCTCAAATTTCCGAAGCAACTCTACAGGAAAAGAAAAAAAAAACATGTTAACATGAAGTAGATGTCAATGTAGAACATTCCTATTGGTCAATTTGTGGTGAAATTCTCAAGTACCATAAAGAACATCTGCCAGATTCAGGTTATGTCATAAAAGTGAGAAACAACAAAAAATGAAGATACAAGGTTTTTGTGTCTCAGTGACAATATCACATATTGGCAAGAATTTCCATTGTTTATAATCTTCCCCAACAATATATCATTAAATACATACATTTATGGTCAAATGCGATTAAAATATCTTTTTGTTTGACAAGCGTGGGGGTTTTCATTCATTTGTAGAGTTTTGGCTATGTTTTTATTATGGTTGTTCATTGCAAATTAACTTACATGTATCATTCTTACATACATACAAATCATCATACCACAGCAACCACCTGCCAACCACATCACAACACACCATCCTAGCAACTATTTGGGACCACTTGGGAATCCATAGCAACAGTATAGCCACCACTAGGCAACAGCTTTTGGGACACAACAACCATATTGGGATACTACAGCAACCACCAACCAACAGCTTGGTAACACCATAGCAACCACCTAGGATACTACCTACCACACTAAGTAGGTGATTGCTAAGTGATTGCTATTGTGTCTCAGGTGTTTTATATAGTGTTACTTGGTGGTAGCTATGGTCTTGATTAGGTGATAGATTTCTTCTCTTTTTCATCTATAACCCAATTTCTGGGTCATCATCAGCCCTGCCCCCTCTTTCTGATCAGCCGGAGTCTGCACACAGGTTGAGGATTAACATATGGACAGAGCAGTAAACATGCACCAGCAGATTCCTTTGATATTTAAACTGGGATTCAGTTGGAAACAAGAACATTTATTCAATGATTCATCACACAGCTGGGTATGTTTGTTATGATATGTGTATCATGTCTTAGGTTACTCTGATCCTGAGTTATGAAGCCTCGAAAATGGCTTCATAAAACTGCCCACAAAGTGCGGCTCTTGGGTTCAAAGAGTTAACAGTGAAGCCACACAGAACTTCCCATCAGCAGGGAGAAATATTTGTTAAACTCATTGTTGTTGTTAACGCTGCTGTTATTTAAATGATAGATTAATCTAACACAAATCAACAGTGAGGGTTTGCTCAAAAACTAAAAATGAATTGTGTTGTTGTTGTTGTTATTGTGATTAACGTAAGAGACCGTACAAAAACCCTTATATTTATCATGGCTACTGCAGATCACACACGCACTGCTTTATTTAATCACACAAATATAATCACAGAACTAAAAAGTGATTCCATGAATCCATAAAATTCAGCAGTGCTTCAGGAGGGCTGTGTGGTCACTATTCCTGTCCTGCATGTGAACTCTGTGTTCTGTCCCACTCTGGACCAGAGAGCTCCTGTTTGCCACGGAAACCCTCCAGGACCCCAAGGGCCTACTGCCCAGTCCAAAGGACCACAGACATGGCCTGAATATCTGGGGAGTGACCTCATCCTCAAAAAGAACCCACACACACATTTTTCCTGTGATAGCTAACCTAGTGAATGGAATCATAGTCTGAACGTTTTATCTGGGGACCACTGGGGTGATTGCTAAGCCTCGTCTTTGGGATAAGATATGAATAGAGAGGAACTTCAGCTAACAGCTGCTGTATGAATGTGACATTCATACAGATATCCCCATTGTCAGAGTGCGCTCACACTAGTATGTGACAGAGCAACAAGCAACAAGTCAATTCCTATGGGAGTATGTGATTTGAAGGCGCGATTCGACGACAAGCGACAAATCAAGCTGAGAATTTCTCAACTTTATGCAAATGAGTTATGACACAGTGGAGTGACATGCTAAACTATTGGCTCCAAAAAATTGTTTGAAACAATCATAGACACAGGGTGCAAGGTTTGGCCAGCTCTTGCTTTCTGAATTTTTGTCCTATCAGCACAAGTGGCCTTGACAGACACACAAGAGATTAATTTGGGGTGGATGTAAGTGACTTGTCACACAGCTCTGTGTTAACACACTGTGAACAAGCCTAATTGAGATAACCAATATCTCATTCAATTATTGCACATTAAAGTTAAGAACACATGGTTGTGTATTTTTATACAGTAACTTTTTCTGATTATATCAGAATGAACAGATTCTCTGGTAGACTTCATGGGCAAAAGTATTGTGACACCTGCCCATTCATTGTTTGTTCTGAAATCATGGGTATTAAACAGTTTACCTTGCTTATTTCTACAGTCCAAGAAAGGCTTTTACTGGATTTTGGAGCATTGCTGTGAGGGCTTGATTGCATTCAGCAATAAGAACATTAGTGAGGTCAGTATTTTGGGTGATCTCACCTGACCTCATCTCCAGCTGCCCAACACACCCCTCCCAAAAGTACTGCATGGAGTGCCGTCATTCTAGAGAACACCATTCCACTGCTCAAAGCTAGGTGGCTTTATACCAATCTAGCCTATGCCTCTCATTAGGTGTGGTTGTTAACATGTTTGAGAGTCATATTCTATTGGCAGGACTACTTTGCAGGGACTAGACAATCTGTTTGTGCATTTACCCATCTGTGTCAGCAACACATTTATGCAGATTACTGCGGTCTTTAGAAGGGGTGTCCACAAACACATGGGCATATAGTGTAACTATATAGTAAAAGAGTAACTACATAGAGTAAAAGTGGTATCCTCCTTACTATACCCAGCCAATTCTATCAGAGTGCTTGGAAGTTATTGTTTATTGAAAGTCAATATAGTTATAATATACAGAACAACATAAGCTGATTGGGCTGTGACCTCTTTAAGTCATATGCTGTTTCTGTTCAGCGAGGATGACTCCATGGTGGCCTCTGTCACATTATGCATGAATGATCGTTTTTAGAGATTCCTCTCTTATTGCCATCATTTCCCTTTCTTCTTAATAAACATGTAATTTGTTTAGTGATTGATAGACATTACGTTCTCTGTTTCTATCCTGATGTCCAATTGCAAAACCATACTCTGGTCATCAACCCCCCAGTCCCAATAAAGCTGCTGGTCTGCCGGTAACCCCCCCAATAATCCTGTCTCTCCAAGTCTGCTCCTGTGATTCGCATTACTGTTTGAGCTCCAGCCTCCAACTTCTCTCCCAAAACCCACTGTTGTGCAGAACTGAGAAAGATTCTAATAAAGGCTTGTGGTTCAGGTATGAGGGAAAAATATTTCAGTCTAGACGCAGGAAGGTAGGCTAGTTAATGGCAATGTCTGCAGTAGAGCAGAGTGTATTTACATACTGAGAGCAGATGAACACCATTAAAGACCCCATTAGTGATCTGAGTGGATTTGCTGTATTTGCATTTTACTACATCTAACAGTGTAACGCCACAAAACAGTCATGGAAAAGTGAGTGTCTGAAAGAAGGCCAGTCCACTAAAGGTGGCCTACAACGCTCAAAAGCAAAGCACATTTGACCACTAAACTACGGAGAGAAGACCTGAAACCCACAGACAGAGCCAAGATCATGCAGAGTGTATTCGACTGGGTTCCTGATGCCAACACAAACATATTCTGACTTCAGAAGACACTTCATCTCTTCTAATATCACTCAAGTGCTTTAGACATTAATGAGCCACCAAACAGGTTTATCAAGAACATGTTTAACGCTCAGCTGAGGCAGGAAACATAGATCTAGGGGATACTATTCCTAGGAGATTATGAAAATTTCATCATAAATGTTCCTTCATACAATCTATAGAATAATCAAATTCAAAGAAGAACATTTGTTTAATGGTTATATAAAGAAATGTCATTTCCATGAGTGAGATGTTTAAGTGTGAGGAACATTTTTTAAAGTCTTTAGAACCTCCAAATGATTTAAAGGTCCCATACACTGAATGAATGAACACATACATACATAAATACATACATACATACATGTCATGAATAGATAGATAGATAGATAGATAGATAGATAGATAGATAGATAGATAGATAGATAGATAGATAGATAGATAGATTCCTGCCAATGACTCCAGGTGGGCCACCAGAAAAATGAAAAATATATATTTTTCAACTAGGGTTAAATTATTTTACAGATATGTAAAATTTTTCGGATATGTTGCTGCTGAAAAATGTTATATTAATGTATATAGTTTTGTTTTTTTGCAAGTGATGTCACAGAGTAGCTTTCCAAAACTAAAATGAATACACATAATTTTACACACATGATGAGTACAAAAACAAGTCAAAATAATCTGTCTGTCATGTTTTTGCTGACGCATGCATTTAAAACTCATTGCTAAGGCAAAGATAAATAAAGAGCTTCTGCAGAGCCACATCACTGACATTAGTAATCATATAGAGAGCACTCCGCTGCTCTCTGGTTTCCTGTGTGAAGTTTGCAAATGGGTTTTTGTGCACATCAACATATGTGAACAAACTGTCTGGAAGTAAATTGTTTGATGCTGTATGTACTCTGTATATTTGTCGATTTACAAATAAAGGTTTTGTAAAGGTGTCAAATCCAGAACAAATGTTCATACCTTCATTAAATCTCTGCCGAGAAACCTCAATGCAGGAAAATGAATGTAGGAAACAGAAAATGAAGTTCATTAATAAACGTAAAGGTGCTCATAGACCCACTGTACTGCACACAGGGGAATTTGCACTCTGCATTTAACCCATTCACACACAGTGATACACACATACTCACTAGTGAGCAGCCTTATCCACAGCAGGCAGCCCTATCCACGGCACCCAGGGAACAGCTGGGGAGTTAAGTGCCTTGCTCAAGGGCACTTCAGTCATGCCCTGCCAGTTCAGGGATTCCAGTCACAAGGCTGGTTCTCTAATCACCAGGCCACGACAGTGCTTCTCAACCATGGTCCATGAGGCCCATGGACCTGTCTCTACCTCATGACTCCACAGTTCTAATGAAAACAAAGCCTTCAAAAATACTCTCCTGGTTCAGCGATGCATCTGAGGAAAACAGAGGTTCTATTATCCATTACTTCTGATTTATAGCAAATTTGTTTGCTATTAGCTCAAACTCCACAAATATAACACTATACAGCTTGTTTCATTATTACAAGAGTGAGTCCAGACTGAACAGATTTAGTTGATTTGTCTGACAAGGTTTTTTGTTCACTATTAGAAGATATGACTCCAATATAAAGTCTACAGGACTGATTGAAGAGAGTCTGGCTATATAACAAACTTTAGAACCATAGGCCAGTTTTTGTGGGTTGTTTTCATAGTTTGACATACTTTTATTTGCCAACAACTCAGAAAAGTGTTTATAGGAGACAGTCATACACACCAAATCTTGTTATTTTCAGGACATCCTAGCCTACTTAAATTAATCTTCATTTGAAATGTAAAAATGTAAAAAGTAATTTAAATATTTTTATGAATTTGACCATGATTTCATTTTGCTTATTTTTTGAGAATGAAGCTTAGAAGACCGTATGTAAATTCCGGCAAAGTGCGGATCTCAGGATGGAAGAGTTAAACTAATTCACAACCATGACTGCACAGCCGACACCAGTCCTATGATTAGACACTGACCAGTGATGAAGAACTAGGGGATGGTAGAACTGTTCAACTTTTCATGCTATAAAGATTGCACAGTGATTGCGTAATTTCAAAGTGTATAGCCATGTTTGATCTGTTTGAGTGCAGCAGACATTAATGTATGCCATGTTGGAGTTTGTGTACATTGTTGTGGGTGGACATGGCTGTTAATTTCTTTTGCTGCTTTGATTTGGAAATTCAAGAGAATGCAATGGGCACCAATGGATGCAACCTAAGACAAAACTCTGGCCTCTTTTATAGACTCTCTTAGCCTGTGTTCTATCATAGTACCTTTGGGATCACAATGGCAGACAGAAAGTCTCTTGTGACACTCGTGGCTTTCAGAGCAAAAGGAAGAAAAGCTAGATCTTCAAAGCTGCTTTAAAAACTGCAGATGCATTAAACTATAAGTTATGAGTCATGCTTGCACATCACCATCCAGATTTACGTTAAATGCTGCACCAGCTACTTAAAGTTCAAAGACACTTTAAATGTTGCTTCTTATGAAGCCAAAATACTCCCACACCTTTAATTGAAAATAGCAATCATTTGAAGGGATGTTTTAACTTCTCAAATGTGAGTGTGATCACACTTGAGCACATTTTGTATTATAGTGTTGTTTGAACACCGAAGCAGAAAGGATTTTTTGATTTCTAATAGTAGAAACCTTTAAAATGTCCTACATTAATAGGCTCTATGAAGTACTGGGTTTTTATCTGTATGCAAAGAACCATTTAATTTGTATGGTTCTTTGGATTGTCATTGTTCTATATTGAACCTTTGCCTTTACTAAAAGTCACGGAAGAACCCTGTTTTAAGAGTGAAAATGTAGATCTGTTTTGCTGCATATGGGCCAGGACAGCCTGCCATCTTTGAAGGAACAATTAGTACTGAATTATACCAGCAAGGAAAAATCCTTGAGCTGAATCTAAAGCAAATGTCCTGCAAAGGGCATGCAGTGGTGATTAAAGAAGAATTATGTTTTGGAATGGTCCAGTCAAAGTCCTGAACATAATCCAATAGAAATATTGTGGAAGCTGTTTTATATGGAGAAATGGGTTAAAAGAGTGAATGACTAATTAACTAAAGAACATTTAGTTGTAGTTATGGCTGCAGGGGGTCATAACAGATACTGAAAACAAAGGTTTAATCACAAAGTAATGAATTACATTTACTTGCACTACTGTAATCGAGTAGTTTTTTTCTGTTCTTTTTAGAGTAGTTTTTAAAATCTGTAATCTTTTCATTTAAGTATGTGTTGTTTGAAGTATTGTTCTGCATTACATTTTAATTCACATTTGTTAGTGAGTAAAAACTGCAAAGAAAACAGCTGATCAGAACATCCTAGTCTTTAAATGCAGGAGACATTTTATAAGAAGCATATTAATCTGCTTGTTTGATGAATTTTGCCATTACACCTTAAAAAGCACCGGAAAGGTGACCTATCGTGATTTATAGATTTGCAGTATGACTGTTATTGATGACTGATGGTGAAGAAAAAAAGTGGTCTATAGGCTCTACAATTTATGCCATTTTCAATTGTATTGCTTGAAAAAAAGTTTTTGGGATGTTCTTTACTAGAATGACACACCATACCTCTCTAATGTTTTAAATGTTGTGTCAACGTGATTTTTATTTTTATTTTAGTTTCTGTTATTGCATTTTAAATTGTAAAGGCATTACTTTCATTAATAAAAACTTATTCATTATTTGTATCCACTTTTTGTGCACAGGAAAAACACTATATCCTGTTTTTTAAAAAGTAGATTTTAAAGGAGCTATTTTTATTTTTACTTGAGTAAATGTTTTAAGGTAATTTAATCTATCCTTATGTAAAACTGCATCAATGTAACAGTACTTTTACTAGAGTGGAATATTTCAGTACTCTTTCCACTTCTGTTTGCCACTCACAGATATGTAATATTGGATCATTTCCCACAATAAATAAATGGCCATGTGTAATATTTTTGTCTGCTTTGATTTGGTTTCTCTTATCTACTTTTGGCATTTGAGTGAAAATCTGAATCTAAATCAAATTCATGCAGAAATATAGAAAATTTTAAATTTGAATTGAGCTGTTCCTAGACTAAGCAAGATCAGTATTCCTTAAACACTTCTGATATTATAGTTTAGCACAAGACTAGGCTTATTCCTAATTCTAAAAATTGGTTCATTGAATATATTGCCAAAAACTTACTTTTTTCTGGCAGTTACATAAAATAAAAATAAAAAAAAATGTAAAAAAGTAAAATAAAAAATCTCAAATAAAAACCCAAATTAAAACTCGTTACATTAACATCCACTGAAAGTAGGTTGTTTTGTCTCCTCTGGTAAATTTGTTATCTGTGTGACAGTGATGGCTTTTAGATGAGCAAAGTGATCTGCATTCTATTCAACGACATTTCAATCAACTAATCTTGTGGGAAAACTCATTCTTTCACACAACTTACAAGTGCAAAGCAGCTTCTCTTGTCTTCCTGTTTAGGGTCCCTCAGAAGGCTATATAAAGAAAGGCGCCAGTAGTAGCAGTCGGTTTTCTCACAGGCTGAGGTGACTAAGACTGAGCTGAGCTTCAGCCATGACTGTGCTCCTGTGTTTGAGTGTGTTTGTGCTACTGCAGAACCTTCTGCCAGGTAAATCACACCTGCTTCACACTTACATCAACACTAGTGCATGTGCTCAGCTGGTAGGTGGCTTTGCACCTTTTCATGCCAGCAATTCTCAACATTCTTCAGAGTGTGGCACTGGAAAACAGATCAGACTGCTTCATGAATGAGCTTTTATAACAGAAATGCACAGAATAAAGAATTATTTTTATGTTCTTTTATACAGTCGGATAATAGCTGTGGATAATAGTGTCAGATAAATGCTGTAAATATATAGTTTCTGTGATGAACACTTTTACATTTACATTATATTTTACTTTGATGAATATAAATGACACAAAATTTGACTATTGACAGGGAGCTCCATGAAGCATGGCATTATTGATGGAATGGTCTCACGTCCACACAGCCATCCTTTCATGGTCTACATTTTTAACTTTAATACTTATGAAACATGTGATGGCTTCCTGGTGAGCGAGGACTACGTTATAACTGCAGCCCACTGCCAAAAAGGGTAGGTTGAATTTTTGTTTGTCACTGCAAACTAAGCAGCACTTAGTATTCAATATTCAATGATAATGATAAAATAGGTAGGTTGCAAAGTCATCCTCACCAGCAGGTCTGTCACGATAACCCTTTCTGTGGGAACAATATATTGTCCCAGATTGTGATAAACAATATTGCTGTCATTCTAAAATCATTTTATGCCACAGACATAATAATAATATAATAATGTAATTACACCTTTTTAATGAGCATTCAACTGAAGAACATTCAGACACTATAAGATAAATATCTAGAATAAGTAAAATATACATCAAATGAAAGCAAAGTTAAATAAGATATTTTATGATATTAGTAGTGTTGGTATTGGGCAGCAATACTTTTTTCACCTCATAAATGTCGAGATAAAACATATTTAAATAATACAGTAACATATTGTTGCATACAAAAACCTTGTATCTCATTTTGGCCAAAAAATTTGAAATGACGTGAAATAAATTCTTTATATGTTGACTTGCGTTAAAAGTTAAAAAGGTTTTGTCCTTTTTCTGTAGAGTTAATATTTTGGAAGTAAGAGATTTTTGAACGACAGCCATGAAACACTGCATTATATACACAATTGGAAAGATGGTTCTTCAAGGGTTCATTAGTACAGAAAATGGATCTACATAGAACGATGAACACTCAAAGAGCCAAAAAAGCATGATTAAAGGGTTCTTTGCATCATGAAAGTGTTCTTCAGTTTGAGAGAGAATGTGCTGTAGAGGAGTCTGTATAGAACCTTTTTGAAAAGTTGTTCCATTGTTACAAGCTACATCATAACAAAAGAAGAACGCTTTTCTGTACACAACCCTCTATAGGATTCAATGTTTCAAATGCTAAAGTAAATGCAGTCGATGTTTCTTCATTCCCTCTTTGAAAAGTGTCAAACTGACAGGAAATGATCAGCCCGGTGCCCCATCTAGAGAAAGGTCTTGGACAATCCAGCTGTAGACCTATTAAAATGATGCTGATTGAGTACATCCCTTTGAAACCCATTTGTGTACACAGTGAGGAGACATTTAATTAAGAAACATTTAATGCATCACAGAAAGGGAAATGCATGCAAGACTAGAACACAGAATACACATAAAAGTAATAATTATTTTATTAGTATAATTTATTAGTTATTATAGGAAGCGTTCAAAGTTTTTCAAGTTTCATGACAGAAAGGTACATTTGTGATGAGAAGTTTACGGATCCTCATTACTGCAGACCTCTGATGTGTTTGGGTTCATTGTCCTTTTGGAACCCAGTTGTGTCCAGGTCTGTTTCAAACGTCTAGGTTTGAGGTTCTTTCATTATTCCATTATAATTATTTAATTATTATTGTGCCAGTGTAACAGTTCTACTGGCACCAAAACAACCCCAGAGCATGATGCTCCCACCACTATGCTTAACATTCGGTAGTGTTCTTGGGGTTGAATGTTTGAATGTTGAATGTTGAATGATTGATTGTTTGATTGAATGTCTCACCTTAACCCCTTCAAACATAGTAGCTCTGATTATTGTGGCCAAAAATCTCAAGCTCAACATCATTAAACTTTTCTCCGTATGGATTTTCTTCGGCCATCTGCTTCAGCTGCACATATAAATTCAGCTCGAAGGTGTGGATTGTAATGCAGGGGTTTCTTTCTTTCTTTCTTTCTTTCTTTCTTTCTTTCTTTCTTTCTTTCTTTCTTTCTTTCTTTGTAGACAGTGACTCTGATCCAAAAAAATACAACAAGTATGTAAATTATGAAAATCCTTCTCAGATCTGCAGTAAGCTCCTTGGACTTCCCCGTTCTACAGTACTGTGTGTTAATTAACTGTGTGGTAATGAGTGTTGTCAAACTGGTTTTATGTGGACTCACAGAAGCTAAGAGAACTTTTTAGCACCTCTGAATGAATGATCTAAGTGGGTGTCTGTATATTTTTTACCCTGTATTTGATGGTGTGTGTAAACAATGACATGTGAGGGAATCCTCTGAGCACAAATCCAGAGAAATGGTCTGGTCTTAGCATGACAGCAGTTGTTTATCCACCGACATCACCTGCTTTCCTTTCTACAGTGTTGTAGTTTTTTTAGGAGTCAGCAACACTTCAAATTTAAACATCAACCAGAAAATTGGTGTAAAAGCATGTGTCCATCCTGAATACAACCAAGAAACCTATGAAAATGACATCATGCTTCTAAAGGTAGGGTGAAACTGCTAAAGGCACATGACTACCTTAATAACAACATCTGCATGTACAGTACTAATTCAATTTCTGCTTGTCCTACAGCTCAGCACAAAAGTAAAGTTCAATGAAACCGTGAAGCCAGTGGCCCTGCCTGCATCTGAAAATGATGAATTCACAAAGGACTGCTTGGTGATGGGGTGGGGAAGTCAACATTTTAAGAAGACGTCTCCCTCCAATGTCCTGCGAGAGGTCAACGTCACCATTTCCACCACCAACCATTTTGCCTGTACTACACCTGATATGATGTGTTCTGAAGGCAGAAAGGGGCCTGGAAAAGTTAGTGGGATTGCAGTTCTTTCTTATTAATGCCACTTTGGCCACTTTAGTATTAATCATATTATTACTATTATTACCACTGTATTAATATATTAGATCAATTTAATTACAAAATGCATTCTGTTTTTATCTACAGGGTGACTCCGGGGGTCCTCTGGTTTGTGGAAATGTTGCATATGGCATTGTGTCCAATAATTTTAAATTCAATGATAATTATGTGTCAAGATATGTTCGCATATCCTACCATCTTAAATGGATTCAATCGATTATGAACAATTCTCCTGAAGCCAAGTGTGTTTAACCCAGAAGCCTGGCTGATGTCAGTGATGCATGTTGAGTCTAAAACTCTCTGACCAGATCTGAAATGTTCATTTACTGTCAGCTTCTCAATAAAATTCTTGAAAGTCAAGATTAATACATTGTCGCCCCCTTGTGGAAACTTTCAGTCCTAAGCGTGCAATAATAGATTTCTACTGAACCCCTTCAATAGAACAGTATCACAGAGGTGCATCAGTGAATGAGTTATCCAGAATATAGTAAAACAGATATCAACATATTAGATATAATCTGCATAACACAACTTGCATAACTTTACAGGTGGCTTTGGAGCAGTGGCACTGTGTTCTCTGATGATGGTGCTCCATTCAGTACTTTCAGGTGGGATGAGTTGTGGGTGAGGTGGGGTGATCACCCAACATCATGACCTCACTAATGCTCACGTAGCTGAATGCAATCAAATCCTCACAGCAATGGCCCAAAATCTAGAAGAAAGTTGTTTCTACAAAATAGGATATGCTTTTAAAAACCCTTGGCTGACACATTGAACAGGTGTCCCACAGAAAATGTTATATATATATATATATATATATATATATTATAAAATACATTTGAAAATTTGAGCATCAGCATTCTGAAGTATATCGTATGTACCATATATTTCTTTTCTCTATGAAATGTTTCTAGTGAACTATAACAGAGGATTGACAAATAGCACAGAATACTAGTTTTAGAATTACAAAGACTGCTGGTGTGGTGCCAGTAGACCAGTATATCAGTATTCTAGACCCAACGTACAGCAGTTTCTGCTGGCCAGTATACCAGTGTTCAGAACAATGTATGATTTAGGGTTTTAAATTAAGCTCAAATCAAAGGATATTGTTCTATATCCCAAGGACAGAGGGCTGATTGACAGATCTAAATGTAAAAATATAACTATAGACCTCTTATTTCAAATGCATTACACAACTGTTATCAGTTTCAGAGATGTAGCTTCTCTGTGCAAATCTACACCATGTCCATTATTAATCGTCTAGCCATAGAAATGAATGAAAAGCCCAATATTCTTGCTCAGCTGGAACTGAGCTCTACTTAACAGACATGATACACTGCTATTTATTTTGAAGAAAGTAAAGTACAGGATAATGGCCAGAAACGGCACACAAGCTTTTTGACCTTCTCAAGGCAATTACAAACAGATTTCATACGACAGAAATGAAGTCAAACAGATCAGAACCAGCCGCACTCAAAGGAGAGATGCTTGAGCTTGTATTCACCCATTACACTGTAGTGCTGTTTCAGGACTCTTTGATTGCATTGAAACCATAATCCTGTATTGGCTTATTCTCAAATTGCTTAAGACTGAGCCCCCCTTCATTCTAAAAATAGTGCTAGTCAGAGTCCAGATGGCCATTTAACCCAATACCCTAGACCAGCATTTTCTAACCCTGTTCCTGGAAGCACACATCTTACACATTTAGCTTTAATACATGCCTTGTAACTCTGAAGGGTTTGTTCATGAGCAGATTAGTTGTATCTGGTGTGGTGGGAGCAGGCAAACCTAACATATGAAAGGAACAGGAGCCTCCAGGACCAAGGCTGATACCCTGCTTTAGCTCAAACAGCAAATTAGGAAAAAAGGGAAAACAAAATCAAACTTGATAATTAGTTTATTGGACAATTCCAGCTTGATTCACAAATGACTTCCATGACTGAACATAGTGGGTTATATTTAAGCAAAAACATGGCTGAAATAAACACATTCAGCATAAAGCTGAGATGTCTCTCCTTGATTTCCATCAGTTCTCCATTGTCCTTCTGGAGTGCTTATCAGCAGTAAAGAGGATTTACCCCAATCCTGAAACAGATCAATATTAGAAAAAGGTTATGGCATAAAATAAGGTCATCTACAACTCATCTGATCTAAATATTTCTCAAACACAGTGGGAGTTGGGGCTCACCTATAACTATTTCTGGCACTGCACTAATTTACACAAATACATTTTGTAAACAATTACTCAAACATGAAACATTGAGATGGTATAAATGCTAATAGTCACACCACTGTTTATGGGTGATGATGCTTATATTCCCTCACTGGGTTCAGCTCTGCTTTGGAAGATGGAAAGATTGAATTATTCAACACTGGAGCCCATTCTGCATTCCAGACCTAAGGAAAAGAGCCAACTACTCTACAAATGCTGTGTAGTATCTGCTGGTGTATGTGTAAGCACAAGAAATGCTGCATTTACACATTGTCTTTCTCTCCAACTGGTGATTGAAAGCACTACCACCCCCTAGTGTGACTTACATGAAATTGAAGTTTTGCTCCCATTTATCCACTATCTGAACTGACTCAACCAACACCCTGAAAACCCACTGGTTTACCAATACTGCATGCATTTTTTGGGCTCAATTCTAGGTCAATGATCAGAGTATACAGTGTGCATTATTCCGGATAAGCTGCAGCTGTCCCTAATAAAGACACTTGTTCACCTCCTTCTGAGAGATAACTGGCTAGTTACAGAGTATACCGATTATTGCATGACTCAGGTAAACCTGGTTTGTTAATTTTATTGATAAATTACTAAAATCAAATGCTGATACCCAGTTTCACAAAATTGACTAGTTAATACCTGCAATTAAATCTCAATCAGTGCTTACCTCTTAACGTTGACGGGCGTCATTTATCTGAAAATTGTCACAAACTGTAACCACAGTAGATGCAGGCTCACTTCCACATGCAGCAATTTTCAACCTGAAAAATAAGGCACAGCTTAATATTCACATAGTTAACAACAAAGTACTACAAGTCAACAGCATGCAACAACATTTACAACAAACTAAAATAGGACAATTTAGAAATGTTTTAGAAAAAGTGAAGATAAGGACATTTTGGCCGATTCTTCAGTGTTAAGCATCAGTGCCTTGAAAGGCAGTGAGGCATTATCAGGACTGTTTCTCATCTGATGGCAGGCACTTCAGGAGCTCAGATGTTTAAATAGGGAACATTGAGGAGTCCAAACATTAACTTTTACAAAAATAAAAACCACTGGAACTGAAACATTCCAAGGACTTTGCATTTCTCATTTTAACACTCATCTTTTCAAAGGTCACAATGCTGACCTTATTTGCAGTTCTTATGAGCTTAAATTTGGCAAGATCGTAGTAGACAAGACCACTGGTTGGAGTATTTTGAAGGAAATTATGATGGACAATAATGAAACTGTTGGAAGGATGCGTACAGGAGAGCAAAAGTTTTTACCTCACATTACAGGCCTATCTCCACAATTGCCCTAGTCAAGAGAGCAGCTTTCATCTCAGAGGACTCGAGTTGGTAGGCACAAAACTTCATTCTCCAAGGGCATTGTGGATTTCCCAAAATTGCTAGCAGAGAACTCTTACATACAATGAAGCGTTATACAGCACTGGCTACAAGTCATTAAATTAGCAAGCTCAGCCTCTCTACTGCTGTCGGTATAAACCCCCATGTATCTTCTGGAGCAACTAACTTTACAGTTAAATCAATTCCCTCTGAAAGTCCACAATTAAAAAAAAAAACTAAGTAATTCCTCCAATTTCTACATAACCTTCAGACTAACTCCAGGTTAAGCAATAATGAAGCTTAAGGCTTTTCAAAACATTTTTGAGCACAATAGAGTCAAAGCGTGTTCAGGAACTTGTTTAATGGGCTTCATGAAGCCAATTTTTTTTACAAAAAGGAACAAAATAGCAAGTGTTGATACACAGAACAGAGCACATTTTCCCAGAAGGAACAAAATCGACATTTAGTGATTTTTTTACGTTCAGAGTTCAAGTGAAAGTGTATTTATTTATTCAAAATTCAAAGAGTAAAGCACCTTGGGTCACCATGAGCACGTGAATTTCATGCATCAACCGAGGAGCCACCCATCAAAGCGGTTCACTCTTTGGACACTGAATATTTACAGGACTTTTGCAACACCAAAGGATGAAAGCCACCCAAAGAGCACATCACAGCTTGGCAAGCTTCTTTCTTTTGGAAATCGGATGTGGTAGAATTTGAGGCAGAGAATCCAAGTAAGAATTTGTTTGTTGACGCCCGTCTTTTGCAGAGCTAAATTAACTATATTGGTCCAAAGCTTTGGGTCAACTGGTTTTAGAAGCTATCAGGCTGTGCTGAACTGGTCAGATTTCACACATGGTTCAATACTTCGTTACAAATACAAAAAGGAAATAAAACCCATTTTCCTCCTCATGGGACATCTGTCAGTTACCGTTTACAGTAATTAAATACCAAAGAACTCCTCCTCCTCTCAAAGAGCAGGCAGACTTGAACACGAAAATAAAAATTAAAAAAGGACTGCAAAAGGCTATCAATGTGGTTTAAGAGAATTGTAGACACTCAAATTAAACAAAGTGAAAATCAAAAGATTCTTCGAAGAGCACATCTTTTAAATACAGCCAGCGAAGGGATGATCTTGGAATCAGGAATTTTTTTACTCGTGCGTAGCTGAGGACAAGAAGCAGGCAAGAGTAAAGGCACTGGAGAATTCGGACATCTTCATTTTCCAAACAATGAACTGATACCACTAAACATTCAATAGTTTCGGCATTTGCATAGCTTCAAGTATCATAAGTAAAATAACTTCTAGCACATAATATCCACTTTGAAAATATATGGGAAACGATCTTTCCAGGGTGAAGAATTAGACATAATTAAGGTGCCATATTCTGGAATGATTTTAAGGTCTCAATAGTACTGTTAGTCATTGGACTCGGATGTGAACCAGGACAGAACAGACTCTTCAACCCCTTTATTGAAATTCAAGATTAAGTTTGATTTAAGCTATTTAAGATTCTTGTACATACCATAGCTGTCGTAGCTGTCTCTGTATGAGCCTCCTGAACGCTCATAACCACCCTGGTTCCTGGAACGAGAGCAAGATATCAAACAAACGAAATAAAAATTTAAGATACCTCTTCCACTTCTAGCTGGAATAAGGAAGGGAGAATGTTAAACCTTACCTGTTGTCTCTGTATCCACCACCACCGGAGTAGCCGCCACTCCTATTGAAGTAACTGCCACCGCCGCCTCCACCACTACCATAACTTCTGTCCCCACTACTGTAGCCCCTGTCTCCTCCTCCATAACCACGGTCTCCACCATAGCTTCTATCACCACCTCCATACCCCCGGTCTCCACTCCCATAACTCCTATCTCCACCATAGCCTCCACCACCTAAAGAGAAAAATTGGTTAATAAGGCAACAAAACATTCAAACCAGACAAGCTGTGTTTTTACTTCTACAATACTTACCTCTTCCTCTACCACCTCTGAAAAACCCTCTGCCACCACCAGAACCTCTGAACCCACCAGACCTGCCGCCAGATTTGCCTGCTTCATCAACACGAATCATTCGTCCATCAATAGACTATGGAGGGAGGAAAAAAGGGTCATTAGTGTCATTAACTCCAAACGTCAATCACTGGATAACAACATATGTAGAATTGTTACCTTTCCATTCATTGCAACCATTGCATCCTTGGCATCATCTGGATTTTCAAATGTAACAAACCCGAAGCCTCTGGACCGGTCTGTCTCACGATCTCTGATAACATCGACTAGAAAGGGTGAACAGCGAAACCCATTAGAAAAGGTCAAAAGGGTGTTATAGCAGATGCAACAGCAGAATTAGTCATTAACATCTAAACTCACCTTTGGCAATTGTTCCATACTTGGAAAAAGCATCCTCTAGAGACTGCTCAGTGGTGTCATAACTGAGTCCACCAATGAAGAGCTTTCCTTCGTCAGACATCTGCAAAGAACAAAAACAGACCATTAGCCACAGAAGATGTCACTGCTCATCTTTAGTAATTTCTTCACCTAAGGCATGGTGTACAGCCTAACATTTTGGGTTTAGGCTGTCATACCATACTATGACCTACTCTCAAAACCTGTGTTGGGTGTTTGCTCTCTGAACCTGCAGGACCCAACTCAGGATGTGGAGTAGAACCAGTAAGGATAGATCAATCCGTGTCCAACCAAAGCCAGAAACAATGTCTGGGGGTTGAAAGACTGCGCCGCAGGTGTCACACACACTTCAGCCAATCCAGACCTTCTGAAGGCAGGAATTGAGCTGGATTAGGGGCCAGTCTGTGCGCCCTGATAAGGGGGAGGAGGGGTATTTATGAGCTCTATCTTGCTTCACCAATCAATCCTAGTCTGCATCACTGCCCACCGATGGCGTGGTGCGGCTACACTCTGCTCGGTTGGGTCTGACCCGTCCTGAGAGCGGCGTGTCCCTGGTCCGGGCGAAATGTGGGTCAGTTGGTGAAGGTGTGTAGAAACCGCGCCTTGAGGAACAAAGGGGAGACACGCTCAGCTCAGCTCGTCGCGGGCTGAGAGCAGCTCTCCTCGGACACTGAAATGCCCTGAAAAAGGTCCTCAGAAGCCGCTCCGACACGGAAACGGTGGAGTTGGTAATGGCGGACGGAAACGTCCGTCCGGCGAAATGAGGCCCGGCAGCAGTGGCGCAGAAAGAGGAAACAGGCCCCAGACCTTAATTTACCCTCAAATACACACTTTATTCGCCAGAAAGGGGCATTAAGAGGCGAATCCTGCCCAGTCGAGTCCGGTTTATCGGTCAGGAGGAGATTAAAGCCTCTGAATTAGAATAAAGACGGATAACCGCCACCTTCCGCCGAACAAAGGGAGCGACCGCCCAACGGCTTCTACACCGACTAACGGCCGTGTATCTCACTAAACACACACTTACATCCCTCCCTCAGACACAAAGACAGCATTTATAACCCCCGTCCTCGAAAAAAAAGCAAAATATCTATAATAAACCGAATACGTCGAGAAACGCGAGGAAAAATAAACTGTTCCGAATATTAAAATAACAACCAAACACGATTAAATCGACAAAAACAAGGTCGGAGAGACGTTAAAACGTACCTTTCACGTCAATTTCGCAGCTCTGCACGACGTCGACCTGATTCCGCGGCTGGGAAGCGTGAATGAGACAGACTGTAAAATGGAGTCCGTATATGAGCTTCAGGGGCTCATGAATATTCATCGTCTGTCGGCGGTTGAACTTCGCATAAAGCTCATGAATATTCATGTAGGGGAGGGTCTTGTGGTTTGGCGCCATCTAGCGTGTGTGGCTGTGTACTGAGCGCCTATAAGAAAGACTGGATGCATTAGAGGCCTATAAGGGCTGTTTATTATTTGTTAATATATTGTATATAAATATTATTATGCTTGTCGCTTTTTGTTTGCTTGTTTTTTAAATTACCATAAGCAAAGGTATGCTTACAGCTTTTTCAAAAACAAGTGACCCCTCCAATAAATTGCAAGCGGTCTTTAAGTGTTATACAGCTTGACTGTTTGACTAAAGTTTTGGGACACTGACTCATTCACTGCTTCTTCTGAAATCAAGGGTATTAAAAAGAGTTAATTCTGCTTTTGTTAGAGTAATTCCACTCTCCAGGGAATTACTACTACTACTACTACTTGTCTACTAGATCAAGTTCTCAACCTCTGGGCCCATCCTCAGGGGGAGGGGGTAGTCCATAGTCCACTTTATATATAAGTCTTTGTGAAAAAATAAGTACAAATCAAGAAATTGCTCGTGTTCAGACAATAAACTTTATATAAGCATTATAAGAAACAAATGTTTTAATAAGAATAATGGGAGGCAATTTAATCATCACTTTGAGACAATACAGCCATGTCACCTGATACAGACAATTAGTGAACCAGAGATGTAGAGAAAAAATCTGACCCAGACTATGTCAGATATGATGAGATATCATACCCAACAAATTGTCAACTTGGGGTCTGACATATAGAGACAGTTTTTAAAGCTTTAGAGGGTTTTTTTAGAATTAAAGAAGTGCACATTTTGCAATTAGATGTAATCTAATGTTTGCAACACATCTTTACTGCTTGTATTTGTGAAGTACATTTGGGACAGATGTTTTCATGAAGACCTGCTATTTTAAGCCTATTGTTCTGGCCCTAATTCTCACATTTTCAGGGTCCATGCTTGAGAAAGAAAGACAACAATTTTCATAAAAAGTTGAGTTTTGTTTTTTTGGATTGCATTAAGTGACCTGAGTATTAGTGAGGTCAGGATGTTGGATGATCACCTCTCCACCTCATCCCCAAATCCACAACCCATTCCAAATGCATTAGATGGAGCACTATTGTTCCAGAGAACATAGTTCCACTGCTCCACACTTCAGTGCTGGGCTGCTTCATACCCCTTTAGTCAAATGGAGTCAGTAGGTTCATATTTGTTTGCAAGCTATAGAGAGTCCTACTGAATTGGAAGTACTACTCAAATTTTAAATTATTCATTTGTAAAAGCCATCCTCTTTTCAACTTCATCTTTTTTTTCCTTTCTTTATTTTTACAGAGGTGTTATGTTTGTTTCCATTCTTCCCTCTACCCGTGAAATGTTCCCTGTGCCACTTGCTGCAACACAATCCAATCCATGATTGATCCACCCCCATGCTAAATGGTTGGAGAGGTGTTCTTTTTCATGAAAATCCAAACATCCAAACATTAGGGCTTCTGGTTTGCCTTTCCAACAATCCTATAAACAAATGTCTCCAAAAAATCTTCTTAGTCTTCCAGACCTTATTTTGATCTCCACTGTTCCTATTAACTGCAATTTCTTATTTACATTTTGAACTGAGGAAATGACAACCTGAAAATGCTTTGCTGTCTTCTTGTAGCCTTTTCTTGCTTGGTTGACTTCAACCATTTTCATTTTCAGAGTGCTGGGCAGTTGCTGGAACCCATGGCTACTGTTTTATGGGACAAAGATAGAGGAGTCTGGAGCTTCCGTATTATCACTTGGCCTTTCCTAACAATGATTATGAACAAGCCATAACCCTAACAGGCTAATTAAGGTGTGAGATATTGGCTAAAGTTAGGAGCGTTGAAGAGCGCGCAAAGTGATTTTCTTTTTGTCAAGAAAATAATTATTTGCCTTATGTAACATTGCATGTCCTGTGATGTGCCTACTGTGCATGCACACATGGCACTGACAATGCTGATACAATAAAATGTGCAGCCTCAGTAAACATTTAAGGGAATGGTTCTAAAATGACTTTCCCTACATCTAGCAGGTCAGTCAAGACATATGTGGTGTCCAAAGATTGATTCTTTGTTTGGTAGTAGCACTATAAGCCTATTTAACACCATTAGGTATTTATTAGTAAAGCTTGTGGAAGATTCACAAAACTACAGAAGCAGACTTCAGATTCCAAATCTGTGACTGATATAGCTACTGCTAGGAGGAGCACTATTTACTATTAACAGAGGTGGAAAATCCAGGGCCAGAAAGTAAGAATTCATCCCAGGATTTTGTTCTAACCATGGCCTTGATGCCAGTTAGGCACATTGCTATTTATACACAGACAGTTAACCCTTAATCAACCCTTTAAATGTTTATTATACAACCTGTGCTGCAGCAATGACACCCAGACAGTTGGACCAACAACCCCGAAATAGACTTTTATTGCCATTTCCATCCAATATCAATATTAACACTAATCCAAACACTGGATAATAAATAAAAGTTCTAGTCTATGTTTTTGTGCTCTGTACCCCCATTTTGAAGAAATCCAAGTTAGTAAGTTTCTCTACAATGATGTGCCACTTAACAGCAAATCACCACTCTTAACTGACATTGTTTGCTCTGATTTATGCAGGAATTTGGAAGAAAGTTTCGTCAGGAGTTTTTAATCAATGGGACACAATCAGGTGATTCAGGTGAGTGGATGCCCTGTTTTACTTAAAGTGCAAAGATCTATCAAAGACTGATATTCACAACACATTTGTGGAAGTGTATCATGGCATGAACAAAGGAGATTTCTGAGAAGAAAAGCTCAAGATCATTATTACCCTCCCCAGCAGTGTTCGACCAACAAAGATCACCCCAAGAGCAAGGCCTGTAATAGTCAAAAATAGGTCACAAAGGAACCCAAGGTACCTTCTAAGCAACTAAAGACCTTTCTTATATTGGTTAATGTTAATGTTCATGAATCCACCATGAGGAAAACACCAATTATGTGCATGGGCTGTAAGGAGAAAGTCGCTGCTCTCCAAAAATAATTTTGCTGCCTGTTTTTAATTTGCTAAAGATCACATGTACAGAAGGCTTTTGGGACAATGGTGTGTGGTTTTTTGGGTTTAAAGCAGGCGCACTGGATAGTGCTGTTGCCTCACAGCAAGAAGGGTTTGACCTGGGTTTGATCCCCAGGTGGGATGGCCAATTATATGCATGGGCTGTAAGGAGAAAGTCGCTGCTCTCCAAAAAGAATTTTGCTGCCTGTTTTCAATTTGCTAAGACCTGGGAAATTTCTGTGTGGAGTTTGCATGTTCTCCCTGTGTTTGCGTGGGTTTCCTCTGGGTACTTTGGTTTCCCCCACAGTCCAAAGACGTGCATGGTAGGTGAATTGGTGACTCTAATGTGGCCCTTAATGTGTGAATGTGTGTGTGAGCCCTACAATGGACTAACACCCTGTCTAGGGTTGTTTCCTGCCCTTGTGCTCAGAGTTGCCGGCTGGGCACCGGCTCCCCTGTGACCCTATTCAGGAATAAGCGGCATAGAAAATGGATGGTTTAAAGCATTATGTTTGAAAAAAGAAAACTTTGCATCATAAAATCCCTGTCCCATTTGTAAAATACCATGGTGGTAGGATGATGGTCTTGTTTTGCTGCATCTGGACCAACAAATTCTGGATTGTACCAGTAAATTCTAAAGAAAAATGTCACGTCATCTGTCTGTGAGCTGAATCTCAAGAGATTGTGGGTAATGCAGCAAGACAACAACCCTCAGCACCGAAGTTGATCTAACAAAGAATGGTTTAAAAAATATATAGTTAATGGAATGGCCCAGACAAAGTCCATTCCATAATTCAATTGAAATGTTGTGGAAGGACATGAATCCAGCAGTACATGGAAGGCAACTTACCAACACAACAGATTTTTTGCAGGTTTTTGTATAGATAAATGGGATAAAATTAGTGCAGGACAAATAATCAATTACCAAGAAATGTTTAGTTGCTGTTAGTGCTGCATACTTTGCCACTCACAAATATGTAATATTGGATCATTTCCCTTAATAAATAAACGAGGCACTGTAAAATTTTATCTTTTTTGTTTGATTTTATTCTTAAGTTTAAATTATCTTCTTAAGATTTAGGTCAAATTTATGCAGAAACATAGAATACTGACAAACTTTGAACGCTTTTATTATGAAGATTTTGTGGAAGTTGTGTGGATAATTAAGAATAAGTTTTAATCCTTATTTTAATGTTAAATGTCCACTCTTTCAGGTAGTTTGCTATTGCTAAGCTTTGAAATCCAAGCAGTTGATTTCTCTTGATTTTCTGTTTTGTGACGATGTCGACACATCATTGATATGCATGCAGAGACACATCAGCAGCAGACTTCAGATGTAAATGCCATATTTAGGCCTTTGTCCACTCTCTGCTGAAACAATGGCACACAGCTGGCCAACAAACAATAAAGCACACCATTGGCCAGTTAAGTGGCTCTCATTGGGGGGTTTGGGGGGCGGTTTGAGAAGTACTGGTTTCTATATGCTTCACCCCAAACACATGTAAATCAAATTAATAGCTTGAACTGAATTCAAGGTAATATTTTTCATTTTTACCTGATAGTCAGCATTTCATTTTGATTGCAGGGTGCTGGTGTACTGCATATCACCAGCACTGTTTTATTACTCACAGACTGCACTATACTATTGCATCTAAAAAAAATCATTCAAAAAGGTAAACTGTGACATTTTATGTTCATGTAAAGTAACATTTCAAGCCTTTTTTTCAAGACTTCTATTGTTTTACTGTTGATCAGTTTAGGTTATAGCTCAGAAATCCAGAATCTCAAAATATTAGAACATTTTCATTCAAATTAGAATAAATTACTAATCACAATATCAACTTTAAAACAAAAAAGCTATAATACATTTTTGTACTTTAAGCAGATATAAATGAAAGACAAATCTGCTATTGTTATGCATGCTTCCGCAAGTTCTAAATGATTATTTCAGTTAAATTATTATTAAGTTAGTTATGAAGTCATTCAGTGTGCATTGATGGAGTCAAATGTCTACAATATGAATATAGCCATTTTATAGATTATTCAACATCATCCACTGAATTTACACTATCAAGCTCATATATTAAATCTAGAATTACTTTGCATATGAAAAAAATAAAAAATAAATAAATATATATATATATATGTGTGTGTGTGTGTGTGTGTGTGTGTGTGTGTGTGTGTGTGTGTGTGTGCCCTATGGAGTGCCCTCCATCATTATTTGCAGTATATAGTATATACTGTTATTTGCCATGTATAGTATATAGTATAGGACCACAAAAAAAGGACAATGGAAAAAAGAGTAAAATCCAACCTTTAACTCAAGTGAATTTATTCAGTAGGAAAAAAAAATCCCACATTAAGAAATAATTGTTTAACATCCAATCATGTGTGCCACAATTATTAGCACCCCTGATGTTAATACATTGTTCAACCCATTTTGCAAAAAAAAAAACAGCACCTAATCTTCTCCTATAATGTTTCACAAGATGGGAGAATACAGAAAGTGAGATCTTCAACCATTCCTCTTTGCACAATCTCGAAATCATCCAGTGACATGGGTCCTCTCTTCTGCACTCTCCTCTTCAGATCACCCCACAGGTTTTCAATGGGGTTGAGGTCTAGGGACTGAGATGGCCATGGGAGGAGCTTGATTCTGTGTGTGGTGAACCATTTCTGTGTAGATTTGGCCATATGTGGCAGAAGCCACCTGATTTTGTTTTAAAATGTCCTGGTATTTCAAAGTATTCATGATGCCATGCACACTAACAAGGTTCCCAGGGCTTTCGGAAGAGAAACAGGCCCAGAGCATCACTGATGCTCCCCCATATTTCACAGTGGGCATGCAGCACTCTTCTGCATACTCAGCTCTTGTGTTATGCAAGACACACTTAGAGCTCTATCTTTGTTTCATCGGACCAAAGCACACGGTCCCAGTTGAAGTTCCAGTACTGCTTAGCAAACGTTTGCATTTATGATTGTGAATGAGAAAAGGATTTATCTGCGCATGCATTCTAAACAGCTTGTTGGCATGTAGGTAGTGCCTGATGGTTGGAGACTGTGACCCCAAGAAGCTACCATTTGTTGCAATTCTGTAACAGTGAGCTTTGGAGAACTGTTTATTTCTCTTAGCATCCTCCTCACTGTGCGTGGTGGCAAAATAAACTTGTGTCCTCGTCCAGGCTTGTTCAAGTCAAGTCAATGGTCAAGGCTTTTAATTGTCATTACAACCGAGTACAGGTACACAGTGCAATGAAATTGCGTTCCTCCGGAACCAAGGTGCAACATGGAGCAGCAATGCAATTGGACGACATAAAGTGCAAACAGTACAATAAATACAATAAATACAGTGAACAAGATACAGTTCAACAGACAGGACAGGACAGTACAATACCGAGTGGTACAAAGAAGTGTTTGTTTACTACTGTTCCAGTTGTTTTAAACTTCTTAATAATTCCTTTGACAGTAGATATGTCCCCCCCACACACACACACCTTAAAATTCACTTAACTAAAGTTAAAGATTGGATTTTACTCTTTTTTCTATTGTGGTCCTATATTATTTAGAAAAAAACTCAATTGATTAGAAGCTAAAGAACACATCTTAACCAAGGGTGCAAATATATATTTATATATATTATATATTTGTTTGAAATCTGTTAATTTGAGTTAATAAACAACAATTTAATTTAGAGGGCACATACTCTGATCAACTTCGTAAACTACTGTAGAATTGACAGAAATACTTTAATTACATTTATTGCCTAAGATTTGTTAGGGGTGCCAATAATTGTGGAACAGGTGATTTTTCAGGGATTCCCCCCCCACACACACACCTTAAAATTCACAGGTTCTCCCTGTGTCCACATGGGTTTCCTCCAGATATTCCTATTTCCTCTTGCCTCCTGCATGGTGGGTGGTTTGGCTATGCTAAAGTGCCCCCTAGGTGTGACTGTGTGACACTCTGTCCACAGGGTATTCCTGCCTTGTGCCCACTGATTCCAGGTAGGCTGAGAACCCACCACATTCATGACTCAAATGAACCTGTGTCTGATCTGCTCATACCAGTGCAACACACAGTGCTGATGTGGCAGTAGTATCGTTGGAACCATACATTAATCATACAGTATGTAAAATCAATGTAATCAAATAAGTGTAAATGTTTAGACTTGTGATCTTAGGCATGTGTTGTCATTATAACAGTTGTATAAAGTGTGTGCCTGCATACAAGATGGGGGTGAAGGACAGAACAGTCTGTTCTTCTGTGTGTGTCTAACAAACCAACCATTGTCAGCAAACAAGCCGAGGCTTATGTTTGTATGCAGGTGCAGAAGGTTGAGGTGAGAAGTGTGGGGTGCGCCTGGGGAGTGCGAAAGCTCGAAACTAGTAGTGAAAACAACTCATGGGAAGAAGTGAGACGGGGACAGATAGAGGGATTTGGGGGAAGAGCCAACAGTATTAGAACTGAAGTTGGCTTCAGAGCTCTTTTGGGATTTGTCCAAACAGTTCTCCCAATATATTGGTGGAAATAAAACTTGTTACATTTTATGTCTGGTGGTACTGGGTCATCGCTACATCAAAGAATACGCAGTAGTGGGTTAGATGGAAAAATATCTCCACTTCAACAATATCTGTAAATATATAATAATGGGAATAATAAGTATAGTTTAATTTGCAATAATATGGGTGGAGTTTCTGCATCTCCTTCGAGAGTGGAGGAAAGCCTTCCCAAATCTAGGTGTGCGATGTTGAAAAAATTTGGTACTGATCTGATACCAAGTAAATGCAGGGCCAGTATCATTGGTACTTATACAGATGCTTTTTATTAATACATTTTTAGCTTATGCACTATCATAGTAATGGTGAACAAATCATCACCATGCTAAATCTAAATACATTTTCATAACCCCTAAATGGTTGTAATTTTTGCTTTCTATTGTTAATTAGTTAATTGTGTCTTAGTTAACAATATATAACAACTGTTTTTAGATTATTCATTCATTCATTTTCCAAACCGCTTATTCCTGAATAGGGTCACGGGTGAGCCGGTAACTCTGAGCGCAAGGGCGGGAAACAACCCTAGACAGGGCGCTAATCCATCGTAGGGCGCACACATGCATTCACACAATAAGGGACACTTTAGAGTCACCAATTCACCTATCATGCATGTCTTTGGACTGTGGGGGAAACCGGAGTACCCGGAGGAGAACATGCAAACTCCACACAGAAACTTCCCAGGTCGCCCCACCCGGGGATTGAACCCAGGTCCTTCTTGCTGTGTGGCAACAGCGCTATCCACTGCACCATCGTGCCGTCATTTTTAGATCATTAATAATATTAATTATAGCCATATTTTAGAATAAAAATGTCCCCTTACATGAAGAGGATAAGAAATACTGTGCTCTCATCACCATTAGGGTCACATAAGTACAATAATTTAGCCCAAGATTTATGCAATAGCCCCACAATATTTATGAGAATGATGTTGATCTTTTTTGGTTAAACTTTCTCCTTTTGGTTGATGCTTCCACCATTGAACTTGACGGTGATCTTTAGGAAGGTTGTAACACAGCAAGACCTATAGCTTTTGCCAACATGTCCCTTAATTACACACAGTTAAAGTATCCAGCACAGACTGGAGTTTCAGGCTATGAAATGGGCTATACATGACAAATTCAGTCACTGGTTACATGGTCACCAATTCACTGTGTGGACAGATAATCACTCAAATAAATACAAACTAAGCTGAGACTTGATGCTTGTGAGCAAAGATGGGAATATTAGCTCCCTTTGATTTCAATATTCAGAACATTTCTGGAGCTAAGGATGTTGTTGCAGATGTTTCAAGCAAAGAGCCATTTGTCCAACAACAGATTATGAGCAGACTGACCAGAACTCCCTATGGTGGTTAAACAGAGAGTTTAAAGGTTGATGAAGTTCAAGACATGTTTCAGTATCCCTGTGATCCACCCGAGGCAAAAATCATTTGTAGATATTCTGTCTGAGATGTTCTGGATAATACAGAGTCTGAGTTAGTGGTGGGTGACACCACTGGAAAATTGTCACAAGAAGAGGTGTCTGCAGTATTATGAGGTGCTAACCTGAGAGCTAGGTGTCATGTACGTCATCTGGCCTAACTGACGGCATCAGAACCATACCCACTTCCTGTCTTTTCACATGAGGAATTACTGGAGAGTCAGGAACCTAGCAGGTTGAAGGGAGGCAATCATCCAGGAGAGAAAGGGTTCATGAGTCCAGAGAAACTATGCATACTTTAAGGCAGTGGGGAAAACTTACAGTGCACCTGGGTATATTGTATTGTTTATTAAAACACCCAGCATAAGAAGAAATTGTTTCAGTACGTGGTCGCAGCAGCTCTGTGAAATCATGTCTTGAAGGGGATTCATGATGAGGCTGGTCATCAAGGGCAACCCTGTGACTTGGAAGACAAAGGTTTAGTAAAGAATATGTTTCTCATTGCAAGAGGTGCATTCTTGGGAAGACATCAGAACCTGAAGCTAGGGCACCACTTGTGCCTGTGACAACTACTGAGTTGGTGTGTATTGACTTTTGGACTGCAGAGGATGCAAATAACAAATCTATTGACATACTAGTGATAACAGATCATTTCACAAGGCTCTTGTGTGTATACCCTTGCCCATTTCAGGCTGCAGATCTGTGGAATATTTTTTTTTTTCGGGAATATATGGCTTCCCAAAGTGCAAATTTCAAAATCACCCTAATTTTCACCTTATTACAGCTTACAGGAGTCAATAAATCACACACCACCCCATTTCATCTTTGCGGAAATGGCCAGGTGTAACGCTGGATTGTATGTTTCGGACACTCCCACCTAGGTCCAAGGCCAAATGGTCACAGTTGCTGAATAGCCTGACATTTGCATATAATTGCACAATACATGAAACTACTGTCTTCCCACTTTTCTTTCTGATGTTTGGTCAAACTCCTCGCTGGACAGTTGATGTCATGTTTGAGAGTGTCATTTGGGGATGGTACCACAGTTAAGTATGTCCAGTCTTTGGGGAAAGATCTCCAGGAAGCAATGTCACTGGCACAGCATCATGCACAACAACAGAACAAACAAGCTGAACATTACAATTGCACTTGTATAGGTCAGGCATTGGTGACAGGCAAGAAGAAACTAGTTGATCATTGGCACAGTCTATGTGGTGGTGGGGAAGAATGACTCACTGAACATTTACAGTATTTGTAATTCTTGTAATTGTAATTAAAATGTACCCTTGCCTATTAATTTTCTACCTGTACCTTCTAGGGGCGAGTCTGAAAGTCAAGCCTCCTGCACTACAGACACAATCAACAATGACATGCCTATGGCTAACGAGCAGACTGATCAGGGTGATGAACAATGCAGTGGACTGCTGACTTGAATGAAACCTCAGAGGTGGGAATGTTTGGTGACACAAAACTAGTGTGAGGAGGGAGTGCGAGACAGTTTTGACTGTAATGATGGGACAGCAATGCAGCGAGAGTGTTCAAGGTGATTAAGATGCAGGTGTAGATGACACCTCATGTGAAAAGACTTCTCAGGATCAACCCCACACTGTGCCAGACCCTGGTGTCACTGACCATGTTGAAGCAGGTTCACAGCCCATTTGTCTGACATTTGAGGCTCCACTGCAGCTTATGAATGTTTAACAGACTTCCATATTAACACTGAGATTGTATCCTTTCTTATCGTTTTAAAACTTTTTGTGCTTTATGTTTGTGCGACCTGGTTTCGAGCAGAGGAGGATTGGTTCACCTTTTGAACCTTGGTTCCACTCAAGGTTTCTGCCTTTTAGCCTGAGGGAGTTTTTCCTTGCAACTGCTGATGGCTGGCTTGCTCAACTGAGGCTTGGACCTGGATTTCTTTAAAGCTGATTGGTCACAACACCTTTGTTGTAAAAAGTGCGAAATAAATAAAATTTGATTGATTGATTGATTGATTCAGAGCTCTATACCCAGTAAAACAGTGGTGTCCACAATCCCACTCTTAGACACACTGCCATCAGGCACTCCATGTGTGTGTGTGTGTGTGTGTGTGTGTGTGTGTGGCAGTAGGATCTTGTTCCACTAAGTTGTTCTGTTTTTTCATGGTTTGTATCTTGAAATTTGTTCTGAGTTTTCATTGCTGGAACACTTCAAATAGGACTGAAGGAGATAGGGTTATTTTATAAATATTTATTTTGTTGTAAATTCCTCAAATGTATTAAGCGGTTCATCATGAATTATTTAGTCACCTGTTGGTTTTGTTTAGTTCAACACATTACAAAGGATAAACCCCCTTCAGCTCAGGTAAAAACCCTGTTTTATATGTGTTTAGAATGTTTCACTTGCTGACAGAATGCTTAGCAGGCATTTGATCTAGAGCAAAAACCAGGCCTGATAATGGAAGCCTGTCTGTCTCATGTGCATTTTATGCAGGTATGTTGAGCTAGAGGGGGCTATACTGTCACATATACATATAAATATACATATACATATACATATACATATACAGTACATGTACATATACATATATCATACTGGCTACAGTTTAAAATATATATGTATTTTTATTATTACCATTGTTTATATATATATATACATACACATAATGCATTTTCTATATTCATATATGTATATCTCTGTATACAACTGATATATTCTGTGGTCCTATTTGGAAAACGCCATCTTAAGACACATCAGAGCAGACAGAGAGAAAGAGCATGTCAGCAGAAACCTGTCTGTCTTGTGTGCATTTTATGCAGGCGGAACAAATAAATAGCAGAACAGCTGAGCTGAAGTGGTTGTGTTATCAAACCTACACAATGCAGAAGTAAGCAAGTTATATGAAGAATGACCTATCACCCACATAATACCTGCTCTGTGGTGGTCCTGACCATTGAAGTTCAGGATGAATGGAGATTATGATATTGACAAACTGTTGTAATAACTGTGTTTACAAATTACTCACAACTACTATACGGTATTCAGTAGCTGCTATTAAATAATATGCAACTCGTGTCGTCTGAGGTTCAAATGCAAGTGACCTCATTAACCACCTGAACTCACTGCCCATTTGGAAAAACTAGAGGGTGACCGTTTCACAGGAAAAATTGGAATTCCTGGAAATGGAGTCTTTCATAAGAGTGGATAAAGCAGAGGCATTTGCTATAAACTTCCCCTCTATAAATGTAGAGAATGAATTTAAGAGGCAGTTTGGACACAAACGATATGAGAAGCCCTGAATAGATTCAAATAAACATGCGTATCCAGGGGGCGTCATTGCTATATTTTACACAGAGGCCCTAAATCAGTAAATGAGCCCCTGGCTGCAGCACAGTGGCCTAGATACAGATGTTTCTGACATGAGATGCAAGAGAACACAGTGCAGGATGAGGTAGATTATAAATATCTCAACCTCAGGACCAACTCGAGTGCTGTCCCCTGCATTAAACTCCCACACACACTCTGCAGCTTCCTGTACATTACCACAGTTTTCCATTCAGCCTGTCTATCTTTCACGCTCTCTTTCTCACATTCTCAATCTTTCTCTTTCTATCTCACTCTCTCTGTTCTGGGTCAAGCACAGGTGAATGTTAGTATCATTAGTCAGACTCAAACACAACTTAGAATCTATACTGACAGCAATGTTTCTTCACTCCTGTATTCTGTCCTATTGAAATGTTAAGTATTACACCTGGTGCCTTGTCTACCATTACATCAGCACTCTGATGGACAGTAGAGGGCACTATTTGCTTGCTCAAGAGGATTTCCAGCTGGATTTGACATTTTGATGTGCAGTGCAGAGTAAGATGCTTTATTCCTCTGAGTAAAGTACAGCACTGAAGCAGAACAGCAGCTCTCCTGTGCATATTGGGCCTCATTTTCACTGTCAAACATGTACTGTCGGAAATTCAGTATAGGGCCGGACAAATCAGTTGGCCTATATCTCTGAGTGATGTTTTGGTTGACTCATAACCAATATTTCAGTTGGCCTATAATATAGCCTGATATATTAGTTGGTCTATGACACAGACCGATATATATTGGTTGGACAGTGATGCAGACCGAAATAAATTGACCTATATTGCTGACTGATATATTGGTTGTCTTATAACACAGATTAATATATCAGTGGCCTATAATATAGACCAGTGATTCTCAATCCTGGTTCTGGAGTACCCCTGCCCTGCATGTTTTACAGTCCTCCGGTACTCCAGGACCAGGATTGAGGACCACTTACATATCCATTGGCATATAACAAAGACTAATATATCTGTTGAACTATAACACAGACCATTATTCTGGTTGGTGCATAGTGTAAACCAATATACTGGTTGGTCTATAACACAGACTGATATATCAGCTTCTCTTCAACACAGACAGATTTATTGGTTGACCTTTAATGCTGACTGATAAATTAAGTGGTCTATAACACAAACCAATATATTGATTGGTCTAAAATATAGACTGGTATACCAATTGACCTATTATGCAGATGAATATATCAATTGGCCAGTCACAAAGACAAATATATCAGCTGGTCTTTAACAAAGATTGCAAAATTGGTTATAAACTATGATGCCGACTGATATGTTGCTTGGTCTATAACATACACAAATGTATGAGCTGGTCAATAACACAGATATATAAATTGACCTATAATGTAGATTAATCGATCAATTGGCCAATAACACAGTCCAATATATCAGCTGGTATATAACACATTGATATATTGGTCAATCTATAATGCACACCAATGTATACACATCAGTATGTGTTTCATGATGTATCTACAGACAAGTGGCCTGAACTAATCCATGCAGTATTTGGACTGCATATGTTGTTGATGTATACACTTACCAGTTTTAGTCAGACCTAGCACTCTGACTTGCAGTTGGAAGCTGTCTGTTGTAGGCAATAATGTTTAGTTGGTGACAAATTTTTCTCATTAATTACAGCCATGATTAATTCGCAGAAGCAAATCAATCCACTCAGTGTTGCAGGAAACCAAAACCCACCCACAGACTGTAATATATACATTTCTGTTTATTTACTTTCTGTGATTCTGTGATCACTGTGTTCACTGTTAGAGGACCATCAGTCAATACTGTACAGAATAACTAAACCCTTCATTTCATTTGGAATATTTTTAATTTCGAATTAAACTGTATCAGAAAATATATCTGGTTATTGGCTTTTTTATCTCCTTCAAATATCCAAATCATAGTCCAAAGCAATTGGCATGGATGATTTCATTTCAACGCTTTCAGAGTTCTTACTATTGATGGATTTTCATATCCTGCAGTGTCGTCTTTAGTGTGTTAAATTCATGCAGTGTTGAATTTGTTCATGACCAAAAGTATTTTTGCTGCAATTTGAACTCGGATTGCGTTGGCAGTGTGTCTTATCTGAACCATTCTTAAGATATTTCTACACTAAACTGACTCTTTTATATCATTTTAACTCCAGTTGGGGGCATACCCTCAGTGAAGTATCATTTTCTGTGCTTCCAAACATCAATCAAACAGTGAATGGAATGTCCTTGTTTTGCTTATATTTTTTATTATTTTTTCCTTGAGGTTTGTTGGTTGCGATGATGTCTACTTTATATGCTTTGATGCATTTATTATTGTCAGATAGCAGCTGCATAGTCCAAGTGCTACAATGTAAATATAGGATTAATATATAGATTTATATAGAAAACAACTGTGTAAATTGTCCTTATATCTGTGTGAACTATGGGGGATGAAGTCGGCCGAATAAGTGTTACCATCATTTACAAAATCCCAGCACCAGAATAACGGATGCTGCAGAGTTCCGTTTCTATTACAGAGAAATTACAGTTATTACAACATCACCCTACTTGTGGAGTTTCACCAGTTTCATCAATATTGTTTTTTTTTTTTTTTTTTTTTTTTTAGAAAGAGGAGGTGGGTGGTCCTCAAATGAAGCAACTGACTGATGGTTGCATTCTATTGCCAGGACCCAGGATCACGACTCGCTCCCCAGATACTTCAGACTAGATCTCACACCCCTGCCTTTAGATTCATCTAGGACTTGCAACCCCTGCTTGATTCAAAATTAACTCAGATTCACAACTCAGAGTCAAAGTTTAGACACTCAAGACCTGATTAGACTCACGCCCCAGACTCTTAAGACTTGACTCAGACTCAAAAGACACTGTAGACTCACACTTTTGAGGCTTGACTCAGACTTGTATTCCATGTGCTCCATGGTTGACATGCAATGTTGAAATAACATAACTCATTCGCATTCTAGACAATTGAGACTTGACTTGGACTCACACCTCAGACACACAAATTTTGCTGATGTCAAATGTGCATATCTTTAATAGACTTTATGGCCTCTAGATTTTAAAACATGCATCTCAGATAGGCTTGTGTTGGAATGTGCAGGCTCTGCATGTGCTGTACCCTGTGAAACTATACTTGTCATCCTACTTGTTTAATTAAATAGGCCTATCAGGCAAGCTTATCTATAGTGACTTATATTCAAATTGCAAGCTTGAGTTAAATTAATGAACAAATGCATTTTGACTCGTGTTAATGTCTTCTCAACCCTGTCGCTTCTCACTAGCAGCCAGTCACAAACACCAATTTGAAGAGCAAAATGAGAAATAGGATGTCCTAAAGCCTTCGGTTTTTGGGGTAGTAGGAGGTGCCCCCTCTCCACAATTAATGTTATGTCCAACAATCGGGGCAATTGCAGCCCTGTAGTAGTTGCACGTAGGGTAACCATCCATGACATTCAATTTGGGGGATGCCATCTACCTCCTACTACCTCAAGAACTCAATTCAATTCAATAAAACTTTAATTATCCCTCAAGGGCAATTCTAGCAGGCAGACAGTTCACCACACACAGACACAAAGGTGTGTATTAAAGGATCCCATAAAACACACCATCAATATGATGTCATTCTACTGTTACTACTCAATCTGCTGCTGCTTGTTTCCAGAGGAGCATACCACTATCGCACATAATGTGCCAAGGTAGGGACAGTATGTATAGCTCAACTGGGAACCAGAAACCTTTGTCCATGGGGTCCATGTTGACCCCACATATATATGCCAGGGATCCTAATGGGCCCTATCTGGGATGTACATTGCACATGGGTCCTAGATGGAACCCAGTGATTCTCAAACTGTGGTATATGATAAGTCTACTGCATTGAACAGAACCAGTAATCAAACATCCTACCATTCTAGCTTGCAGATTGCAACAGCAGGAATGTTTCACACAATCGATGAAAAACTAATGTCAAAAAATGATGCACAACGTGTGGAGGTCACATCTAGCCTTCTCTGTTTACAAGTATTTAGAGGTTTTAGTATGATAAAGTTTGAGAGCCACTGATGGAACCAAATTGAGTTTAATATGGGCTGTAACAATGGGGCTCATTTGGGAAGTCCAACTAGGTCTTAGTTCCCACTCAGAGCCTATGCCCACCTGGAACCCACGTAGCCCTTATTCCATCCAAGTGGTCCTCATATGAGCAAGTTGGCTGAGATATCAGCAGTAGTTGTATTTAAAAGAGCAGCACTAACCTTCCAAAGACATTGGGCAGAAGAAAGACACTCAGCCTCATGCAAGGGTCTGTTGATCACAGCATTAGACAAGTAGTGACACTGTACATCACCAATCACATCCTCTTTCATCTGCTCCAATCTTTAAGACAGAGAGAATAAAAACAACACATGCAGGAAAATGAAAGAACCCTGTCAAAAACTTCCATAATACACAATACAAATCCAAACACACTGCAGCATTGAGTCTTAGCATTGTATCTTTAAGGGGAACAGCATGAGCTCATTGTTACTCTCGGTTTGTTTACAAGCCAACTGCGGAGGTGGACGGATAGTGCTTATTTCCAGTGTTAGCTGTGCTGGTGTGTGTGTGTGTATTCACATGCGTGGGCGTGCATATGTGTGTATGTGTCTCTGTGTGTTTAAGTCTTTATTAGGGCTGGAAAATAGTGGGCCGTGGTTTAATTTGAGCAGAGAATATGTTGGACAAGAGTCTACACCAAAAAAACAACACAACAACAACAGTGGAATGAAAAAGGAAATTCAATCATTAAGGGTTTTGTTGTAAATAGTGATATGAAGCAATGTGTATTAGTAAAAGAGGTAGAAAAGAACACACATTCGAAGGGGTTTGTTTGGAAAGATCAACAGCTGATAAACCTAGAGGGGCTGTCCAGCACGAAATCATCTACTGCTGAATCCTTGTAAAGCTGGAGGGAAGATATCCTGCAGGTATTCTTGGGTACACGTGAGTCATATGTGTGCGCACCAATACCTGCTCAAACAAACCTATGAATCATGTTCTTTTGTCTTCTTTCTAAGCTCAGCAGTGTACATATGAGGCACCTTACAGCATGTCAGTACTGATTGAACTAAATGGCTTCTTCTCTACATTGTAGCAAGTATTTGCTTCCTTACCGATTTGTTTTTATCAGATTATCAATCAAAGTTCAGTATCAGACAAACATAAGCTGAGCGAATACAAAATGCAGTTTTTCAATGATGATTTCATTTATTAATGAAAAAGCTATCCAAACCAAGCTGGCCCTATATGAAAACCCCTAACCCCTTACCCAATAAACAAGCATACCAAGCATTAGTAATAGCTGACATTGTGTCTTTGGCTCACTCTTCTTTGCAGAACTGTTGTAATTCAGCCCCATTGGAAGGTTTTCAAGATAACGTCTGGACATCCTCCTTCAGGATTTTCTGGTAGAGAGCAGAATTCATGGTTCCATCAATTAAAGTGAGTTGTCCAGGCCCTGAAGCAGCAAAGCAGCCCCAGACCATCACGCTAACTCTACCATGTTTGATTGCTAGTATGACATTCTTTTCTCTGAAATGCTTTGTTAGTTTTATGCCAGAACATTATCTAGTCATTGCTCAGAATATCTGGCCATTGGGTTCTGATCAACTGCATTCAATATTAGGTCTACAATGGAAGTGTTCATACTCCATGAATGAATTGCAACTGTTGTGAAGATGAAAAGTGTTTAGTGCATGTGCATTAACATGGCAAAAACCCCTTATTTACTGTATACCCATCTAAAAATGTGATATTGATACAGCCTGGGTACTGGAACAGGGGCTCTTACCGGATGTTCTGCTGGGGTGCGATGCTCTGTCATCAAGTCACATAAAATTATGAATTCCTGTGTGTCATAGAGAAATATTGCTTCCACTCAATATCCATGAATTTTATCAATATAACTGTCTCTCTTGTCTCATTTGGGACCCAAATTTGCATGATATAATAATATAATAAATGTTCTTTATAATTTTTTATTTATGTATCAATATTTGTATTTGTATTTTATATGTATTCAATATTACTTTTACTTTTAAATTTAGAGCAAAAAATTTAGAGCCCTTCTCATTTTCATTTATTACACTATATCTGGGTCAGTGACATCATCAGCCCCTGCCCCTCTCACTGATCACTGCATGCAGGTTCAGCATGTACATGTGGACAGAGCAGTAAACATGCACTGGAAGCTCCTTTGGCACTTTAGCTGGGATTTAATTCATTTGGAAATATCTGTTTTCCAAACTGAAGTACTCACTATTAATTTATCACACAATGATGAGAACATAAGGTCTTGTAGTTTGTTATGATGTGTGTATTGTGTCTCTAGGCTACTCTGATCTTGAGTTATGAAGCCTAGAACACAGCATGTAACTGTGTTAATAGTACAGGGATTATAAAACAATCACTGCAGCTCCTTTTACTCCGACTGGACTCACCTGATGCTCATTAGCATGTGAATGTGACTGTGTCAACGTGTTACTCTACACTGTCAATTATATCATTTTCAACATAAACATCTATAATCAGAAGGAATTTAATCAGATTGGAGGAAATCCTTGCATGTAAATACAGCCAATAATGGTGTGCAGTCCAGGGTTAGGCTTAATCCCTGTCTGTGAAACCAGCCCACACTATACTGGACTGTGTTGCTGTAGCTAATTGAGACAAGGCAGGCTGAATAGGAAACTCATTTTCCATTCTTCTTCACAATGTGACCTTTCACATACATTCGTAATATCGATGATATAAAATACTAATACTTGTCATTTAAGTCTCATTAGATTTAAACAGCAGTATCTCTGATAGAGTTATCTCCAAATGACCTGAACCTGACCACAAGCGTTTCAGTGCAAGACTGTCCTGGCATACACACATACAGTAACTTGACTAGAATGCATTGGTGGGTGGAGCTTGGACAGGTCAATTACATTTCAGCCTTTGAGGAATGCTCTTTGCTGTACACCGAGCATTCCACCTGGTTGTGGGCCACGATCCACTTAGAGTACGGCATGTTCCAAGCAAAGGTAGCTTCTCCACCCCCTCCTCCTCTGCCTCTTTATCTGTGTGTTGCAGGCCAGCCAACCCTGCTGGTACAGACCTTCTTCAGAAGGCTCGTAGGATGAGCACATGAGCCCGTTGCCATGGCAACACACTGTACCCACCTCCCCCCAAAGAGCGTTGCCCTGCAAGATAGGATAGGGACAACACATTCAGGCTTCAGTCCAGCAGGAGCTGGGGCTGTCTATTAAATCAAAATATGCCCAAATATACATGTGAATCGACAGAATCCTATCATTTTCTACATGTACATGATACTGTTGTTTTAAAGCCATATGAATGCATTCAAATATGTACCCCATTTCAGGCTACTGTGACTAAAGTGATGCAGCTAGATTCATGCATTTCATACCGAAATGACATAAACACCTACACACATACACACAGTACCTAGAACAGGTTTTCCAGACATCAGGTAAAGCTGAATCCTAAACTAAATTCCAATGTAAACAGACGATCCTTACCAAAATCCTTTTTATGATTAAGCTTGAGGTTGATCTGGGAAACCAGGCCCTCAAGTTAAGCTTATAAAAAAAAGATTGCCATTGCTGCATTAACTGAAAAACAGTAACCAGGCAGGAGGGTGTTGGGTTGTTGTTGTTTGCTGTCCTCAGGGTGTGAGCTGGGACAGAGGCAGCTGGCCTCGTGCCGTGTCCGGGCAGGCTCATATACAAAACAGCCCGCGTTGCCATGGGCGTGCACCAACACTTAAATGATTGACGCACTTCCACTCCACCCCCATGGCTGGCTGAGTGCGGCTTCTGCAGGTCCCGCAGGCCTACAGTGCATTCATTCAAGGTGAGCTGCTGTTGACAGGACACGCCGCTGCCATGGCAACCAGCCGGCATGGTAACGTGTGCGTGCATGTGAGCCACTGATGTCAGCCATTCCTTTTCCCACCAGAGTACTATTTCCAGTTATGTTTAATTATTTCACAACCAACACAAAAGAAAGAGAAACAAAGATCCTGAAATCATCATAAGCACTATGTACAAATTCCCGCCAATGTGCGTGTTTCAATTGTGAACAGAATGTCAGATTAACAGTTGAAACTGCAAGAAATTGGATCATCTGGAAAGCATTTAAATTGTGTGACCAATAAAGAGTGTCAGTAATATCCTGCAAACACTACTGTATTCTAATAACATTAGGCAGTATGTCAGTATTCTGGAAATCAAAGAGCCCTAGATAATTAGTTCTGACACTCCAGCTTATCCCAAAAGAATTGAATGGAGCTCCATTATCACTCCAGAGAACATGGCTCCACTGCCCACCTCTGAGGAGACTAATTTCAATAGAAGAATAGCCGTGTAAACACCTGTATCCAATTACATTCTCAATTGGAAAGTATGTTTTGCACAAGAGCCTGGCTTGTGTGTAAGGCAACAGCAACACACATTATTTCAGGAATAGGGACTCTTACGGTATGTTCTGCAGGGCAAAGTAATCTTTCATCAAGTTATATAAAGCACATTAACCATCTCTACTGTCCAGGGAAGGCTTTGTACTATTTTGGAGCACTACTGTGAGGATTTGACTCCTTTCAGCCACAAGATCATTAGTCGGGATGTTGGATGATCACCACCTCACCTCAGGCCCATCTCCTTAACTTGGATGTAACATCATTCCAGAGAACACAGTTCCACTGCTTTACAGCTCAATGCCATGGGACTTAATACCCCTCTTTCCCATGCCTAGCATTGGGCACAGTGACCTTAGGGTCATGTGTTCACAGCTACCCCATATCGTCCTGTCCTATTTGTCATTGCTTATTTATGAAGCGCCTGTGTCAGGAAACAGTCCATATAACATCTTATCTTTTACAGTAAGTTTCTGGATACTTTTGCATATATACGGTGTACACCAATCAGCCATAACATTATGACTGCTTGTTTATGAAGCTGATGAAGTTGACAGTGAATGTAGAAACAATGAGGTGGTCATAATGTTAAGGCTGATCAGTGAATAGCTTTGCACCAAATATTACCCCCTTCCTTTCCTCTCAACACCACTGCCTACATGACTGACACTTGTCAAAACAGACAGCAGAGGAATGGAGATGCCCAGAAGCCCCATCATTTGATATGATAATTATGGATCTGTTTACTGTTTCCCTCCAAGTTGTCAGACTAATTAAACTTTTACAAGCCAATTATAAACGCACTGGTGAAGATGAAATATTCCAAGTTTCCAGTCTTGTTTCCCCTCTCCCCTCTGCCCCTCAGCTGCACATCCTAATGAAACTCTTTGATTCTGATTGACAAGTATCTCCAGATTTATGAAATCACCTCAGATTTAGAAGGAGGCTGATGTGTGAGCCTGAGGGTGAAAAGAAATTTGAAAAGATTTAAAGCAATTAGGAAATGCTTAGTACACCTGATTGTAGCTTTGCACACATACAGAGCCCAAGATGCGCACACACACACACACACACACACACACACACACACACACACACACACACACACACACACACACACACACACACACACATACACACACACATTCATTCCTTCAGTTGCATAAAGCAACCATGGCAAAGTACTGCCAATAGAATGGTATGATCTGGAGCTGTCATGACAACATGACCACAAAGGCTAGAGCCCCCCCCATCAGTGATTTACAGACTCCTTATTCTTTACACAAGTGTCTAGATACTTTTGGATATCATATGGGTGGTGGGTTACTTTGAGTACTGCAGTGACACTGGCATTGGTGGTGTGTTAATGAGTGTTGTGCTGGTATGAGTGGATCAGACACAGCAGTACTGGAGTGTTAAAACACTGTGTCCACTCACTGCCCATGCTATTAGACACTCCTACCATGTTGCTCCACCTTGTAAAGTCAGAAAGAGAAACTGATCTGATTGCAGATTTGCATACAGACAGAGCCCAAGACGGCATTGAATTGTGGAGCATTGGAACTGTGTTCTCTGTAATGATAGAGCTCTATCCAATACTTTTGGGATCTTTGAGTTTGGCAGAATTGATCATCCAACGTACATGACCTCACTGATGCTACAACTCTTGGGGGGTTGAATGCAATCAAATTCTTCTTGCTACAATATTCGAGTATCTAGCATCAAAGTGTGGGTGTTTATAATACAATCGCCAATATGTATATAACGATGTGATTTTTTTCATGTAGTTTTCTGTGAATTAATATACCTTTGACTAATCTTAGCATTTCATTTAGATTCACACAGAACCTTTAAATTGATGGTTAATTGAAGCTAAAGATGTTTAAAGAGTTGAAGTGTCAGGAATAATTATCTACAAAAATGTCCCTGACCTGCTCTCACTCCTGGGGGTCTAAATGCAATATCCATTATGTTCCAACATGTAGTGTAACATTCCCAGAAGAGTAAAGACTGTTACTGCAGTACAGCAGGCCAAACTCCTGGCAGCCTGGTCAGAAGTGGACTAAAACACAGTTTCAGAATTCGTACAATGTATACTGTATACACAACATATGCACAAATTACAGACACAACCCAGACACACAGAATTCAGATGACTTGAACAGAGAATATTACAAAGAAACCAGTGTAATTTTATACACCTCAACCTCAACCTAAACCTAAGCCTAACTCTAACCCTAAACTCAACCATAACCATAATCTAAACTTGACCTAAAGTTAACCTAACATTTAGCCTAACCCTTAATTTCACCATAACCATAATCCAAGCTTAATTTATACATAACCTAAACGTAACGTAGCTTTGCCATGATTAAAGTAACTGGTACCCTAGCCCTTACCCTAACCCTAAACCTAACCATAGCCACAACTGAATGTAAAATTTGTGCATTGTCTGTAGGAGTTTCCATTAATTTCTTTTAAAGTATTGGAAATGTATAAAATAAATGTGTTAAAATTAAGCAAGTGTTATGAAATTCTTGGGGTACATTTTAGTCACATGTTTATGCTTTTTTTTTTTATTTCAGGAAAAAAAAATGTCCTGCAAGCTTTGGACATGTAGCATAAGTATAATATTATTAGAACACAGTATAACTCCATTATGCCTGCTATATACCAGTGATTTCAGGAGCAATTCTGGAATAGCTGATTCAACATCTTCAACATTTTCCCTCTGACTGAAGTATAATATATATTATTTTGTCTTCCAGTTGACGTAGTTTGATGCTATATTTTCTCCATGTGGAAATAATGTGCATCAAATAAACACATCACTGCTCTTGGTGCAAGCTATGTTGAGAAAGACATAAAGGTGAAAAGAGCATCCAGAAATCAGGCCCATTCTGAGAGCTGTCATATGGCTGTGGTTTGTAGAATAGTGTTTATGTGGATATATATATATATATATATATATTTGTGTGTGTGTGCTTGTGTGTGTGTGTGTGTGTGTGTTTGTATGTGTGTGTGTGTGTGTGTGTATGTGTGTGTGTGTGTGTGTGTGTGTGTGTGTGTGTGTGTGTGTGTGTGTGTGTGTGTTGCAACAACTGACGTGGGCGTGCGTTAGCTTGGTCTGCGCTGATCGATAACCTGAAGGCACAGAGTGAAGAGACAGCAGGAAATGTAATTCTCTCATCACCCACCCTTTCCTGTCCTACCCCCTCACACACACAGCCCACAGGCCCGTGCCTCCGAACCTGACCGACTGGAGGAGAGAGTGAAAACAAACAGCTCACCACGAGACAGATATCCAGGACAGAAGACCTCATTAGAGACAATGAAATACAGACTAACGAAAAACACTATCTGTCCAAATGTTTGAGGACATACTGTAGCTACTGTAAGCTGTATCCACTGCTGATACAATTGTGCAAATGCACACACACATATACAGCTTGTCTAGTCCTGAAAATTCTATTGCCAATAGAAAAGGACTCTGTATGAGGAGCAGATAAGCCTGAACCTACTGGCACCGTGCCTAATAACCAGGCATGGGCTAGAGGGATATAAAGTAGAACTGCGTTCTCTGGAATGATGGTTCTCCATCCAATACGTGATGGAGAGTTGGGGATGAGGTGGACTGGTGATCAATCAAGCATCCTGACCTCACTAATGCTCTTATTGTTTATTGCAATTAAATCCCCATAATGAATCAGCAGTTGTCCCAATACTTTTGTCCATATAATGTAAGATTAAGGTATAAGATGACACATGATCCAAATGAGTAGCACCACAGTCTCGGCAACATGACTCAAAGGGACTGGCACGACAAGCTGTCCTTGCTATTTGAGCCTTATATTGCCTCATGGCGAGGGCAATACAGTCACACTGACCTCTTATACTGGGTCTGGCTGGAAATGATTCACTACCAGTGTCTCATCTGCACTGACAAAGATGATGAAGATAACACCCAGTTATTTGCCTGGATACAGGCCAACAAGCCACCAGTGAAGTGTATGCAAAATAATATTGCTGCAGATATTACCTGGTTTGACTCATGCCAGGAACTAAATGAAGTACACAGTACTGTATTCACCACTTTATCTGGTATTTGAGCACATCTGGATGAAACCGAACATTACACCCCCATTTGACAGCTCCATTTGCAAATTTACTGGGAAACACTGAACCTGTCGACTGAGATGCAGAAGCTGAGGGCCAACTGTAGTCCTAGATCTGCATTTCCAAGCTACAATGTACTTTACAGCTTTACATTCGCACCTGCTAATATTTTATGCAGAGTTGCCAGATGCCACTGATGCACCATAGGATGAAAAGATTTAGGACACCTCTTTAAATTTTCTTTGGGTATCAAGTATTAAAAAGTTTATCCTGCTTTGTTACAGTAACTGTTTCCGTTGTCTAGGGAAGGATTTTGCTTGATTTTGGGGCTTTGCTGTGAGGATTTCACTGCATTCAGAAATAAGAGCATTATTGAGGTCACATTAAGGTCACAATGTTGGATGATAACCTCTTCAACTTATCCCTAATTCCCCAGCTCGTCCCAGAAATACTGTACGTTCTTGTTGGTTTATCTGCTCTAGTGAGGCCAGTGCTTGAGGGGTAGGATGGCATGTGTAATATGCTGTCATCATGAATTGGGAAAATTTATAATGATTTTGAGGATATTCAAATCATGAATAAACCTAATCCTAGCAGTTTGGGGGCAAAACATAAAATCTTTAAGACCTAGATCCATAGGTGAACTGCATTTCTACGCCCTCAGTTTCAGGTCAAGATGTGATTTATAATTCACCCCACTAAAGTTTTGTTTAGGACTGCCAACTGCAAAGGCCACTTAAAGTTGAATTTCTATCAGTCTTGGAGGTCATCAGGCAATTCTTTGACTGTTCAGTTATGTTATGTCATTCCTTGAGGGTAAGCATGTGATAACATTGTGATATACACTGATCAGCCATAATTTTATGACCTTGTTTCTACATTCACTATCCATTTTATCAGCTCCACTGACCATGCAGGAGCACTTTGTAATTATATAACTGCTGACTGTGGTCCATCTGTTCTCTGCATACTTTGTTATCCTCCTTTCACCCTGATCTTCAATGATCAGGACCCCTCAGGACCACCACAGAGCAGGTATTATGTATATGGGTCATTCTCCGCACTGCAGTGACACTGACATGGTGGTGGTGTGTTAGTGTGTATTGTGCTGGTATGAATGGAGCAGTTTGAAGTTTTTAAACTCTAAACACTGTTTCCATTCACGGTCTGACTATCTGATATCTCTATCAGGTTGGTTCACCTTGTAGATGTACAATCAGGGACAGAAGTTCATCTGTTTCTGCACAATTTGTGTTGGTCATCCTCTAGTCCTTCATCAGTGCTCACAGAATGCTGCCTACAGGATGTTGTTGGCTGGATATTTCTGGTGGGTGCACTTATTATTATTTCAGTGCACTTATTTGGTCAGATTAATATGAGTTAATAATTAATTTACACTTTACTCACTTACTGGAAGTGAAAATACTGTCAGCAACTCTGCACACAGCAAACACTCCTACTCACCTACATTTGAAATGCATGTTATCTACTGCCTGTATTTTAATAGTGATGTATGTGTAGTAAATGTATGTTTAACACTAATGTTAGTAATGTCTGTAAGATTCCAGTCAACAATATTCATTTAAACCTGCTCTATAAAACCTGCAGTAACAAAAGACTTCCAGCAGGGGGACCCCTGTGATCAGCTGGCCTACTCGCTATGGTGTGTGTGTGCGTGTGTGTGTGTGTGTGTGTGTACATGTTGGGGGAGGGGGGTAGCAAGCACTTCTGTTGGAATTGAGTGTTTTTTGTTTTTTTTTAACTGACCCTGGTTTAGAACAGTTGTCTGGAGCAATTTCTCCACTCGTCTGCCATCCCAAGGCCTTTGCTCTACACTGGCTCCCCCATCTCTGCCCCTTCGTCCAGGAGAGACGGGGAGGAGAGCTCCCTCCCTCCACTAAACACAGCCTGTCCCGGCTCCCTTGGGCCCCCACATACCCATTCGATCTCCCGCCCACTCGCAGAAGAATGTGGTCTGGGGCGGGAGCGTGAAATGGGGCAGAGGGCAGTGACTGAGGGGGAGAGAAAACGAGAGACATAGAGAGAGTATGGGGAAACAGAGGTCGAGAAAGGAAAGGGAAAAATGAGGCTAGTGAGGAAAGATGGCGCTAGATAGGAGGCTGAGAATGGAAGTAGAAATGGAGGTCTGGAGGGGGAGGTCGAGGTTTTGGGGATGAGAACAACCTACAGAAAATGCTTGCCATGACTGATGGTCGTGTTTTGTCATGCGACAGAGGGAACGAGTCTGCAGGTTCTGCCGCATGCTTTTGAAATGCACACTGAGGCCTTTTCTGAGGCTCCTGCAGGTGGGCTCGCCAACATGCAGAGTGGAGCAGAAGCACAATAGCCAGACTATCAGGAAAGGAGTGGGAGATGAGGGACAGTTGCTAAAGTGATGGGGAGGTACAAATCACAAACAAAAGATGGGTGAAGTTAAAGGAGTGCGTAGATGTGCATAGGCATTGGCCAGAAGACTACATGAAAAGTGTTCAAGACCATTATTACCCTCCCCAGGAGTAGTTAACCAAAAAAGATCACACCAAAAACAAAACATGTAAAAGTCCACAAGCTCACAAAGGAACCCACGGTAACTCCTAAGCAATTTAAGGCCTTTCTCATATTGGCTAATGTGCATTGCAGGGTTGCAAGGAGAAAGCTGCTGATCTTCAAAAATAACATTGCTGCCCATCCACAGTTTGCTTAAGATCATATAGACAAATGTTTTGTGTGAGACTTATGAGACAATTGCATTCCACCATTAAACACTTGCCGTACCTGTGAAACATGGTGGTGGTAGTATCATGGTTTCGGCCCGTTTTGTTGTATCTGTGTGATGACTGCTTACTGTCACGGCAGAAACAATGAATTCTGAATCTTATCAGCAAATTCTAAAGGAAAATGTCAGGACATCTGTCCATGAGCTGAATCTCAGTTGAACATTGGTCACACCAGATACCAAAATCAAATGTTCACATATGTTTGCCACTTACATATATGTAATAATAGACAGTTACTCCAACAAAAGTAGGATAAACTCTTTTTAATACCCTTTATTACAGAAGAAACTGTGACTGAGCAGATGTCCTAATATGCTTATCCTGGCTTCAGTCTTAATCAAATGAACTGTCACCTGACTTGACCTGTCACAGGCTTGGTTTTGCTGGTTTCATAATATATTCCCGAGCTGTCAGCTCAGTTCTCAGTTACTGGGCAGCTTTAGATTACCAGCTTCTCACAGACCAGAACACTGAAGACCGTCTCACCCCATTCTGCTCTCAAGGAATAAGTGGAGTTTGAGCCAGGTGAGTTTCAACAGGAAGTACCCTGAACACACTCCCACACGCATGCTTGCATGATCACACACCCACACACACAGGATATAAGGGTTTAGTTCAGCGTGGGTGTCTTCTCAACTCAGCTTTCACAAGTCGTGGCGCGTGATAGTGACAGAGGACTTAATGACCCCTGCACACACATACAGACACACACACACACACACACACACACACACACACACACACACACACACACACACACATACACACAAACACTGATATATACACACATTCTCTCAAAGACACTCACTCGCACAGGTGGCCCAGAGCTGAGCCTCTCCCGAAACAGGTATCCCATAGAACAGGGTGGAGCTGGCTGCTTAAAGCCACATACACCTCGCACTGCCAGCAGCTCTGCTCTGTCTCTATCTGCACAGCCTATAGGCCTAATTTACCTCATCAGTTAGTGTCCAGACAGTGCAGAATGCAATAAAATGTCAAACTTTTGATCTTAAATTAAAATATCTAACAGTTTTCATTTTTACATTGTGTTACAAATATTATAAGATTATCCAAATGTTATTTTATCTGTAGATAAAATCAATAAAGCATGAAAAAAAAGTTAAAATAAGTGAATAAGTGAATTTACAAAGGAGGTAAATCCAGGTTAAATTTATTCATTATAATAATATTATTCAAATATTATTCAAAAATTATATTATAATTCAGAATTCTAAAACTATTGTAGTAAGGTGTCCTGGCCCAGATGCAGCATGTAGACCAATTGTTCTTCTTTTATTCAATATATTATGGTCATATCTACAGGACCAGTTTGGAACCCAATATATTGAAAAGACCATCCTGCTTTCCTGAGCCCTACAATGTGACCACACTCCCAATCTCTTGCAAAGATGCCACCAACACAACAGCACAAGTAACAATGTAAAGCACACTCAATGGAACAACCTTATATCAGTCAGGTACAGTGATAAGGCCTGTCCTTGCTGTCCTCACGTGTGAAACCTCAGCCATTTGCATGTATCATGGTGTAAAAACCAACAGACCAAGTTTCATTCCAATTCTTTCATTCATTCTGGGTGCAACTATTATATGATGAGGGTATTTTTGTCTCATTTGTCCACAAACCATTGTTTCAGTAGCCTTCTGGCATATTTATGTGATCTTCTTGCAGATGGGCAGCAGTGTTCTTTTTGGAGAGCAGCAGCTTTCTTCTCGCAACCCTGCCATGCACACCATTGTTGTTCAGTGTTTTCCTGATGGTGGACTCATGAAAATGAATATTAGCCAGGCCTTTAGTTGCTTAAAAGTCACCAGTTCCTTTGTGAGCTTTTGGACTATTACACAACTTGCTCTTGGCATGATCTTGACTGGTTGACCACTCCTGGGCAGGGTAATAATGGTCTTGAATTTCCTTGCACAATCTGTCTGACTGTGGTTTGGTGGAGTCCACACTGCAAACTTTTTCCAGTCTGATAACCATCAGCAACTCTTTTTCCAAGCTCCTCAGAAATCTTCTTCATTTAGGTCATAATGCACTTTCACAAACATGTGAAGATCAGATGTATCCCTGATCTTTAAATTAAATAGGGCATCCACTCATACCTAAAATCTCTAATTTAACCTTCAACTTATCTGCTAATCTTAAAGGTACACATACTTTTTCCACTCACAGATATGTATTTTGGGTACTTTTCTTCAATAAATAAATGAGTAGTTTAGTAACAAGTGTAATATTTGTGAAATTTCAGGTCCAATTTATGCAGAAATATAAGAAAAATCTAAAGGGTTCACAAATGTTTATGCACCATTGTGAGAAAAGTTCAATTACTAGGATATAATGTTCTGCAGTGTTTGCCTCAGTGATGGCTAAATCTTTGGTATTTACTCAAACCCTCTAATCCACCAAAGAGGGAAATTCTTATCTATGCATCAAATGAACTGCAGGCCTGGGGTCATGCTTTGTTTCTGCCTCTCTGTGGGTCAAGAGGTCAAAGAAAACTACGTACAGTATTTTCATGGCGTGTGAAACTCGTCCTGCCTTGACAGATGGTGGTTTGTTCCACTTGTCTTTTGCACAGCCGTGCCTGATAGCCTGACAGTTACTTACGCTTCCTTGTTTCTGGTGACGCACTTGTTGACACAGGTAAGCGATAGAGTGTTCATTCCCGTCAGACAGGTGACAGAAGTCAGCTTTTCTGACAATCAGCTTTCCTGAAAAGCTGCCCAGTCACACAGGCTAGATAGAACATTTCCAGTAGTAGACCAGTGACTACAGATAAGCTGGAGGATCGGCCTGTGGAAAATATGACTGGAAAGTTTCTGAGCCAACCTAACGACTCACTCTGCAAGCACGTGAAAAAGGTGCACCTCCTGATTCACGCTGTGAGGTGAACTCAAGCTGTACTAACACCTGTACATTTATTAGTCTGTGTCATTAGTGTGGATTTATGAGTCAGAATGTGAGGCTGCCTTAACTCCCCATCATCCTCCCTTTTCTAACTGACGCAGTGTTTTTAAGAGTGGTTTAATCACTTAAGCTGCAGATGTATTATTCAGTTAATGTGTCATATTCAACATCTTTTATGAAACTAGAACCGGTTCATGTTGGTACAAAGGTAGGAGATCATATCCAACCAGCTTGTTTAGCCTTCTGTGGACTAAGGACACTTTCTCAATTTTTGCAGATCTTCTAAAATTTGCTTTTAAAGGCAACAGTAACTTCCAGTTCAAGTAAAATATGTACTTTTAGAGCATTCTATTAGTTTGTTCATCCAGAATTCTTTGTACAGTGTACAGAGCAGTGCCAGGCTTCAAAGAATGGAGGAAAACAAACAGACAAAGTTAGAGTTGGAGTTACGTGTTTTTCATTGGACAACAGCAATATGCCATAATTACTTATGTTATATATTTTACAGATAATGGACACTGAAAAAAGCACAGACTCTCTGTATTCTAAATTATTTAAAATTTAGACTGATATGGGCTATATTTATTGATCTACACATACAGTAGTGTAGACAAGTAGTGTATTTCAGTATGGTGTCAGGTATAACAGCATGATGTCTTGGAATGGAGTTATAGAGATTCCTAATGATGTCCTGCAACAATCTATCCCATGCATCTTGAATATTCTAACTCATTTTCAGTTGATTTCGCAGTAGGGGTGGAGAGTTGATGGACATCTCCCAGATCCCGCATGTCACTGGTGCATGCCTTCTTCTATCCACTGCCACACACAGCGTGCTATAATAATAGCCACATGACTATTATGATACGCAATATGTCAGTAAGACCATCCCACTTCCTGGAACCCTTCAATGTGATCCCCCAAACAATGGCTTTCAAACTCTTCAGATCTGTCATATGATTCCTTCTGGGTGCAACTATGTAAATAATCATGTTTACCTACATAGTCTGTACATCCAACTTCTTTTCTATTTGATCTGATGTTTAGAAATGACACTAATATGTCAAAAGTTGTTTATTTCCATTAAATGTAATTGTGGACATATTAATTAAATCATAATTATAATAAAAAAGTTGTTATTGTTACATGTTATAACAGTCACATCTTCTCTGAGTTAAATGTTCTTTTTTGTAACTCTTAAATCACAGACCACTACACTGGCAAAACACACGCTGGGCTCTTGATTAGGATTGAGTGCATAATTCACATTTCTCGAGTGCCCCCTACCTCCCCACCCCCCCACTTTGTAAGGCTACTCAAACTGAAGGAGCTGCTCATAGTAGAGGCTTGCCGGAGCTGGTTTTGAGAACAGCACTGGTGGTTGATCAGGAGAGTGAGCAGGAGCGGCAGTTCTGCACAAAGCTGAGGGCAGCAGGAGTGGGCGGCTGGGTGATGCATGGGCGTAGTGGTGTAAAGGCCAGCGTCTGTGCGGTGCCATTTCGGGCAGCCCTGGGCCTCATCACCTATGAGCAGGCTGCTCACTCTGGCTGCCTCCCACTCCTCAGCTGCCCACCCCCTTATTCACACACTCTTCAGTTCAGCCAGTGAGCCTGTGTATGTTTGTGTGTGTGTGTGTGTGTGTGTGTGTGTGTGTGTGTGTGTGTGTGTGTGTGTGTGTGTGTGTCTGCACTTAGCCGCCCCCGGAGAGGCTGCTGTAACAGGGTTGTCTGGTTTGGAGACATGAACAAAGCTCTGTATTTCTATGAACTGTGAAACCCTTCTTCCAAAAGCCTGAACCTGAGTGTGTTTCTGTTTTAAGAGCATTTGGCCTGACTCTGACATTGTTTGGACACTTGAACAGGGCAAAGCATAGTCTCCTAAAATCATCCCAACCTCAAAGGGAAAAGTAGAGCATTGAGTTACTCAGGTTAGTTTCTTTAATTCAGTCAAGAAACAAAACACGCTAAAAGAAATATCTCACAACTAACTGTAACATTATATAATTCATTTAATTCATCAAGTTAAACAAACATAAAAATCTCCCATTATTCTGATAATAATGCCTCTTCCCAGCTAGAAGGGTTTGGTTAGTAGAATGTTATTCAAAACATTGCAATTTTTGTTTGTTTCTGTCAGGTTTTCTGGAAATTGCTAGCATGTTTCATTTGTTTGTTTGTTTGTTTGTTTGTTTACATTTAAAAACATGGTATTCACATTTGGCAAGCATAAGTCAGTCAGCCACTCAGTAAGTCATTATCTTATCCATGTCTTCCTTAATAGGGTTATGGTGGATCCAGAGCCACCTGGAATCATTGGGTGCAATGCAGGAATACCCCCTGGACAGGACACTATACATACACAGTCACACTCACACCTAGGGATAATTTAGCATGGCCATTCACATGCAATGTGCATTTCTGGGAGGCAGGAGGAAACCAGAGTACCTGGATTCTCACAGAACATGACCTGAGTGGGGATCGAACCTGCATGCATGCTCCACCTAGTTTGGAAAATGTTATAACATTCATTAAATATTATCTCATTCCTATTTCCTATAGGAGATCTGTAAACGTGCATGATTCAGCAAGCATATTCATGTGTACGTAGATGTGTACAGAAGCTTGGGGCACAGTTCCAGGCCTGAAGGAATGTGGTTTCAAGAGGAATTTGAACACATGAGATTAATAGAGCATTTCAGGAGTTGTACAATGTGTAGAAAATGTTTTTACAAGGACTCAAAGTGCATGACCTTTCAATTATTAATTTGTTTTCATTAACTTCAACTACTAAATCTCAACCTCACCTAAACTTAATCTTTTACACCTAAACTTAAGGCTAACCTGCTAAACCTAAACCTAAACCTAAACTTTCAGCTTGAAACCGAATGATGTTTCCCAGAAAAACTCCATCATTAGAGAAGGTGAAACTTTGCACAAGTTTGAGTTCTCAAAAGTTTGAGTTTGAGTAATGTTGCCAACAAATGCCTTGAGTTTCAAGGTTAATGCAGCCCAAATCTTATGCATATACTGCCTCCAACCCACCACAATTAAACCCACACCTGTTAGTGTGGTTACTTACTGTAAATTATAAAAAGTAACTTTGCTATGTATCTTAACACTGGAGGCACTTCACAGGTGCTCTACTGAAATCTGACTAGCCCACAAAAGCTAACTCTCTTAGACTTAAATACCAGCTTTACAGATAAAATCTGTGACGTTAGTTCATAATCGTAATTCACAGTAAGATATACTGTGTCATATTTACAAACCTAACTGACATTAAAGGCATGTATGCAGTCGGTTGAGAGAAGTGCCTGGGTGTGTATTTGTATAGTAGATAGACCATTGACTTCTAGTGCCCAAAAAGTCCAAAAGCAAACAGTGGTGAATCACAGCTTTGGGGTGCTTTAAACTACAAATCTTTAGTGAACCTTGCAAAAACATTCCAGAAAGGTTCCCCTAACATTTCCATTGTCTTAAAATAATGAAACCTGGTTGACCAGATGGGAATGAATGAACCAGTGTTTCTCCTTTCAGTCTGTGCATGTAATATATTACTGCAGATAAATATGTTATTGTTTAGGGAAAAAATTAGTTCAAGATTCAGGACAAATGACTCAAAACTTAGTACTTTACTGTTTTTTTTTTTCAGGGCATATGTGGCCCTATTGTGGGCAATGACATCCTTACTCTCGAACCTATACCTAGCTCTTTTATCTGGAATAGCCATGGGTGACACATACTCACATTTAGTTAGGAATTAGGCATCATCCATCTCATGGGGAGAGAACGAAATACTCAAAACTGAATGTCAACATGTTTTTTTTTAAATAACTGATTAAATCTGGTGAAAACCACATGAATAATTTGTAGCATTTCTCTCAAAAATGCACAAAAACTGTGATCTCCACATTGAATGGTTTTTCCCCACCACTGCTTTTTTTTCCTTTCTTTTTTTTATGAAGCGTAGTACTTTAGTAGCGAGCTGATTGGATTTGTAAGTGCTGGACCATCTGGGTTATTTTGTATTTTGTATGTTTTGGATAAAACATAATCTTTTAAGCATATATGTTTTCATATTACATTTTTTAGCTTATCTGTTTAAAAAATTTGAAAAAGATGGGCTGAGACTCAATTTAGGGGTGCTTGAGGGCCCCTACAAAGAGCTTAGGCCCACCTATGACAACAAACATGTCTTGGATGATAGATTGCATCTGGAATATGTTGAAAATGCTGTGATTTGAATTCTTTTTACAGCACATCAGATTTACAGTTTAAAGAATCCCATCTGAACGTCTTCTACAGTGATGGATCACTACAACACATCTATGAACCCTTTGACACAGCTGGCCTTTGAGATCATCCTCATCCTTACTCTGGCTCAGTTAGCACTGTATGAACACTTGAGTAGGTCAAAGCTTGGTCTGCCAGAAAGGCATGTTGGTTTAAGCAAGTTTACAGTTTAGTGCCTTACAGTCTAAATAATATCCTTTGTGATATTCTGCTCAACTGCTGAATCACAAATAATATCCAAATATGGCAGGGGGAAGGAGGGAGTAGAGAGAGAAAGCTAGACTAGGCTAGGCTGGGAAACAGCAACTCTTTGGAACATTGCATTCCCCTGAGCTGAGCTCTACAGCCCGAGTGAGAATTATGCAACAGGCCGGCAGACAATGACATTTGAATGTGCTGATGTGTCTTCGAGCAGCTGAGAGGCAGGTGAGCTGCACTGGAAAAAGTTGACCTTATCGAAAGGCCCTATTTACTCGCTCTACATCTCCAGTCAGCTGGTTGTGCAAATTGTCTGTTTACCTTTATTTCTATGGTTTATCTCCATTTATATCAATTTCCCTGATATGGCAACACAATTCGATTAAAAATATGTAAACAACATCATTCAGATGTCATGAAGTACTCTGTTCTTTACAGCAAAACATAAGAGTTCACATGTGAATGGAAACTTCTGAAACATTTAATGCATCTAAAACATGCCTCACAGAAATCTGAAAGTGAAATTCTAACGAACAGACATCAGCCCTGAGCCAGAGTTTTCAAAAACTGTTCATGATGGAGGCATATTTGCATTGCTTTACTGGTGTAACAAAAAATGACAAATAGTGCCCAAAAATCGCGATCGCAGACGCTTCAACCTATACAGACTGGGTTTTGTATGTAGCTGCTTTCAAATATGTGTCATAACGCATTTCACAATGCAACACAAGTGCATGCTGCATTCCGAACACTGCTGCGAGGAACGTAACAGTGACAGATGAGCTGTCTTGTACCTCAGGCAGGCTTTTTTACAGTCAACTGTCATGGCAGACCAGTTTGAAACAATTTGTCCTCTTTCACCCCCCGTGAGCACTGACTGTTTTAACCACCATAGAAATGTACGAATGCCATTGCATCCTTGCAGAATTGGAATATTTCTTGTTTCTGGGCTCCATCTCAAGCCAAAAAATCTAATTCATGCTTTGAGACAGTTGTAAAGGACATGGTTTACACATATAATTCCGGACACGCTGAGAGATACAGTAGTGTCATTGAAAGTGAAAGAAGCCTGTGGAATGAGGCATTAGAGTGATATTACAGACTTTTGCACCCATGTGCACAGGTATTGTTGTCCTGTCCACTTCATTAGAGTTTCACAATGCTGTTGACAGCCTTCTGAGCCTGGAGTAGTAACGATAGAGATGCTGTTCTCCCTAACACAGTCAGTGGAGCATCAGCATGATTCAGAGCCTGGTATATTAAGGCTAAAATGCAACATAATATTTATTTAATTGGTCATGAAAAGGTTTGTGGACACCACTTCTAATTTATATATATTTTTCCTTCACAATTTGAAAGTGGCAGGTAACCAAAACTATTAGGACTCACCCCCTATGACACACAATGCTGGTGACTCTAGGAGGGTGAAGACATGAACATGTGTTGTGGGAAAGAGCACAATCTACTTATCCATACACCCATATTATGGCCAATGTGTCTCTCTTGTACTATCAATTGCAAGCAGCATGACCCAGTATTCAAACCTGCCATCCTCTGAGTACAGTGCTAGCAAATTAGACCTCTTATTAGACTGTTGAGAAATACAGCCAATAGAATAGTACTCTCTGGAGGATATAAACAACATGAAGCTATTGGCATTGTGCCTAATGCCAGGTGTGGGATAGAGGTATATGAAGCCTCCAGCATTGAGCTGTGGAGCAGGGGAACTGTGTGTTCTTGAATGACGGTGTTCCTTTTAAAGCTTGTCCAATAACTTTTGAATGGAGCTTGAAACCTTAGAGGTGGTGTTAAGACTGCTTACCCAATGAGAAGTTAGAAATGGTACTGGTGTTTTCTGTAGCTAAGAAGATAATTATTCTGATTGGGTGGGCTAGATGCACGTTTGTAGCTACCGCTGGCATTGTTGGAAATCCCCTTTAACGTTCAAGTGCCCTTGAAAGATGAGGACAGAATAACATTAGGGAGGTTTCTACACTAGAAGACCTAATGCACACAAGCAATCTGGTCCTTAGAGGACATGACCTGAATACAGTACAGACATTGTGTGTAACCCTGTGGGACAGACTACAATGGTTGTAAAGTTAAATATGGTCTCAGACTGTTTATCTTGTACAAACGTCATTTGAAGGCTTGGCACTACCAGGGTGTTGCTCAAGCTTCTGACTTGATGGATCTCTCCACAGTGTTCTCGAAAACATTGTGACTCTGCACATGAGTACTAGTACAGACATTCATACACAACCAACATTCTGACCTACAGTGAACTGAACGAGTGCCATAACAAGAATATGCTTTGAAATGTCAGCTCACAAAGACCTTGATTGTGCGGTACCTCTATCAGAAGGAGAAGGTCTTTTTTGTGGTGAACCGCCTGACTGTAGATGAGGATACTGACTCAGAAAGGATTCTGGAACTCTGGGATTGGGAAATCTGTCATGCTTTCTGGACAAGGTCCATGTAAACAGAGTGCATAGACGCAAAAGAATTTGTGGGGAATGCTTGTGGCCCTGGGGACGAGGCCAGAGGGTGTAGGAGTGGGAGGCTGTCAAACAGAGGAGGAGGTGTAGTGCCTGGGGGCAAAAATGGGAGGGAGAAGTGGGGGTAGAAGAGTGGGTGGAGATGTGGAAAGGTGGCCTCATGAAGGAAAAAAGTCAGGGTCAGTGGGTCGAGAGAAAGGTCTTAAACTTCAAAGCCTGGATGACGTTGAGGTCCTGTAATTCAGTCTTGGGCTACTGGTAGAAGACAGCTAAAAATATTTCCAGCAGACCTTTAGAGGCCCTCACTGATCCCTGCTCATAACCTGAGGAGCTGTCTGTGACAGAGAACAGGACTGAGAAACACTTTTCAGAATTTTGTAGTTACAGGTAATGACCAGTAGGGATGTATATGAGCATGTAAAACAGAAGGAAAAAGTAAAAAGTAAATATTAGTAACTTAAGGTTGGTTCGTACCTAGTGAGGAAGTTGACAACTGACATAATTGCTGAGAAAACAAACAACCACTAATATTGCAGTGAGGCTCTCAGGCACTCTTCACATGCAACACACTATGGCACAGAGCATCAAAAGCAGCATTAATGCTTTAAGCCACTCCTAAGAACACTGTGTACACGTGTCATTCTGGACAAACTGAGAAATACAGAAGCACCACTGAAAGTGAAAGCCGCATGGACTGAGAGTCATATTACAGGATTTTATACTGATATGTTTTTGGATTCATCGCATTACACAGCATGTCCTGCCCACTTCACCAGAGGTACATAGTGCTGTTAGCAGCATTCCAAGCCCAGAGTAAGGTTGCGTAAGTGCAATCCTTAAACTGTCATAGATTAGCCAACACAAGCCCTGCCCCCTCACTAATAAGTCAGAGTCTGCATGCAGTTTGAGCATGTACACATAGACAGAGCAGTAAACATGCAGTGGATGCTCCTTTGGTATTTAAACTGGGATTTTATTCACTTGGAAACAAATGAATTTTAGCTGTTTTCTGAACTGGATTGCTCACTGATAGTTCATCGTACAACAATGATGGTTAGATAAGCTAAGTATTTTACAGTTCTGTAGGTTACTCTGATCCTGATATATGAACCTCTACAAAAACTCAAAAAGCTTGTCTAGTCCCTGTAGAGAAGTACTGCCAATAGAATAGGACTCTCTGAAGCAGATAAACAAACATGACCCTATTGACACCATGCATAATACCAGGCAGGGACTAGAGGGTTATAAATACCCCATCATTGTTCTCTGAATCGATGGAGCTCCATCCAGTACTTTTGGGAATAGTTGGCAAAGTTGTGGATGAGGTGGGGTATCGATCATTCAACATTCTGATGTCACTAACGCTCTTGTCACTGAATGCAATCAAGTCCAATCAGCAATGCTCCAAAACCTAGTAGAAAGTCTTAGAAGACTCCAACAAAACAGGATAAGCTCTTTTTAATACCCTTGATATTTTTGATACCTTTTGAGGGCAGCTGTGACCTTGCAGTTAGAGAACCACCTAAATAAATAAATAAATAAATGGTGTTTCTAGTGACATCATGTTGTACTCATCGACTCATCAGTGAATGAAGGGGTTTAAAGCAGTTTTTTTCCATAAAAAAATACATGTGATTTATGTAAGAGATGTTGAGGCAGTGCTCAGCAGACGGGAGTGCGCTGTGTGAGTCTGCTCACTAAAATAAGTGTGATAGGCAGCCCAGAACGGCTGGACTCATAAAAAGGAACTCTGGCGAACGTGAGAATGAGTAAGCCACCAAAAGTGTAAGTGTTGAATGTGTGAGAGGGCCCACATGCACCATGGCTCCAAGAGTGTGTGTGTGTGTGTGTGTGTGTGTGTGTGTGTGTGTGTGTGTGTGTGTGTGTGTGTGTGTGTGTGTGTGTGTGTGTGTGAGTCATACTGTGGAAGTGTTCTGCTAGAACATTAGTCACTGCTGAGGAGAGACCTTGATCTGTAGCCCTGTCTGATCAGAGAGAGTGAGAGAGAGAGAGAGAGAGAGAGAGAGAGAGAGAGAGAGAGAGAGAAGGGAAAGACAGAACAAAAACTCATTCACCTCTGTTCTTCCTGCAAGGCTGCTGGGAGAGCTGGGAGAGTTGGGAGGGGCTGCTTTCCAAAAAGGACAAAGACGAAGAGGAGAAAATGAAAGCAAGGCTGGCAGCAGTGACTTCAGCGTGTGTGTGTGTGTGTGTGTGTGTGTGTGTGTGTGTGTGTGTGTGTGTGTGTGTGTTCACATATACACCATGTCAGCAAAGAGGTGGGTAATTCAGATCCATGGAGTAAAATTCCACCCCAGCAGAGCTGCCCAGGCAATCTGAACAAAATCCTGGGGTAAAAGTTTACTCTCTGGACCTAAATTACCCACCTCTAGTCAGCAGAAATTTTCAGAGCTCACACACACACACACACACACACACACAGGGGAAGTGCAGTGGTCAGTCCAGTCTTCTTTAAGAATGACAGGATGTGCACGTGTCTGTGTATGTGGGTGAGTTCGTGTGGGCGGGTATGTGTGGGTGGGTGTTACAGTGTGTGTGCGTGTGTGTGTATGTGTGCGTGTGGGTTTCTGGGTGTGGGTTTTGATTATAGGCCTTCATGCCAAGAACTCTCAGCACTTCTGTCTGACAGAACAACAACACAGCAGTGCAACAGATGTGCACACACTGATAAGGACATTTTACACGCACACGCACACACACACACACACACACACACACACACACACACACACACACACATATATTAGAAAAAGTTAGAATTACAACACATACATAGACACATTACCACCCTCTGGGTCTGGAAAATAAGCTCTTAAATGTAAAATGGAAAACTATGCCTTCAACTGGCTTAGAACCTAAGAAATGTTATTTAACACCCTTAAAGGACCTTTAGTTTTGAGAAACCATGAGTTGAAAAGTTCTTTATGGAAACCGAGCAGAAATGGTATTGCTGGTCAGGTGTACTAATTAATATTCAATTCATACATAGAGTAATCATGTCTGATTATATATGTAATGGCCTCTTTATTAGAAACACCAGCTGAACTGGGTTTATTCAGTTCAAATGAACACATTACTAGCCAAAATACACCAAACCAGGAATCATTTCAATGGACTGAAACTTTGTATGTGTGAATGTAAATGTGTGATATACAGTATGTAAATGGTTACAATATTAAAGTGAAAGGATAATTTTATTGGGAAAATCTGTACAATTGAAAGAAAGCTCTAGTACCCTGTTGGCTTCCTCTAGTCTGGATACAAGATGAGAAATGGATGGATATGCAGGCATAAAGGTTCTCTATGACACCCTGTGGCACATTTCCCCACAAAAGTTTCAGCTGGACATGTAGACCCTGCACACTGCCCTGCCGAAAAATGTTGATTGGAAGTCCTGCCATGAGAGGTAACACATGTGGCTGCATGATATCCTGCACTCAGCTGTAAGAGTTACACCTATCAGTAGGGGTGACTAGCTGTTGTTTCTCCTCAGATCCTCCCACAGCAGTTGGGGACAGTGTGTTGCTCCCCAGAAAAGGCAAGATTAAAGGCCTCCAAACTCATACCTGACCATAGCCAGATCCAGATCCAGAACCTGGATTCGTCACTATGACACCCATGACACCATGGGTGCTATGACACCAAAGGCCTAGATGATGGGCAATTTGTGGAAATGACCATCCTGCTACTCTCAGTCCAATAATTCACCCCCTCTCGAAATCTGTAAAGTGGATATAATAGATGCAGACAGTGTATCATATAGGCATGTCTAGCGATCTCTGACCAAGAGGTACACTACACAAAAGAAGCCTCTCAGAGCCTTTTTTATGGGACAATGGGGGAAGCCCTTTCACATCCTGCTGTGGCAAGACCCAGTACCTAATCTGACTACCTACATTACAACCTACCTGACACTGGTTGGAGAATGTAGTGTCAAGTCCTGCCCATTGACAGTTACTGGTGTTTTGTTGTTGTCCAGCTGGGGAATTGAATCCTAGTCTGCCTAGTCACAATAGAAAAGGTGGTGGTGTTACCCACTACACTACACCTACCTCACTGTGAGCTTCACAGGAGGGTAAGGAGCCCTGTGTCACATTATGGAGGTAATAAATGGTTCAGGAGTCTGAAATTTGTTCAGACCACCATAAAACTGAGCACTGCCATCAGCTTCCTCCTTATTTAGCTTTATTAAGTTTTTAAGCCGTTGCTTTTGAAGCCAGTGAGCATGTGTTAACTTGTAGTGACTGCGTGATAATATGGGGTTAGCATGTCTCCTGATGGAGGTGAAAATAGTTGTTTATCCTGAGATATGCTGACGGAATGGGATAAGTGGCAGCTATACAACTCTCTGGAGATCTTGCAGACCCTGTAATAAAGCAGTTAGGTAGACAGGTGTCAAAGGACAGATGTAACCACACCTACCGCTATTTCTGTCTGCATCTATTTCTGGGCTTGGAATCATCTGAACTGGCACTGAGGAGCAAGTGCAGACACCCCAAAGGCCTTGTATGACCCAGATTTGCTTTAGCCTTGTTCTTAAGTCTCTTTCTTTGTATTACATCCTCACCAACCAGACAAAGGAAAGTGAAGGTGATCTATTCATATTTTCTAATAGAAATGTGGAAATAGAGGATCATTTTAGTATCCAAATGTCAAGATCACTGTTCTGTCACCTTCTACACTTCAGTGACACCCCTTTTAATTAATGCATTCAGCTATTTAAAGGTGCACTCAGTGCTGACACTGATGTGCAAATGCACTCACAGCTTGTCTAGTCTTCTAGTAGAGAAGAACTTCCAACAGAATAGGACTTTCTGATAGACCGCATGCCAGGCATGGTCTAGAGAGGTATAAAGCCCCCCAGCATTGAGCTGTGGAGCAGTGGAACTATGTTCTCTTGAATGATGGTGCTCCATCAAATACTTTTGGAATGAACTGGTGAGTCAGGAATGAGGTGGGGTGAGGATTCTTTGTTTTATTGCTCTTGCTGATGAAAGCAATCAAATCCTCACAGCAATGCTCCAAAATCTAGTAGAAAGTCTTCCCTGGACAGTAGAGAGAGTTACTTCAGCAAAAGTAGAATGAACTCTTTTAAAATCCTTGATTTCAGAAGAAACAATGAATGAGTAGGTGTTCAGTACTTTTGCCCATATATTGTATCTCTTTAAAGCATTGTCACCCACAGGCCTCCTCAAATTTCACTAACATCCTTCTTTATATGTTCGTATGAGAAATGTGTGTTCCTCTGACAGCCTGGTGCTGTATTCATGCGCTATAGGTGGAGCCACTTTACTGGAAGGAAGCTGACCATGACTGGGCTTGCAGTGAGGGGTGTGAGAGGCCCAGTGTACTGGGTGAAGTTCTCCAAAACAGGCTGAGAGCCAGTAAGACCGTCTATGGGAAAGAGGTGACACTGTGGTTCATGGGAGAAACAGTATGGCCTGAATGCAGCCTTACACCCCCCCTTTCTCCTTCTGAACTCTGCATGTTACAACATGCTGGCTTTAAACGGCCCCCAGTGGGAGTTGATGTTAGCACCTCTAAGTTTATGGAAATTCAGGACAAGACTCTGTGAGACCTATATTGTTTTTTATTATTATTATTTTAAAGAGGGTATGTCATGAAACTTTCAGCTTAATTTTCTGTAAGTATCGCACTTCTCACTTCCTCTTTTAGCATAATGGGAAACAACCTTCAGTTTGTTGAGTTAAATAGCAACAGCTGCATGCTTTTGGACTGAGAAATCAAATAAAAGTTATGAAATTCCACTGTCTCTAAAACTCCAAGCTTTGGTTTCATCAGTGTCCCATTTTGACAGTCAGCAAACATGTGGTTCTTGAATAAGTTGGGAAAAAGTTAGAAGTGTGGTTTATGAGATTGAATAACAATAAAGAATTAAATAGTTGATATTGACAGTGGAACTAATTGTGTGGAATAATTTCTGACCTATAATTATGACTGTTTTTATCAATTAGAATCCTGGAAATTGGTCTTCTAGTGTTTTTGAGCTGAAAATGCAAAAATGTTGATGATATTTATAATAAAAAAGTGCAACATACTATACTGTAATAACTTCAATATACTTGACAGTAGTCCAAATAAAATAAAATAGAAAACCTTAATGTCCTTTATTATTTGTGTGATTTATATATGTAGTTTGTATGCAGTTTCATCCTTTTTCTTGTGACTTTTATTGTGAAATTTAAACACTGCAAGCTTTGGCATTTAAACTTGAATTTATTTCAGTTGGAAACAAGTAACATTTTAACTGTTTTCTGAGCAGGATTACTTAATGAAAATTCATCAAACAGTTATTTTCACCAAGACCACATTGGTTAGATAGAGTAAACCTTGTAGTTTGTTATATGTGTATCACGTAACAATGTGTATCACTGTAGGTCAATGTAATCTTGAGATATGATCTGAGGATTGCAGTCCTGGGTCATGCTGCTTGCCATTGGCAGCTAGAGTCTGAGAGAGAGTGAAATTGGCTGTGCTCTTTCAGGGTGGGTAGATGGTGCTCTCCCCACATTATATTCAATGTGATGCTGGCCGGCACAGCCGTCTGTCAGTCATTGTTTTGAAGCTGTGGACCCAGCGCTTTCCTCCGCATGTGTTGGCTGCTTAGCTATGATTAAAAAAAATTCAGTTCAGTTGACTTCACATATATCGGAGGATGCTGGTGTTTGTTTCATGCTAAATTATAGAATTTTTTCACACTTGGATCATTTGAGATGATGGTTTCTTTCACATGTGAGATGTCAAACAACATCAGACCTTCTTAACAGACCCATAAATAACTGAACTTAGAGCTGGAAGTGAGCTCAGTAAGGTTTGTGGTTCACAGGTGGTTTTGTGCAGAACCAGGTAGGGACAAAAATATGACATATAATCCTTGCAGGATGCTGATCAGACAGAGAGAATCATTGCTCTGTACCTGGGGTTCTCAACCTTTTCTACCTCATGGCCCACCTTTTTTTAACTATAAAACATGACAGCACCTCAACAACAACAACAACAACAGCTAAGAAAATAGCAGGTTTTCATTATAAACATCTGTCCAAAATGTAGCACAGAAAAATGAGGTGTAAAGTCGTGACTAACATCAGACATGTCTAATAACAAAATGTGCACTTCTTTTATTTTGTCTAAAAGCTGTCTCTATATGTCAAACCCCATGTCTACATGATAGATCTCTTGATTTTTACTTTAATTTTTGCCGCCATAATTTTTTTCACTCAGACTTAATGATCATGATTTAAAGTGCCACTTCCAGCACACTATGGACTACTACCTCACCCTGAGGATGGGCTCAGAGCCTGCTGCTTTACAGCCCACTGGTGGTCCCCAGCCCGCAGGTGAAGAAACCGTGGTCTATTGCACTACTGATGAGCAATAGACTCACATTAACTTACATAGTAACATTATATTTTTTTTCTTTATAGATGTGGATCAACAGTAAACTGGGAAACAAATGAGTTTTAGCTGTTTTGCAAGCTGAATTATTTAAAGAGTAAGTTTAGTAATGTACTGTATATCATATCTGTAAGTTACTCTGATCCTGAGTTATAAAGCCTAGAAAACTACATCTAACTGCCTGTAAAATTAATATCTCGGGTTCTAAGAGTTAATGGACAAAGAGTCAAGTTGAGTAATGTATGCATCATTCAGTGGAGAAGCGTCCAATGAATTTCCTTGAATTGAGCTTGGTTAATTAAAAACTAACCATATTTGAAAGCACCTTTACACCTTTACAGTGAAGTTGAACCAAACCCAGCAACATGCTCTCAGCTGACAGCACTGGCAGCCTGGACTGGTCTTTGGCTTCTGCTGAAAAGTTCTAGAAGTTGGCCTGCTGCACCCTGCTGTAAAGCCAGGTTATCAGAACCTCATTTGCAGCTGCAGAGTGCGGGCTCACTTGGGTTGGAAAGCTGTGCCTCAGCGGATTCTGTCAGCCTTGATGCGGGGGCAATTACCAGGAAATCAGTGCATTAATTAAGGGTCTACAGGAATGAGTGATGGTGAGGGTCCTCAGCACCCACCACGTGCTGGATGACAGAGTCGGCCCACTCTTCTGGGCCTGAGTAATCACATCTCCCACCGAGATCAGAGGCACACAGATCCAGCAGCGTTCGACAGCCCAGAGAAAGCCTCTATGACCCACTGCCAAATTAATCACCTGGCAGTATGATTCATCCAGACGTTCGGGTTGCCCAGAGGACTTACTCATTTCTGAATCTACTCAAGCTGGGAGCGTGCCAGACAGCCATTTGCTAGGGCACTGCCGTCACGCTGTACCAGAGTAGTTATGAGTGAATAGTAGTTTGGGAGGGTCCTCATAGACTCGTAAAGGAGCCTCACAGGAGCAGCTCAGAGAAAAAACACATTTACACAGTTTCCCCTTCCTTACCCTGAATGAGATTCACCAGTCAGGGTAGAACAGGCAGCAGTAATGGCAGCAGTTGGATGTAATGGATGAACAGCCAATGTGTAGAAAACGTCAGTTTGACGTGTCTGTCCTTACTGTCTGAAGTTATTTTCTTTCTTTATTTCTTTATGGAAAACTTGGCCTGCTCTAGAGCCGTTCAGGTGGTCAGAACAAAATCCTGAGGCATTTTGGGTTTTTTTAATTTCTCTACTGGAATTACCCACCTATACCAATCTTAATTTATGGTAAGGTGTGTGTTTGTGTGTGTGTGTGTGTGTGTGTGTGTGTGTGTGTGTGTGTGTGTGTGTGTGTGTGTGTGTGTGTGTGTGTGTGTGTGTGCGTGTGTGTGTGTGTGTGTGTGTGTGTGTGCATGTGTGAGTGCAGTTCCCTCCTCAATGCTCAAATGGTCAGTTAAAGTAAAGAATGATGATGGCGATGATGATGATGATGATGATGATGATGATGATGGTGATGATGATGATGATGATGGTCTTGAGCAACTTTACAGAAAGAAGGAAAAGAGTTTTTCTTATGTTTTAATGAAATTAAAAGATTTCGTGTGAGTCATTTGGGGCATTTCTATTTGGTCCATTCATCCTGACATTTTAATTTCAATATATAGAACTGCCTGACATACATTCTATCATTGAATGAAAAATGCTTTTAAATTTGATATGGAAATCAGCCTTATTTGAATTCATTGTTTTTGTGATGTCTGCGTGTTTTCATGTATTTGCATATTTGCTTTACTGCGAAAACAAGCTCCACCCATTCAGGTACAAGACTGAACTGCTTTTGAAAGCAATAGAGTGCAGGCAATCAGAACGGAGAGTTCAATTACATATATTTATATATTTAAATAAACTATTTGGGGTGAAAATAAAATGTTACACCCAGAAGAAAGTATCAATTACAGTGATATTCAAGTAAGTTACCAGGAATAATTCATTAAGATATAGACTGATATGGGAATATTTATTGAGCTACACATACAGACATGGTGTCTCTCAGTACTGGGTATAATGCAACATATAAGACACACTATACCCACGTCACACCCTACACATCCAAACACTGTACACACCCTACACGTCCTACACACTCTACACCCACTACACACCCTACACACTACACACTGTAGTCACACTACACATGCTACACACTCTATCCCATGCAGCTGGAAAATTCTCACTCAATCCCTGCAGATTTATGGTAGGGGTGGAGGGTTGATAAGCAATCCAATAGCACCCACATCTTAGACTCATATTTCCACTGGGAGGTTCTGGTAGAGACAGGGGGAACCATGTGTTTTATGACATCTCTCCAAAGAACCCTTTGTGGTACATGTGTGTCTCCAGATCAGAGTAACAATACACTCTTAACCAAGACCAGGAAAACATAACCTCTGAACTTCAGAGTGAGAAGCAGAGAGGGGAGAATGAGAGAAATAGAGAGAGAGAAAAAGGGATTGGTGGACAACAGGAAAGACAAAAGTGTCTTCTCTGGCCCCTGTGGATAGAGTGATGGCTCAGCAGAGTGGGTGTCAGAGTGAGATTGGAGCATCATCCATTTTTGCTCTCTCTCTGTTTTCTCCCTTTTTCCCTTTCACGCCTCTGTCCTGTTCTGCTTCTCTCTCCCGGAAGCAGAAAAGCAGGCAAATAAACAGAGGTGAGATGTTTACTCACTGCCAGTGGGCTGCTAGAGTGCTTCATTAACATGCATTACCTTGTGGGTTCCACATACTCTGTCACACACACACACACACACACACACACACACACACACACACACACACATGCATGTTGTGCACACACACACACACACACACACACACACATACACACACACACACACACATTTTACAGCTGTGTTTCTATGTGGCTTTATCGTTCTGATTGAGTGCTTGTTCTTACAGGGAGAAAGCCCACCCCATAGTGGCCCACACACACACACACACACACTCACACACACACACACACACACACACACACACACACACATACAATATCTAGCACTTTATTGGGAACACTTGAAATATTGGGTATACTTGCAATGAGTGCATCATGCAATATCTGCTAATCTGCCTTTCCCCCATATACCAAAGGGGTTCTACTGGACTCAGTGACTGGGAAAACCTCTAAAGAACACTACTTGCCTCAGCCATTCCAGAACTACCTCTCACTTATGTTTGAAGTCACTGTCCCATTGGAACCCAACTCTATCCAAGTTTCAGCCATCCAGCTGATGGTTTGAGGTGCTGCTGAAGAATTCCTCCTGAAGTAGTCCTCCTTCACATTTTGTGTAATATACCAGTTCCACTGTCTGCAGAACAGCCTCATAACATGATGCTCCCACCACCATGCTTAACAGTGTTCCTATGGGCTATTTAAATATATAACAGTGTTGTCAGCATTAACATGTTATCACACATGATTAATCTGGAAACTGTAGCATGTTCATCATTTTAACAAATTTAAAGTTTCAACTGCCATATTCCACCCTTTTTACAGAGCATACAGAGTTCATAAAGTAGATGACAGCTTTTTTAATCATAAAATACATATTAAATCCCATAACTAACTATAGCATAAAGCCTCTGTCATCATATTCAATGATAAAGAGGTCTCTGAAATTCAAAGTCAAAACTTGAATAAAACACTGAAATATTATAATAATAATATTATAGTAAAATTTTGCTCTTGCCAGTTTATCATGCAGTCCACACTACACATTTCAATTTTATAGATTAATTAATTAACTCTTTTGACTATTCAATATTATTATTATTATTATTATTGTGTATTAATAATAGATAATAATAATAATAACTAACAATAATAATAATAATAATACTAATAATAATAATAATAATAACTAATAATATGTAATAATAATATGTGTAATAATTAATGAAGAAGAAGAAGAAGAAGAAGAAGAAGAAGAAGAAGAAGAAGA
>CM067514.1:20375434-20527934 GCA_034509495.1 Acestrorhynchus altus | reverse complement strand
TATGTGCTCTATGAGGGATATAGCAAAATGAATCTCCTTAATATGTACATGAGCTCATTGTTTAGCACTAGCATTACATTATCCTTTAGAACCCTAGGCAAATTTCATGTGATGTTTTCATAGTAATGTTATTCAACAAAAATATAAGAAAAGGATTTATTGGAGACAGTATGAATTTGTATGAATTTGACAATAAAAATGTTTACAATTCACATCTAGGAAATCCTTTTGGACATTGATCACCCAAAGTGTTTTTGAGCTGAAATGCAATAATATTGTTGAGATATTTGTAATGATTATATTGACAAGCATATTTATATTAAGTTCCACTTAGTGGTCCAAATAAAATAAAAAAATGTATGTATCACTATTATCCCTTCTCAGGACTATTATTTTGAAATTTGAACACTGTGTGAGAAATAACCCCTCCCTTCTAATTTTCCTCTATAACCCTGTATCTGGGTCAATGACATCATTATCCCCACCTCCTCTCACTGATCAGTCAGAGTCTGCATGCAGTTTGAGCATGTACATATGGACATTTCTGAGCTGGATTACTTGCCTATAGTTCATCAATGATGAGACTGCAATGAGATATGAAAGGCCACATAACTGCCTGCATAACGTGGATCTCAGGTTGAGATAGTAGACTTCGCCCACTTTAAGCTGCACTAATATGATTGAAAACAATCTTCCCAAACCTATAAATGGTGTTTGGCATGTTCCTGCATGTTCCGTGCCACATATGACTCCACACACGAAAGCTCACTCCCTGTTGCAGTTGTTGACTTTTGTTCGTCTCTCGGCTCAGTAGTCCATCAGAATCGGGCTCTAGCTCAGTCTGGTCACTGCTGGGTAATTAACAGCTGTTCAGCAGAGCCTGCGTTCCTCATCAGCTTCTTTCCAGCACCATAAACTGCCTCTCTGGACGCCCCTCACTGACACACTCATGACCAGCTGCTCCTCTGTGGTGCTCAGGGCATTCTCTCTGCCAGCCATGATGCCCACTTATCTTCCATGCCAGCTATCACAGTTACAGTGCGGTGCCAGAATGTACTAGACTGCCGTGGTCAGAGTCAAAACGTTAGAAGTGGTCACAGCTGCGATGCCCAAGTTCAAAGCAAACAATCAAAATCACCAATGCATTTCAGACTTTTGGCTTCAGGATGGATGAAAATGTGTTTAGCTTCACTGTAAATTTTAATTATTCTTTTAGAGATCATATACAGTCAGATACCATATGCGCAGATCTACCTTGTATGTATGTAATTACAGATTGCAGTTTATCTGCATTATTCTTTCACCCTGTTCTTCAGTGGTCAGGACCCCACAGAACTAATACAGAGCAAGCATTTTTAGGTGATGGGTCATGTTTAACACTGTAGTGACACTGACATGGTTGTGTTAGTGTGTGTTGTGCTGGCTCAGACACAGCAGTGCTGCTGGACTGTTTAAACATTGTGCCATTCATTATCCACTCTATTATACACTCCTGCCTAGTTGGTCCACCTTGTGGATGTAAGGTCAGAGACAGAGGTTTCCGAACAGTTTCGGTTAGTCATCCTCTAGTTCTTCATCAGTGCTCAAAGGACGTTGCCCACAGAAAACTATTGGCTGGACAGAACTTCTGGTTGGTGGACTGTTCTTAAGCCAGTAGTTATACTGAAGGGTTTAAAAACTCCATCAGCCCTCCTGTGTCTGATCCACTCATGCCAGCACAACACACTTTACAATACCACCACTATACTAGTGAACAGTCAGTTCTTGAAGTGTGTGTATTGTGTGTGTAAATGTAAGAACCTTGGACACTTTGATTGGGTCACCACATCTCCAAAACATCATGCAGATCTTGTGGGGTGTTCCTGGTATGCAGTGGTCAGTGCTTACCAAGAGTCAGACAACCAAGGGTCATGGGCACCCCAGGCTCACTGATGCTCATGGTGGTCCCGCCTTGAAGTAGACTTGAAGGATGTACTGTAAAATTAGTCTTGGAGCCAGATATCACAGGACACATTTGGAGGTCTGGCGGAGTCCATGCCATAACAGGTCAGAGCTGTTTTGTTGGACCATGACAATATCAGGCCAGTGGTTTTAATATGATTGCTGATTGATATATGCAACAGTGTGTGTTATGTCTCAGGTCAGAGGTCAGCTGCATGTACTGTAATGTAAAATGTACTGCACTGTAAAATCTGTCATATAGCATTCAACATGGCTTAATACACAGAGCTTTTCATGTATAAAAAAAACATTGAAATGGGATAGAACTCCTTGAATTAAACCAGAAAATGTACACTTCAATTGCATCTCAGCTGTTTAATTTCAAATCCAATGAGGTGGCACACAGAGCCCAAATCATGAAGATTGTGTCATTGTCCAAAACTTTATGGGCATAACTCTATATTGCTGTAGGGCACTTTCATACTTCAAAACATTTTATTCTTTTGGACCAGTTAGTTCTACTTTCACACTGCAGCTGAGTGAGCACACTAAAGAACTTTACTATGTCCTGTCATCATCACCTACATGGGATGCGTTTTCTTATACGTGACTTGTAGGGTTGCACGTTAGTGTTTTCTCAGTGTGCAAGCTTACTTTCCAGGTGTTGTGCCAAATTCCACCATGTGTGAATTCCTTCAGGATTCATCTAGGGTTACAGTAGATACAGGAATTGCAAGAATGGTCATACTGCTCCGTGACTCACATGCACATGAATATTTTTGTTCAATCTTTTGTCTCATTTGTGACGATAGCCAGCCTTAACTTCTTGTAAGTGGGCTGAAAGTCTGAATCATCCAAAAAAAGTGTTTTAACACTGCAAACAAACCAGACAAATGGTTCAGTAGATCCAACTGAGACCACCTCTTTAGGTCCGTCCACGGCACCAGTTTTGACCAAACTGAAAGGCATGAAAGTCTGGACCAAAAAAGGTAAATGTGAAAGCACCTTAAAATAAGACAACATCTATAAAACATCTACTACAAAAAACAGCCTGACCTCATACATGACAAATCAGCATGATTGTACCTAATTAAACCTAATGATGATAGGCAAAGTCACAGACAACTGGTTCGAAGGTTAATGTTTTCTTGAGGCTGAAATTTCCCAGCAGGCAATGGGCATCATTTTGACATCGGAAAGACATTGGACAACAGATGTTGCATGAAGTTGAAAATGACAAGTCAATGTCAAAACCCAAAGTTCATTTACAGACAGTGGATTTTGATTATTTAACAGCATTATTTAAAACCAAAAGCGTATCAACACCTAACAGTTGAATTTTAAGTTGTTTGGACATTACAATGTGAAGATTATCAGAAGTTAGGTTTTGGTCATCATTACTTACCACTAAATGTTGGTGTTTTAATTCAGTATGTTGACATGCAACCTTGGGAAGATGTTAGATTTTTAAAAAATTAAGATCAAAACTTAAAATCAGTGTCAACAGTCGTCACAATTCTACTTCAAATTGATGTTAGCATTAGACATTGTTCTGAAATTGAATCTTACTCCACCAATGTCAAAACTGACATTCAACCACATAACATCTATTGATGCTGGTAGAGTTCACAAGACTGGTGTTTGAATCTGAAGTCAGTAGTCAAATAGAGACTCAAGTTCCCACAAGCATGAATATAATGACAGAATCTTCAGTTAGTAGACGCATTTGGGCCAATTTTGGGCCAATTTTGGCACTTACTCATCTGATGTGGGCTACCATTGTGCCAAATATTGATTGCTATCTGGGTCTCTGGATTGCAACCATCACAGCTGATTTACTCATTTTAAAGTAAAAAATGTAGAAGTTAGATTCTTCACAGAATCCAACAACCTGAAATATAGTTGAGTTACCTACAGATCACAAATGATTACACAACAGAGTAATCTCCACAGCATTATTTGGCTTAATGTCCAATTTCTATAATGTAACTGTTGAAAGGGCAGGTGTGTTTGCCTTTACACAAAGACAAACGTCTTTCCAATTTCTTCCTACTAAAGAGAGATAATCCCTTTTAAACTGTATCTCTCATTGCCATGGAGACCGAGGGGGCAATCGTTGGATTGATTGGTAGGGTTCTCCGGACCACACAGTAAGCCTTTACAGCACTATTGTGTAGCCTTTCAAGGAACCCATTCACATGGTTTTGTATCATTTCTCTCTTTCTCTTATTAGCTCTCTAAATTTCACTCGCAGGTCATCTGTTTGAGGGTGAGCCTTTAAGACTGCATGTCCTTGTTCTGGCTGAAGGTAACTCAAGGGGGTTGAGTAAGTCTGTCATGCTCTGCCCCTGGCAAAACATGGCTTGCTTTTATACCTCCCCCAACACACTTCTGTAGTCAATAATGGTGGTCTGTACACCTCCAGCATGGTCAACATTCTCAGACACTGCAGACCTATAGGCTATGTATTAATTTCAAATGGAGGACACCATATGCATACAATGTTGTCCAGTTGATCATCCAGTCAATACGGAATGATCAATGCTGACCTATCGGCTGCACAGTCAACCCAACTCTGGGCTTCGGGATCAATAATTGGCCACGTCAAAACAAAAGCTCACACACAGACGGTTACGGTTGCCTTCATACACTGCAGTTTTAGTATGCTGGGAGCATTCGTGGCAAGCATGGGGTAAGCAGCACATCTTGTGTGTGTGTGTGTGTGTGTGTGTGTGTGTGTGTGTGTGTGTGTGTGTGTGTGTGTGTGTGCATGCGCGCATGCTGTCCACCCACTCGACGGCCACACTCCCTCAGAAAAGCTGGGAGCTTCATTGGTATTCAGGCGGAATTCTCTGGCAGTGGAGGCAGCCCCGGCACTGCAGCCACTCCAACTGAGCACGGTCACATGGGCCTGCTGGCTTCAGCAGAGCAGCTCGTATGTGTGTGTGTGTGTGTGTGTGTGTGTGTGGTTGGGTGGAGGGGAAGGGAGGGTTGTGGGCTGGTTGACAAGCAGAGAGATGGGGGAGGATGGAGAGAGCTAGGGAGGGAGGGAAGGATAGAGGGGGAAGAGGCAATGAGATGCAGAGGAAGAAGAAGGGGTCGGAGTCAATAAATGGGGGCTGTACTATATAGACAAAAGTATTTGGACACTTGCTCATCCATTGTTTCTTCTGAAACCAAGGGTTTGAAAAAGAGTTTGTTCTGCTTTTGTTGTAACTGTCTCTAATGTCCAGGGAAAGCTTTCTACAAGATTTTAGACCATTGCTGTGAGGAACTGATTGCATTCAATGACAAGATTAGAGTTAATGTGGTCAGGATGTTGGATGATCACACACCACATCTTATCCCAAACACACCAACTCATACATTCCTAAAGTATTGGATAGAACACCATAATTCCAATGTAGCCTGTGACATGGTGCCAAAAAGTCTATGCTTATCTGCTCCCTCCACAGTCCTATTCTTTTGGCAGTACTTTTTTACCAGGACTACACAATATAAGCTGTGTGTGTGAGTGCATTTGCACATGTGTGTCAGCAAAGGATGTTACTTAAAGTAGCTAAAAATATGCATTAGACAAGGTGTCCATAAACATCATGTAAATCCAGTGCTTGGCCCCCTGAGAGGGGTGGAGGGAGGCTGGTTACATGGGTGGATGCTGTGGCACATCTTAAGCTGCTTTTTTGCATCATAAGGAACCATAGGGGTTCTCTCTCTCTCTCTCTTTTTCTCTCTCCCCTCCTCGCTCGCCCATATTGCCCCCTCTTTCTCTCTCACCCCCCGGCCCCCTTCAGCTTTCAGAGAGGTGTGTGTAGGCTGCATTGTGATAGGACTTGATGTTCCCCCTACAGCCAAACCTGCAAAAGCCATTGGAAATCTGCATGATGGAGAACAGTAGGTAGGGCGAGTGGGCTGCTCGCTCTCTTTTATGCTTTCTCTCCTTCCTTTTTTCCTCTCTGTACCCCCACTGTTTGTACTGCCTCCCCCGATCCCCACCAACCTTCTCATTTTCTCGCCATCCCCCTTTGCACCCTTTCTCCTCCACCCAGTTGAATGGGATAGTGTGAAGAAAATGAGAAGGAGCAAATGCCACCTGAGATAGAAGAACACACTCAGCTCAGGTGGCATTTGCTCCTTCTCTTCTACTTCATTCTATCCCATTCACCTGGCCCCTCTCTCACCCCCCTCCCTATCCTCCTCTCTGTGTCCATCTCTCTGTGGCTATCACAACTCATTCTCCACCCCCTCTCTCTCCCTCTCTCGCCGCTCTGCTTTCCTTTCACTCTCTTCTCTTTTTTATCTTGGCACGCATTCCTTTCCACCCACACTCGACATACTCACTAAATCATTCCAAGTGTCTGGGCCCAAATACACACACACACACACACACACACACACACACACACACACACACACACACACACACACACACACAACCCTCCAAGCAGATGAGAGGTAGGGGAAACGCAGGGGAAAACAATGAGGACCTGGGTAAAGGCCTTATATCACACTTCACGGACTGCAGAACGCCACACTCTGAGCTGCTCATAAGCTGGACTGACCTCCCTGTGACCATCTCACATCTCAGCTACTCTATGTGTACAAAAATTTGTGGACACCTCTCCAAATGAATGCTACTTTTCAGTTTCCGTAGAGCAGTACTGCCAATAGAGTAGGATTCTCAAAACTATCAGCTTCAGAAACATGTTGATGCTCCACTGACTGCAACAGGGAGAATGTCATCTCTATCATTTCCACTCCAGACAGGAATACTGCGACTGCTTTATGGAACTTGGTGGAGCTGCATTAGATTCTCTCTCCAAAACTGCACAACACTGCATAACCCAAGTCATTTGGAGAGAAAGGGGTGACTGGTAGGAGAGATTCCCATTGTTCATGAAGTCATGTGATCCTTAGAAAAGAAAGAATTATTGGTTAAAGTTTACAGACAAAATTCATTACATTTCATAAACAATGTTTTGTCCATAATTTGTGTTTACGGATAATAAACCAATTAGCAACACAATAACAACCATCTAGCAACACCATAGCAACTACATGAGAAACTGATGCAACCATCTAGTAGCATCATAGCAATGCCATAGCAATCGCTTAACAACACCATAGCAGCCAGCTAGAATACCATGGTAACCACCTTAGAGAACACATAGCAATCACCTAGCAACACCATAGCAACTACCTGAGAAACCAGAATAAAGCAACATCTTAGCAACCACCTAGCAACACTGCAGCAATCACTTAGCAACATTTAGTTGCATTAGCTTCCCAGGTATCTGTTATTATGTTGCTAGGTGTTTACAAACCCTTAGAAACCACACATAAACTGCCTCTATGCTGTACAATTAAAAAAATAAAACAAACATAATACATGCACATAAGTATTCACAGTCTTTGCGCAACACTTTCTTGAAGCACCTTCGGCAGCAATTACAGCTTCAAGTCTTTATGAGTATAATGCTACAAGCTTGGCACACCAGTTTTGGGGAAGGTTCTCCAATTCTTCTTTGAAGGACCTCCTAAATTCCATCAGCTGAATGGGGAGCATCAGTGCATAGCCATTATTAGATAACCAGATCTGTGTCTCAATACAATCCTGTCTCCAAGGTCTAGAGGCAATTCCTTACAATTCATGACTTGGTTTGCACTGACCTGCACTGTCTAATTTAGGAACTTATATGAACAGGTGTGTGCCTTTCCAAATCATGGTCAATCAACCGAATTTACCACAGGTGTCCAATGTAGAAACATCTGAAGGATGATCAGTGGATGTAAGATACACCTGAGCTCAATTTTGAGTGCCTTGGCCAAAGCCATGAATACTTATGTACATGTTATTGCAGTGGTGGGCAATCCTAGTCCTGTAGTTCCTAGTGCTGGATTCCAGCACAGTTTTTGTGCTGGTTCTGCTTAAGCACATCTGATTCGACTCACCTTACTGTTTATTAGCTCTGTTAGAGGAGTGAAATCAGCAAACTGTGCCAGAATCCGGCACCTGAGGGCTGGGCTTGCCTACTTCTGATGCATTCCATTCATATTCCAACCAGTCAGTCAGTCAGGCTAAATCAAGCCTCTCCGTGGGCCTTACTGACAAGGTCAGGTAATGATGGCTTATGTAACCTAAGTTTGTCAGGAAAGACCTCTTCTCTCTGTCTTCTGTGGTTTAGTTAAAAGCTCTGTTTTTAATCGGGAGGCTTTTTCTGAGGTTTGGGGAGGATGTGCAGAATGGCTGTCACAGCAGTGCCTTTCCCCCTTGTTGCATCATCATTATTTTCTTTTTTTTTTTTCCCAGCAGAACCACACAGTGGGTTCTTTTATTCTTGCTCCTTCTTTCATTCCATCAATAATTGAGGTGTAGAAGCTGCCATGAATAATTCAGGGTCTGATGTGAGCCATGAGCCTTGCTCGCACTGTGCTCGTTTTACAAGTTGTGAGACTCTTTGAAATGAACTTAAGAAGAGGTATGAGCTGCTACACTAGCACAGTTCACTTAATCCACCTGCCGTAGCCACTGCCTCTGCTCTTCCCTCGCTTTCTGGACTCATAAACCGAACGTTCACCTTGCACACAAATTCAGTTTTCGTCCTCTCTTTCTTGTCACTGAGATTACATGCGTGTGGGACAGAGGCCTGGCGGCTGAGAGGAGTGGTGGAGAGGCAGGGATGAGCAGCGCTGCTCAAAATGGGATTTCTCTCACGATCTGCTCACTGTACAATGAAGCTCGCAATCATGCAAAGTAATCCCATTTATTCAGAACCAACACAGTGCAGCGAGGAGACCCTCTCACCTCACAGAACCTGCATATACTGTCTTCAGTCCCGCAACTTTCCGTTCCTGTTAAAACATCGGTGTCACCTTCTGAGTCATGCGGTAGTACTGTCACGTCTGGTAGCACTCACATCCTGCAGATTTGAATCATTTGGTCATTTCTGGAGTGAGATGTCCCAATATAGTGCAATGTTCTGCTTTGTGTTCACAGACATGTTGGTCACAGTTATGAATATTTGTTCTGTCCCTGTCACACGTTTAATTATTCAGGCCTGGTCACACTCGTGGCGTTAGTGCAGTGCTAAAACAAGTGCTAAGAATCACTGAAGAGGCTCCATCCTGTCAGAAACAGTTGGTCAGGCTTAAAGTTCTCAAAAATCCACTTTTAAGAATACAGACATGAATGTCGTCCAATACAGGGATACCATAGTTGAGCTCTATTTAATAACATTTCAATTAGCGGCATTACTTGCTCTAATTTGATTTGCCATTCTTGATGAGAAAAATGTTGAAAGAACTACTAGGCTAAATCATAATGCAGGTTAGATATTATGATGTTCCAGATCTTGGCTTGAGGACATTTTCTCTAATTGCATTAGAGATTGATTCAGCCAATCAAGAACTTCAAGGCAGTAATCAGTTGGATCAGGTGGGTGGATTAGTGTTGAATTAGTGTTCAAAAGTCTGTGGGAAAGTAGCTCTCCAGGAGCAGGGTTGGTGACCCCTGTTATACAAAGTACCAGTCACGAGTTAATGACATGAGCATTAACTAATTGAGTATTATCTAATTGCAGTATATACTATAGAGACAAAAGTATTGGGACACCTGCTTGCTCATTCTTCTGTAATCAAGGGCATTAAAAAGAGTTTCTCCTGCTTTGGTTGGAGCATCTGTCTCTAATGAAATTACAAGACCACTTTGCTTATTTTCTTAAATGACACTCTCTACAAGTATGGTAGTCTAAATTTATTTTATTGTATTGTACAAATATAATATTGTATATTTTCTTTTTCTATTCCCGGAACATGTAGGAATATAATAGGAATATGTGTATATGTATATTTCATAGTTTATGTAGTTTGTATTGGGTGCAGACAGTAAATCAGGTTTGTTAATGTGCAGTATCAGGTATTGGCTGTCCAGTACTGTATAAACTGAGAACATTTTTTTTAAAATTGTCTTCGAAAAAGTAGTAATGTTGTCAACTTTTGACTGACAACCCTGCTCCTGGAGAGCAACCTTCCTGCAGATTAGATTTAGATTCAACCCTAATCCCCCAACTTCTTGACTGGCTGAATTGAGATGAAACCTGTAGGTTGGTGACCGCTTGTATACATTATGTAAATATCGTCGCTGTCCAGTGAAAAACAAGTATCTCCAAAATGGTGATTTTACAGGACAAGGCAGAGATGCTCTTCACACTGAATAAAAGTTAATGTCTAATAAGAGAAAATAACAGTAATTCCAGAGTACTTCTATTGTTCTCTTCAACCAGAATTGTTTATAGAATGTACAGAGCAGAGCATGGTTTGAACCATGAAGAAAACTTAAAACGGACAAAAATTGAGATACATGTTTTTCATTGGACAACAGCAATATTATGTATATTTGTATATGTTCATAATGTGTATTTACATACTGCATTGTTTTTGTGTTAATATTATGTGAGAATAAAAGTGATTCATATTTAAACATTAAAATTACAATTAAGGTACTTCTCTGCATATGAAATAAATAGTGACTGTTATGTTTTGCAAACTCTCTCTTAATGTTTACACAACCTTCATTTTTGAAAAGCAAGAAAAATGAGTTTTCCATAAAATGGGCTCTTTCACAATATACTATAATCAAACTAATGCCTCCATTCATATGAGCCGTACAGTAATTGCCACCATCTTATTCATCACACAGCTATGACTGATGTCCACAGAATCAACAACCTGAACCCACACTGATTCACGGCCTTGACTTCTCCCACTGGCCACAGTTTAGCATCTGAGAGGCTGAAGAAAGGGATGGATGATTGAAGAGGAAGCTGCCCATACAGCCTTCCTCCTCTCTGATTCCTCACCTCGCTCTTTCCCCACCACTTCATCAGAGTGTTTAAGTTAGCGTCATGTCGGAATCCACCACACTCCTCCCCCGAGAGCGCGTCTGTTTACGGTTCACACCAAAGTCCCTTTTGAAGAGCTTTAACGGGCCTCCAAACATCGGCAGACATATACAGAGAGAGAGGGCTGTCCCGTGCCAGCTAATCAGAGTGTGGCATTTGTTTGGTAAACAGAGCAATTCTCTGGTGTGATCCATCTCTGGAGCACTCCTGCTCTGGCCTGTAGTGGGAGCAGGGTGGTGGTGGGGTCAGACGGTGAAAAATAGCTGTGGTCACAGGACTCCTGTAAAGGTGCTGATTTAGCCGTTGCCAATTTGCTCTGGAATTATACGAGACATGGTCCGTGGACCAGTGTGTGTTAAAACAGATGGTTTTTGAGGTGGGGGCAGTTTAGCATTAAATTACATTAGATAATTGAATTTGAATCACATTGAAAGGAGGTTTAAATTAACTTATGGAAGGTCCATGCCAAGGTCACCACTAACCACGTTTTAATGCCATTTTAATGCAGTATTTTAAGTGCCACTACTGGAGGGTATTTTAGAGGCAGATTTGCTAAAATAATCTCTAATTACAGACAATCTACCAACACTTTTTCTACAGGTAGATGCAGTCAATTTAGTGATTATGTCAATTTACAAAATATGTAATTACCATATAAGCTGCACTTTGTTGTTGCATGGAAGCCTGTTTTTACTTGATAGGAGATTTTTAAAAGGTTCTTTTAGGTTAAAATATTTAATATTTAATCAGGTCAAACAAAGAGTTACTTTCTTCATCATTTGACTCTATACGGAACAAGGTTCGGCACCGCTTTGAACAACAAATTTAACAAATCTAACCTTTCTTCACAGACAAATACTGAGCATGACAGAGTAACGAATTCAGAGATAATTCACCACATACAGACTCTCACTCTCTCTCTCTCTTTCTCTCTCTCTCTCTCTCTCTCTCTCTCTCTCTCTCTCTCTCACACACACACACACACACACACACACACACACACACACACACACACTGTATTTCTAGCAGTAAAGTGGTTTGATAACTGTCCAATCACATGAAACAATAAAATATAATAGTGAAGTACATAATCCACAGACCCTACAGGACCACCACAGAGCATTATTGTGGGTTTTGGGTCTTCTAAGCATTGCAGAAACACTGACACAGTGGTGGTGTCTTATTGTGTATTGCGCCGGTACGAGTGCATCAGACACAGCAGTGTTGCTGGAGTGTTTAAACCCCTCAATGTCACTGCTGGACTGAGAACAGTCCACCAACCAGAAATATTCTGCCAACAGCATCCCGTTACCAATGAAGAATGACTAGAGGATAACCAACACAAACTGTGCAGAAACAGATGAGATTCTGTCTGACTTTACATTACAAGGTGAGGCATGTGTGTCTAATAGAGTGGACAGTGAGTGTGAAGTGTTTAAACACTCCAGCAGCACTGCCGTGTCTGATCCACTAATACCAGCACAACACACATTAACACTGGTCTGTGATTATAGAACTGTATAGAATGCTCCTCTGGTCATTGGAGCTGATAAAATGGACAGAAAAAAGGTTTGTATTTTTAATAACTACTGTTGGTGTTGTTTCTCTGCACTGGCATTATACAACGACATTTTTCGTTTGAAATAGTTTCAAATATATAATTATTTCTGAGATGATACCCATCCCTACATATTCCCATTAATAAACATGTGCTCCAGTCCAACCAGTCTGGAAATCTTATGTTTATGTTTGCCTGATTAAATGTAAAACTGAAGATGTGCAGAAACCTCTCTCAGCTCTCATGTCAAAGGGTGAGGTTTAAAAGGGCCAGACTGCTCTCCGCTGCTCAGCCACCAAAACACACAAAAGGAGCATTCTGAGATGTGGGCTAACACACGGCTGCACTTTCAAAAGGTTGAAGAGAGCATTTACCCGAGCTGAGCAGCGGGACTCCGAGTGAAGGTCAAACCGAAAGGCTTGTGTGCCGTGTGCTAATGCCTGTGGTGTGTGGTCAGCACAATTTCTCTCATTCAGTGCTCCATACAAAAGGCAAGCACCAGCTTCCTGTCCTGGGGACAGTACCCATTTCTGCATAATCAGGTTTTGTTGATCCACAGGTTTATTCAGCTGGCCTTTCTCAGTCTTTGTGGGCTGATGTGTCAAAAGACACACACACTCACACACACACACACACACACACACACACACACACACACACACACACACACACACACACACACACACACACAGAGAGAGAAATAAGGTTAAAGTCTAACAGGAAGCAGCATCCAGCCGCATGTGAGTGCTTTGTTCTAGCACATGTTAAATATAGAAGCAGGTCAGGAAGCTACAGGGAGATTTAGCACTTATCTTTAGTTTATTTGAGCCAGGCAGTGATGTGAGCGAGGCAGCAGCCTTTTAAACAGCTTACATTGGCGCTACGTCCAGACCCGTCCATTGGCACGGCCAGCCTTGTCAGTGCTCGCTGTGGGCAGTATCTGCCTGTAGGCCGTTTAGCTGCCCTGCAGGTGCTGTCTGTTGCTGTCGCTCCTGAGCATTTCACACACACCTTTCAGGACAAGCCAGTGTGGGCCTGGCATGCCTGTGTCTGCCTCCTGCATTGCCACTGGCGGGTTCCCAGCTCGCCGAGTCTGGCAGCCAAGAGAGAGGAGCTCCCAGGCGTCAGTCGCTTCCCTGTGAGTCCTGCAGCCAAAGACGATGCCTCAAAGGGCCCAAGGCCAGGCTCGAAGAGCTGGCTCTGTGTGTGTGTGTGTGTGTGTGTGTGTGTGTGTGTGTATATACATATATATATATATATATATATATATATATATATATATATATACATATATATATATATATATATATATATGTGTGTGTGTGTGTGTGTGTGTGTGTGTGTGTGTGTGTGTGTGTGTGTGTGTGTGTCTCAAAAAATTATAATATTATGTAAACGTTTTTGTTCATATTTTACTTAAGAAAAACTAAATGACCTTTACTAAATTTATTAAATGCAGCATCAAAGTATTTCAAGTGTTTTGCTTTTGATGAGTATGGTTTAAAACTCAGTTCCTCAAATTATTCCAATATTTCCTAAGATCAAACAGAAAAGGTTGTACAATGCATAAATATCTATGTTCATTTATACTCATCCATGAATTATTGCATCATTGCAATGTGAAGTTACTGAAGCCCTTGTTGCTGTGATAGTGTCACAAACAGTCATGATTTGTGTGTTTCTAATCATACCCTTACTCCATATATTCTCCATGGGCCTCAGGTCCAGATATTTGGCTGGTCAGTCGAGCGCAGTAATATCATGTTCAGCAAACCACTTAGTAGTTTTGGCAGTGCGGACAGGTGCTGAGTTTTATTGGAAAAATAAATCAGTGTCTCTACAAAGCTCATCAGTGGATGAAATTTCTTGATAGATGTTGCATTGAATCTGGACTCATGGAGAAAACTGTGGAAACTTCATGCAGGTGTGTAGTGAATTAATGCTGTTAGCAGGTGTTTAGTAAGTAAACGTTGGTTAGGACGTGTTTGGTGAGTTAACGTTATTAGTAGGTCTTTAGTGAGTTAATGCTGTTAGCAAGTGTTTGTTAACATTAATAGTTAATGGTAAGTTTAAGTTAGAAGGTGTTTGGTAAGTTAATACTGTTAGTAGGTGTTTGGTAAGTTAACATTAATAGGTGTTTTATAAGTTAATGTTGTTTGTAGGTATTTGGTAAGTTAATATTGTTAGGAGGTGTTTGGTAAGTTAACGTTAGTAGGTTTTTGTTGAGTTAATGTTGTTAGTAGGTATTTGGTAAGTTAACATTAGGTGTGTGGTAAGTTGATGCTGTTAGGTGTTTGGTAAGTTAATGTTGTTAGCAGGTGTTTGGTAAGTTAACATTAGCAGGTGTTTTGTGAGTTAATATTGTTAGTAGGTATTTGGCAAGTTAATACTGTTAGTAGGTGTTTGGTAAGTTGACATTAGTAGGTGTTTTATAAGTTAATGTCAGTAGGTGTTTGGTAAGTTGACATTAGTAGGTGTTTTATAAGTTAATGTTGTCAGTAGGTGTTTGGTAAGTTGACATTAGTAGGTGTTTTGTGAGTTAATATTGTTAGTAGGTGTTTGGTAAGTTAATATTGTTAGTAGGTGTTTGGTAAGTTAATATTGTTAGTAGGTGTTTGGTAAGTTAATGCTGTTAATAGGTGTTTGGTAAGTTAATGCTGTTAATAGGTGTTTGGTAAGTTAACTTTGTTAGTAGGTGTTTGGTAAGTTAATGCTGTTAGCAGGTGTTTGGTGAGTTAATATAGTAGGTGTTTGGTAAATCAATGTGGGAAGCAGGTGTTTGGTGAGTTAACGTTGTTAGTAGGTGTTTGGTAAGTTAGAACTGTTAGCAAGTTCATGTACAGGAAGCTGCAGTGTAATGATGATGAAGGAAATAGCAAAGTTCTTTAGTGTGCTTGTTAAACTGCAGGGTGAAACTGAAGCTAACCAAATGAACATCTTGGTTTGGGCATTGGGTCGAACTTTCAGGTGTGAGAATCCCTAAGATTAAGTTGTGGATGTAGAAGTAGACTAACTTTGATGCTTTTATCTCTCAAAAACTAGTTAGTACTACTAAGAGCAAATGTATTTGTTTATTTATTGCTATAACTGCACAAGAAAAAGAGTGCATGTGAGCATTAGCACAGCCATGTTTTCAGTCACAGTTCAACTCTTTCTGAGCCCCAGAACTTTAATAGACACGTGATTTTTTTTTTCTGATGAGAAACGTGTTCACTATAACACAGGTGCTGAATCACACTCACGAGAAATCAATCATTAACACGCTTCAACACGATTCAATACATGATTCACTTTAACCCATTTCATTTCAACATGGAGTCTAAGCATCTTAATTCCTGCTTTCTGTAAAGGCGGTCACTCTGGTCAGCAGTCCATATGGTGAATTATGTGATTGAACACAAACACAGTACACAGGAAACAGGTCTGTAATGAAGATATCAGTTATAATATGATTCTGTGAGCTGTAGAAAACCCCCTTCACTATTCTACCTTGAAAGAGAAGAGGCAGATGCATTTGGTTCCTAAGCATTGCTGCCACATATCAGACTACCCTTAATGAATGATAGCAGCAACCAAAGTGAAGCTGTGGACAGGTCTGAACCCCTTCACCCCGTCCACACCCCCATACACACCCCTATCTCCACTCCCGTCCCTCCTCTGTCTTCCTGATGGCACCGTGACCGGGCTGCTATCAGTCCACACATGCCTTTGAAACCCAAACCTGTTAAAATAGGGGCTCTTTGTAGCAGCACAGTGTGCCCTCCTTCATCACACCTTTTCAGCCTGACGAATTTCAGAGGAAAGCAAAACACGAGCAACAGCCGCGCAGTCAGTCACCTTGAGCTGCCGTGTGTGACCCAGCCCGGACGAGGGGAATCAGATGGAGGGCCGGCGGGTTTGTTATGACACCAAACAACAGGGCCGCTGGAAAAACAGACAAAAGTAGAAACCAGAGACGGGGAAATGTTCTGCAGAAGATAAATAACGTCCAGCAGCTAGGATAACCAGGGCTCCAGCGCTGTCGAACAAATACACAACGTTCGTTTATTTTCACAATAAAAAGCTTAATGGGAGGAGCGGAAATGTGATTGCAAATGATTAGACTTTTGCCAAGTTTGGTTCAATGTAGAACTCTTATTCAGTATAAATTATCTAATATAATAAAAACCATATTACTGTTTATTCTGTTTTGTTTGTATTTGAGTATTACATATAGTAGTGTGCTTTATTTTCATAGGTATTATTATTCCTTCACCTGATACTTATTTTAGAAAATAAGATATTTCCATTTCTAATTTTAAAGGATGAGCAGAAGGTCAGTGTACGTGGCTGAAGTACACAGAGAAAGGACTCTGACCCCAGATCCACTAACGCTAATAATGAAATCTACATATATTAAGGGTCTCAGAGCCGGGTAAGGAACACGATGACAGATCTCACACCTCCGAGTGAGCCTGCAAGACTGTAAGTGTATGGTTTTCAGATTTAGCAGCTGTGATTAGAGCGGGGTCTGTGTAAACATTATGGCAGTATATTAGGGGCCGCATGTACAATGGATTTCCTGAGGGTTTGTTTAAGGCCAGGACCCTTGTGCGTGTTGACACAGCTGCCGTGGGCAGGGGGGGCTTCAGGGAAGAGGGACATACGGAGGTTTGGTTCAACCTGATCAGGGTTATGCTTGTGTGTGTGTGTGTGTGTGTGTGTGTGTGTGTGTGTGTGTGTGTGTGTGTGTGTGTTTGTGTGTGTGTGTGTGTGTGTGTGTGTGTGTGTGTGTGTGTGTGTGTGTGTGTGTATGTAGGTGTGTGTGTGTGTTGGGGTGAAACAGACTTGTAGTATTGTATTGTAGTCTCAGTCATATTGCAGATACTTTATAGATTGTCTCAGAGATACTCTACATGGATGAAAGTATTGGGAAAAATGCTCATTCGTTTAGCTCTTGAAAAGGAATTTATGGATGGCTGTGACAATACCAGGGATGAAACTTGCTGCCTCCTGATGCCAAAGCTTACATTTATTGAGCATCAATACTTACTGCTTACCTACTCAAGTATGATTTATGCTTATGCATGCTCAAACCTTCCCCACGTACATTTTAATTGAATTAGAATGTTTTCTAGTTTTTTGCCCCTCATTGTTTATCCCTGTTCTACAGTCACTCGTATTATACAAAGGGCAGTGCAGTCCCTTTAATTGTCTTTACTTCTGTTATATACTACATCCCCTCCATGTTTGCTATTGTTCTCCTCACACTCTGATATAATAAATCAACAATCCATTCCATGCTGAGCACATTATCTTTAGTATCAAGAACATGTTGCACTGGGCTGCAGGGCTGTACATGCCACCCATGCCTCAAGGCCCAAGTCATGGCCTTCCATGCTCCAGCTGGTTCCTCAGAACTATCAGCAATGTGTTCTGTGCCCTTGTTGAGGTTCAGCCAACTACAAAGACAGAGGAAGTTCATGCAGGCTCCTGACACAACACTGTCTGAGCTCAGCATCCAGTGACCTTTGCTAAATTTCCTGTTTTGCAATTTCTTTGAGATATTTTCTACATATTTAGCAGATTTAGAAGCTACTAATGACCATTGTTTAACAGTGTGTAGTACTATAGGACAGGAGATGTGGGTGGCAGTTCATCGAGAGCTTTGTGCTCCAGACTGCAATGAACAGGAAGTTTTCTTAAAAAGCTCAAAGCTCAAATATTGATTTTGGTGAGTACTAAGATACTCCGAAGGTAATAAGTTCTAGAGTAAATTCTTTTATAACTCTGTGTTGTTGCCATTTTTGCACAGGTCACCCTTATAAAAGAGATCTGTGAATTTGCTGGGATTGACCTGGATAAATAAAGCTTAAATGTAATCCAAAAAAAAACACAAGGCAAACTGTTGGAACATGTCACAATGTATGGTATAAAATATCTCTTTTAATCCAACCACCTGTCAAGTATTGATTAGATCCATCTTATACCATCAAAACAACTCTGACCCAATCAAGGCATGGACTCCACAAGACCTATGAAGGTGTCTTGTGTGTATCTGGCATCAAGACTATTGTTACAACAGATCGTTTATATCCTGTATGTTGTGAGATGGGACATTCATGAGCATCAGTAAGCCTTGGGCCCCCATGACCGTGTGGTTGATTAAACAATTGCTATTTCTTGGAGCACTTTTGGAAGGTACTAACCACCAGGAACACCCCAAAACACCTGCCTGAGGTTTTGAAGATGTTATGACCCAGTCGGGTAGAACCTTACAGTGTGGTTCTTGTCAAAGTGTCTCAGAATCTTACGTTTGTCTATTTTCTATTTGTCTATTTAACTTCAACACTTTAAAAAGAACTGCCTGTTCAATTAATGCCTAATATTACCCCTTGACTGGAGCCACTGGAGCCAGATCTCCAATGTTCTTCACTTCACCTGACAGAGGTATTAATGTTATAACTGAATGGTGTGAATACCTGAATACCTATCATTTACAGATTCTTTAAATAAAGACAGACATTCAGACTGTTTCAGTAGTTCAGAAAGTCATCAAATAGCCTTCCACTGAAACAGACCATAATTATATATATAGTGGTTGACCTGTTCCATTAAACTGGGTTCATTTTTGCAGCATAAATGTAGGGGCATAAGTTATTTAGTTACACTTATATAGCACCTTTCTAGATAACAAGGGACACTTGACAGCCAATTGCTCTCACAACCAAAGTACACTCCACCAGAAACAACTGTCCACCTGAAGGAGGAGGTTCACCCAGGACAGCATGCCAATCTACATCTGGGCTTACATACATACATACATTCACTCATACACATTATTTCACACATACCAGGGCAATTTAGAATAGCTGATTCACCTAATCCATGTTTTTGGAATGTGGGAGGAAACCGGAGCTCCTGGAGAAAACCCATGCATATGCAGGAAGACAATGGAAATTCACCCAGATAGGGCCTTGAACACAAGACCCCAGGGCTGGGTGGCAAACGTGCTAACCACCACAGCACTAAATGTTAGGAAGAGCTGCTCAATGATGATCATTGAGTCACACCACAGTGTGAAGGACATCCTGAAGATAAGATTGTGTGAAAATCCCAATGCCTTGGTCTTGTGCTCCCAACCCACCCCAGCGTATTGACTGCAATTACAGCTAATCAAGCCCAGAACCTTGACGATTATTATTTTCCGTCAAATAAAAGCACTAGAAGAATAAGCCATTCTTAAAAGCATCTGAGAGAGAGATGAAGGCTGATAGAGGGGGAGGAGGTTGTGCCTGAGTTGGTGGAGTGAATTCATCCAGAAAATGTATTCCGCTGTCAATATCATTTGAATATCTGAGGGCGAGGTTGACAGCAGAGCAGTGAGAAGACTTAAAACAGCTCAATTAAGGTGTTCTAAGGCCCCTTCCACATGTGTCCTGAAATTTTTTAACTGATGAGTTTAGTCTGCATTTTGGCCTCAAATCAATACCAAAGTGCTCGTTTTGGTCACTAAAAAGAGAGGTTTTTGAAAACGCCTGCAATGTGGATCTTTCAAAAAAATCTGTTTCCAGTGATGTTGTGTGGATGGGGGGGAAACAGGGATTCATGAAAATGCTGATGTCACAACACATGCATGTTACTAGCAGAATCAAAAATAGTTCCTTAAACCAGGTGGTGCACACAGTACTTACAGGATTACACCTGCTGACAGCATCTATATGGAAATAGCACTAGATTTCAGATTTCCACGTGGATTAATGTAAATACTCTTCTATTACAGCTATATAATGCTCTATTACAATTTAGAATCCATAAATTCCTGATTTGCAAAGTATACTACATAGGGACATAGGTACGCGACATAGTAATATGGGACGCTTTCTTCTTTCTTTGTATTATTTGGGATGTTCGCACCTTATAGGCCAAGCATGCTAATGGGAGCATTTTTTTGTGTCTATATGGACAAAAGTATTTTTAAAAATAGAAGGAGATAATATCCAAAATGGGACTGGGCCTAAGAAACAGGGAAAAAAGCCAAGACAGGCTTACGTTAGACATTCACTGAGCCATAAGCCTTTATTATACATTTGGGCCTTTGAGAGTTCAAGAGAAAAAATTCCCAAGGGTGTGGCTGGACCATGACTACCAACCTACCTTGACTAGGCAACTGTTCTTTAGTACATGAGTCAGCAAGCAATGATGCAAACTCTCAGATGTTACCTTTTGGTACCTCAAATGTGTTTGGACTGAGAGTAATTTACAATCCCCATAATTGTTCTACCACTAAGTATTCTGGTGGGGGTAAAGTGATGCCATAGGAGAACCTTTGGATCAATAAAGATGCTTTCAATGGATGATTCTTTAGTGAATGGAAGCAGATGCCTGACCCTCTTAAAGTTCCCTTACAGAATGTTATCACACCTAAGAATTATGAATACATTGCATGAATGAATACATAGAAAGAAGATCATCTAGCCTTGAAAAACATCCTGAGGTCCACTGGAGAAGCCTCCACTGCTGTATACTGTAGTTTAGCTGCAGACAACCTGCTACTGCTGCAAGCCTAGGATGGTCTGTCATCCTTTTTTACTGGAAAATGTGGCAACTTTCAAGTACTGCTAGCAGTTGAGTGCAGGTGCAGCTTCCATGATGGTCAGATGGTTCTATGTGACCTTCATACTCTAAAACATACAAAGCCCTCACAGAAAGCTATTACATACACACTGTGCCTGTAAATGGTGCAGTTCTGTTTGTCCCAGTTTGTAGTTAAGTCCTATCTGTTCACACAGCAGGTGAAGCAGCCGAAATCCGATCTTCTTACCAAATCGAAAAATTGCCCATTTTTTTTGTCTGTTTCTCTTAATGTGACCCATATCTGTCATGTATGAACTGTTTATGCTCGTAAGCTGACATGCATGCATGTGCCAAACCAAGAGGTTTTGGTTTCATCTTCATCAGCATCACTATCAAGGAGTTAGCATGTGGCCAAAACCCCTTCTTTGGTTGATGCCCATGGTTTCTTTAAATTTAGCCTTTTTTTTTAAAAAAAATTCCCTTTGAGCCACAAAATGCACACAAAATGCAGCCGCATTGGGTCATTTCTACAGAAATCTCTTAAATCTTGAAGTGGACGAGATATGTGCCTTCTGGTTTAGAGATATGTTGATCTGTTACCTCCCTATCCCACTGACAACTTCTGTCCATTTTCCCTTCTCAGCATGCATTTAGGAGGGCTTTCGGTTTGGCTTGACCTAACAGTTGTATTAAATTCTGATCTGGCCATTCAGACTGAGTCACTTTTCCATTAATCAAATATTTATTGGATTTCAGTGCCAAATTGGAACTGGGAATGTCAGATTCAGTGTGGACATTTTGCCACATATAATAGAGAAAGATCAGACTGGGCCACTTTTACCTGCCGTGTAAAAGGAGCCATTGTGGCTGAGAGCATGAAATAAATACTATAAATGTAAATTAAACATTTAAATGATATGTGGTCCACCTGAGGTTCCAGGGTGATGTCACATTGAAAAAAGGATAAAGCATAGCTGACCTGCTCTGCACCGAGATCTGAACGGCTCCACTGAGGATCTGGGAGATGCAGTGTGATCTAGATTGCAATGCTGTGTTTTGTACTCCTGCACCAACTCCCCTGAGGCAACACTCTCCTTCTGACGTACATTCACACTCTTCACATGCACACACACACACACACACACACACACACACACACACACACACACACACACACACACACACACTGATGCTCTCCACAAGATTATGACAGTTTAAGCTGAGCAACCCTGTTCAGCACACTTCTGAGACCAGCAAACCAGTCCATTTATCATTCAATAGTCCCCCAACCCCACCGCACCCCCTCTGACTCACTCAGGTAACTGTGTGTCAATGTCAGTGGAATTATCTGGCTGTACTTTATTTACTGGCGCCCACGAACGAAATGCTGACAATGACAGCAAGAGGACAGGAGTGCACAGGTTAGAACAACACAATGTACCTGACCTACACACACACCCAGCTATGCACACACAAATACACATTCCACATGTCCTCAACTGCTGGAGACTGAAGAACATGGTGTTTCTTCTACTTCTCAAGGCACGTGTCCAGACATCACTGTTTAATGGTGTTGGACAAGAGGATCAGCTCATTATCATAAAAAAAAAACAGCAATAATGGATACAGACTTAACAACAAACCAGACTGAGTTTTCAGACAATAAACAATAAAATAAAATACATTTACTTCACTACCACAGAGTAGAGAAAAGATGAAGTGAGGAACACTGAGAATCTGTTTCCAATGGCTCCTGTCAAGGGGTGGATATATGAGACAGCAAGTGAACAGTCTTGTTCTTGAGGCTCAGGAACAATGGAAAAGATTAAGAATCTGAGACACAACCAAACTGTGATGTTCCAGAACAGTGTTTCTCAACCCTGGTCCTGGAGGCACCTCTACCCTACATTTTTTTTTTAATTCCCTACTTTAGGGTGGGGAAGAGAGGGTTGTGGGAGTTTCCTGGAATGCAGTGGCCAGTACCTACCAAAAGTGAATAACAATACACAACATAAGGGCTACACACAACCCCTGCCCTTTGACACCCACTCCCCCAAGGGCCAAAAGGTGAGAATGGCAAGGAAAAACTCCCTTAGCGATGAAGGAACCTTGGGATAAACCAGGCTCACATGGATGGACCCATCCTCCTCTGGTCAGTCTACTTATACATTATTGATAAGGGTCCTCTGGACCACCACATCAGTTATAATGATTAAGCATACTGGAGAGTTGATGATGGTTTGATGGTGGTCGTAATACCAACAGTACCAGATAATTAGGGTCCATGAAAATTTCTACATAGTTGGTGATGGCAGGTGGGCAAGAAGTTCAAGGTAGGGTGGGAAACTAGTCCAGGTCCAGTAGTGGGAACCTCAAGCTCAGCCATGGAAGGAATGGCAAGGGAGCCTGAGGTTAGTAAGCCCAAGCTCAGCCTCTGAAAGTGATGGCAGCCTGGGCCAGTGGACCATCATTAACTCAGAACATGTCTGCTGTTAGATTAGTCTTGGTGCTAGATACCCCAGGACACCTTCAGAGGTCTTGTGGGGTCCATGCCTCAATGGAGTCAGAGCTGTTTGGGTAGCATGTAGGGACCAATATTAGGCAGGTGGCTGATTCTTCCAAGAATAGCTAAATCCTGTTGAGACAAAGAAGTTTCTAATTATAATTTTAGTAATACAGACTGTGCCATCTTGCCATTTTTATTCATTGGCCAGAATATAAAAGACAGCTGCCGTCTTTAAATATTGTAAATAAATATGTATTCTGAGTTCTACAGTTTGTAATAGATAAGCAGCTCATATCATACCTTACTAGTTGAGGGCAGGGAAAAGGGAAAAGGGAAAAGGTGGAGGTAATCTGGCCTCTGTATCTGGATATGCTCTACCATTTTTCAAGGAAAACAACGAAAGGAGATGATGAGGAAGAAGAGCTTCCTGAGCAAGCAGTTGATAAGAATAGAATAAACAAGAGCAGGTGTGATTCAGGTGTATTTATCTGGTACAATATTAGCTGAGGGGATGGTGGGCATGACCATGATTGAAAGTGGCAGTGGGCTCTGGGGAGACTAAATCCAGCTCTGGCTTTGTTTTACTCAGTCTGAGTCTCCAGCCTTCCTACTGCTGATTGTGGTCCTGGTCCTCATTGTGAAGAGTGACTCAGACTGAAGGACTGTGTAGGCAACTTCGCTGTGCCTGAGCCGCTCGCACTGCACGCCCACACTTGTAGCCGTCTGAATTTAGCTCCTCCACATTTAGGCCAGGCCAATGGGAGGCTGGTGGATGGAGGAGACAGGGGCGTGCTGGCAGCGCTGCAGATCACACACAGTCACTGCTCTGTTTTTTTCTATAGTAGTGCAAAAGTAGTGCAGATTTAGAAGCACAGCAAAACATCAAATTTCGAAATGTCAGAGATTCTTACAGAGACAAAATGTACCCAGAACTGAGACGACTATGTAACACCACCAATATGAATAATGCCACATCCACAGCACTGGAGCTGCAGCAGGCGTTCCATTTGGACTCCGATTTCTTTAAGTGATTCTTGAGTGGTGCTGAAAAGAAAAAGGGAGGCAGTTTTGTCTACAGTGTAAATGTTCAGTCTCAGCAAACAGGTTTCTGTGTAGGACTGAAAACAGGTTCAGTTATAATAATAGTGGAACACATTTTGGAATCTACAAAATGTTTTACACCAATACAAAGAAAAGCATTCATATGGTTCTTAAGTAGTAGTCATTCTATTTCAAACTGTGTCTGTTTAAAATCTTCATTAATTCTTAGAAGCCAACTCTGAGTAAGGATCTGAGTAATCTATAGACATGATACACATGTCATAACAAACTACACTACTTACCCTATTGAAGCAATCTCATCACTGTGTAGTAAAGTCAATAATTTACTGAAAATTCAATAATTTCTAATGATTGAATGTCCACATGTATAGGCTGGACCTGCGACCAGCTGGGATCTAACTCAAACTGTTTTCCTTACAAAAGGAAAGCATGGGGACATGCAGAAACAGGGACTATCTAGGGTGAAAACTGAACAGATGGCAACTCTATGGGAAAGAGGTCTTACTAAGTTCTTCCTGTGCTTTACTGAATCATAGACACAACTTATTTTTTATTTATGCGGGATATCATCTTAGGGGCTTTGTAGTCTCCTATAAATAATTTGTCTTTTTAAGGTGAGGATAGGTACAAAATTGGCCTAGGGCTCTAAGAGTTAAACAATTCTATTTAAAGCCTTTATTAATGAACCCTTGAAGCAGGCATTTTTAAGAGTGTAGCTACGCTGATAGCAGGAGCATTGCAGACCACTCTTGGTCTGCTAATGGCAATTGGCAGTCCATTGTCGTTTTGCTCAGCGTGTTCTGGGTGGTCCACTGGTACTTAAGTAGAGTATCAAACAAAATGCTTTCATTTATCTTTCTTTCATGTCTGTTGTAAATGAATTTAGTCAATAGATTTCATCCAGGACAGCATCAACAACATTTTAAAAATAAAGTATTATATCAGACCTAGCCATTATTTTTTCCTCACATTTGTCTGTAATATTTGTCCTAGTTTAACTGCATTTAAAATATGCTTTCTATGCAGGAGAACAGTTGAGTAGTTATTATTATTATTATTATTATTATTATTATTATTATTATTATTATTATTATTATTATTATTTATTTTTTGCTGAACTTCTCTGCTCTGTATATGCAGTAGTGAGCAGTATAAGCAAAAGTCAAGTCAACTTTTATAAAAATGCATAAAAAAATAGGTGAATAAAAATAAAAATTAATATAAGAATATACACATGAAGTATAATTTAAGTATTTTGTAACAGTAGAAGAGGCAGGGGATTGGGTAAGATGGAGGCAGATGATCCACTGTGGCGACCCCTAAAGGGCCCAGCCAAAAGAAGAAGTAGAATTAGAGTATTTACACATTAACTTACACTTCTTCTTCTTCTTCTTTCAGCTGCTCCCTATAGGGGTCGCTACAGCGGATCATCTGCCTCCATCTTGCCCTATCTCCTGCCTCCTCTACTGTTACACCAACCATCTCCATGTCCACCTTCACTACATCCATAAACCTTCTCTGAGGTCTTCCTCTTCTTCGTCATCCCAGCAGCCATGTCCAAACCATCTCAACCTGGCCTCTCTAGTTTTACCTCCATACTGCTCCACCTTCACTGTCCCTCTGATCTGCTCATTTCTAATCTTGTCCATCCTTGTCACTCCCAAAGAAAATCTTGCACATTGCACATTAACTTACACTGTACATATATTATACATACAATATTGCACTGTAGAATTTCTTTGTACATAGAAACAATAAAAAGAATGTTTGCATTTTATGTACATGCACTTATAGATTTAGGTGTATCTGTAGTGTGAGAAGGTAGTGGGAGACAGTCTTTAGTGGGTGTGCTGTAATAATAGAAATAGTGGAATAATAATGAATAATAATAATATATTTAATAATAATGTGGAATAATTCCTGCATGTTTGGTATAAGTTTCAGTTGTTGTATGTTTTTTTAAATAAGTATATTTTTAACGAGCAAAAATAAGAATAATAAGAATAAGACTATTAATAACAGAACTGGCCAATTAATTTTTCTAGTCACTTTATCATTTTTTGAGTCATTGGTTTCATACATGTTGCTCATAAACTCTCTGACCAACAAAAGCTGGAATTTAGTCAATATTATGGTTGGCTCACACCTGCAGGAGGTTTGGCCCAATAAAAACAGGCCTCAAGGCCTCTTTGCCTGATATACCTGATGAGGAAAACCTAACAGACCAAAGGTTAGTTAAAGGCCAACCCAGACAGATCTGCCATTCGTTGACATAATCAAAAACAAACTGGAGGTGATGGAGGCATGGATGTGTTTTTGTTTTCACTGAAACGTGACGGAAGCATCCCTGACTCAGCCATTCAACTGCACTACAGTGTTTGTACACTGTGTTATCTGTGTTTATTTGTGGTAAACCAAGGCAATGACTACGATAAGCTAAACCTTAAACTGATACTGGCTAAAGCAGCCTGTATGTATTATACATCTACATTTTTGGTCAAAATGTTGTCATAGAACAGTCATTCATCAGGTGATGAGGTCTGTTTCCCATCACTATAACTGCAAGTATTTTTAATCTATTGCTTTGCATTTTACATCGGAGTGTTCTGATATCAGTGGACATTGCCTTTAATGTTTACATCTTGACCTAGTTTTATTCACAGGAAAATTGGATAAGTATTTATACATTTACATATACATTTACATTTCACAATAATAAGTTCTTCAAAATACTGTGGTCAAAATCAAATAAAAACAAAAACAATTGTCATTTATTATTTTCATTATTTATGTACTTTTTTTATTAAGTTTATCCTGAAATTTGAACTTTTTTGAGCCACAAAGAGAGGAAACAGCCCCGTTTTCCTTTAAAACCAATTCAGTGATGCCATTAGACCCATCCCTTCTCACTGATCAGTCTAGCACATGGACAGAACAGTAAACATGCTCTGAAAGGCTCCTCTGGCATTTAAACTGGGATTTATTTCAATTAATTGAACACACAATGTTTATGTAGTGTAACTCTTGCAGTTTGTTATATGTGTATGTATATAGGTTAATTTGATCATGAGATATGAAACCTAAAATACAGCATAAAACACTGATTGGCCATGATTTTCTATTGTAAATGTATAGCTAAAATTGTCAACCCCTTCAGTTTATTCCTCAGCTACACAGTAATTCACCATATTCTGAGGTTAAAGAAAGATTGATAAAGAATTGCTTGATTGCTTGATTGATTGATTGATTGATTGATTGATTGATTGATTGATTGATTGATTGATTGATTGAGCAAACATTTTGTCCCAGAATATGCCTACAAACACTAAATGTTTAGAAGAGTCAATTAAATACTGGAGGCACTGGATCAGACTATGCAGCTGACTGTTACCAGTACAGTACATTCAGTCATTAGTGGTCAAAGCTCCACACTGGTTTGTTCCGATGGCTCTTGGCCTAAGTGCACCTAACTGCAGTAATTGCTTTTCCACATCTACATTTATCATCATCTGCAAAAGCTGTCAGCCTGACAGAGGGAGAGGAGGACTGAAGAAGCTCCCACTCCATGCACTGCACTGGCTCTGGGCCAGGAGAGGAATGATGCCCGTTTTGCATCAAATGGAGCATCTCAGCAAACTAATGAAGTGGACTTCTGACAGGCAAGATCTCCAGCAGGTTTCAGAGGCTGTGAATCTCAGAAGCATAGTGTGAGCAGTTACAACAACTTGTATGTAACATGTTTGATGGAAAAATCCTTCACACCTATCGTCTCAGGGCTCAGGCATTGATTTCAGAACCATTTCTTGCAATAGGTTAATGTGAGCTTATTTATGAAGCTTAAATCTGTGTCCAACACTAATTTGGGCTTCCACCATTTCATAGTGGAGTCTGAATTTCTAATAACAGTCATGCCAGACTGTCGTGGAGTCAATTAACTGGTCATCTTCAGTGATAAGTCACGCTTTTGCCTTGGTGGGGATAACCAATAAATCAGCTCCATGTCACAAGACAAACCCTAGTTGCAAAAGTGTGGGATGCTACTGGGTGTGATATCAACACTCTTATGTGGTGGAGGCGTGTTAGTGTATTTTGTGCTGGTAGAAGTGGATCAGACACAGGAGGCTTTTTAAACCCCTCAATGTCACTTCTGTCCTAAGAACAGTCCAACAATCAAAAAATATCCAGCCAGTGTCCCATGGGCAGTGTCCTGTGAGCACTGATGAAGGACTAGAGGATGACCAAGACAAATGAGCCCTAAAATATGGATCAATTAGGTAGGAGTGTGTAATAGAATCAACAGTAAGATGACACAGTGTTTAAACACTCTAGCAGCACCGCTGTGCCTGATCCACTTGTACCAGTACAACACACAATAACACACCCATTGAGAAGGACACATTTACACAGATAAACAGATGGACTACAGTCTGTAATTATAGAACTATATTATAGATGTGCTCCTGGCAAACAGAGCTGATAAAATGGACAGTGAGTGTAGAAACAGGGAGGTCATTCTAATCATGTTATACCTGATTGGTGTATATATTGTTATAGCTGCAGTGACTGAGAGAGGTTGGAAAGGGTTAAAATGTAATAAACGGAAAACGAATCACTATTTCTGCTGAATGGACCCACTTACACAGGTCTATAAATGTACTGAAAGAGCATGTGACATATGGGCACTATACAGAGCGGTATTCCCCACCAGTCTTTCAGTGCAGTTCCTTCTCAGTGCAAACTGAAGCTCTCTAACAGCTAAATAAAGACAAAGGAGAGTCGAGGCCAACTGTGGTGGAAATAACCCCTTCCTTTCTTCCCTTTTTGAGTATCAGATGGCCACTCAGATGGCTGCACCTCTACCCTTAAACAGAGCCATGTGTGTGCAGTGAGGAGACACTGTGGTCATATCCACTAACCAGCTTTCTCATTATGGGAATGCTCGACATTAACACCAGAAGAACAGTCTGAACAGTTCAGACTAAACTGGACCCTTTCGGTGAGCAGAGATGGAGCTTAAAATAGCTCAGTGTGCCTAAGCAGACACGCATGCGCAGTGCTGAACGGGGATCCCCTTCCAGCTCGCTCTGCATCTCGATCGTTGCTAGGCGATGGCCCTCACCACATTGTGAATGTAAAGCAGCTGAAAATAGCACTGTGCATTCACACTGAGCACCGGGACAATTAAATATATCCCAGCCTCTATTTTCGAGCAGTGAGGTTTTGTAAAAGCGGGGAGCTCTTTACTCAGGTCATTAGTTTGTTATAGGCCTCGGTCAATCACCCCACTGTTTCTGTTTACGCTCCCTTCCCTGTTAACATCCCAAACAAACCCGCAGCTACACTATATGTCCAAATGTTTGTGGACACCCCTTCATTCAGTTATTTTAATTTGGACCCATTGCTGACACAGATGTGCAAATGCACACACACATACTGCCAATAAAATAGGAATCTATGAACCTCTTGGCACCATGCCTAATGCCAGGCGTGAGCTGGAGTTGTATAAAGTAGATAATGTAAGGTAGATAATGACCACTGCACCCCACATAAGATCTGTCTGATATTCTGGAGATATTCTGACCTAGATGTTCTGTCTAGATTTCTGTTAAAGTGTCTCAGACTCTTGTGCTTGTCCATTTGTCCTTCAGCACAACAACATCAAGAACTGACTGTTCATTTAATACACATACACTGTGCCTAATGTATGTGCTACTGGAACCAGATCATCAATGTTATTCCCTGCAATTGGCAGTGGTTTTGATGTTATGACTGATTGATGTGTGTGTTAATGTTCAGATGAATTAAAATGGTCACTGATTTAATGTAACACTGAAGATGTCATTTGTTTGCACACTGATGAACTGGATTGTGTTGATAAGCATGAATATCTGCAGTTCCTCCTAACAGGAATGGGCAGGACTATTTTGTGTCGTTCAGCACTTTTTGAAATCACACAGGAAATTTGGTTCCGCACTGTAGATCCCTAAAGTATTTATGAGATTTCATCAGACTAAGTCAGCTCTGGGACAGTACTGCATGTCTGTGTCAGCCCGGGGGAGTAAAGGTGTTTCCACAGATGACATCTGGACCCTGAGATCATGGAATAGTTGAACGAGAGTTTGAGAGTTCAGTACATGGCGGTGACAACTCGTGAACCTCAAACAGCCTTGACTAATTATATTTAAACCCCTCAAATGTACATAAACCATGCCCACTAGAGAAAGCTCTAGACAAAGCTGGAGAAACAGTAAAATGTGATGGTGCTCTCAAGATTTAATGGTGTTGTTGATACTGGAGAGCAGCTTATCACCTCCAGACTGTGCTAATTATGGGAATACAGGTTGCTGCTTTTCCTGTACCAGTGTCTACAAAGGGTCCTCAAACTCAGTCTGAGACTGGCTTTCTCAGCACAGATACCCATCTACACTTGGGGCTACAAAACTTCTGGGTGGGCAGGTTTAATAACATAGGGATCCACTTATTGGCTCCACACGAATGAATAATGTAGGCAGATACAGAATGCTTACAGATGAATTACAGCTTCAGTAAGATAGTATTAGCTACATTATACCAAAATGGTATAGTAAGTAACTATTTCATCTTCTTGGAACTATGAGGTTCTATCTGAATTCTGAGCAGTTTTGAGATATTGAGCCTTAAATCTTTTATAGTGACATTGACATATATGGAGAAAGAAACTTTCACTTTCTAGATAAAGAGTCTAAAATGCAAACAACTTAAAAACACACCTAATAACATTAGAATGTTTAAATAACTCAATTTTGATAAAAATGTCATATTGAACCAAGTTCCAAGTTTGGTCCTGTAGTGAAAAAGACACCACTTAAACATTTATAAATGTCACTTCTGTCACCAAACACAAAAAATTATGACAGCACAAGTGCATGAAATCTGATCTGACCTTTCACATACCCATCATATCGCCATGAATCAGATGAAACTGACTCAAATTTGATTTGAAAGGATTAAGCATTTCTACACAGGCCTTAAAAATCAGATTTGAGTCACTTCAATCTGGCAACGTGAACATAGCCTTACTGTTTATACATCAAACAACTACTCAATATATTCAACTGTACACCAATTTCTTTGCACCTTTGAACATCACACTGTATGGGAGTTTCTGTGTGCTCAAGAAAACAGATCATAACTCAAATGTGGGAGATTAACATAGATCATTTAAATCAGCACAAATACAAATACAACGCTTACAAAATCAGACACCTTTTATTAAAGCACCCATAGAACTAAACCTACCATCATGGCTCAAAATGTTGACGCATACAAATATCATGTAAATTGGCCTGGAGGACCAACACTGAGGCTGTGTACAAGAAGGGGGTGAGCAGACTTCAACGTGTGCAGCAAAATGTTGGCCATCTTCTACCAGTCTGTTGTTGCAGGTGCTGTCTTCTTTGCAGCAGTCTGTTGTGGAGGCTGCATCAAAGGGGGAGACACCAAGAAGATAAATGAACTGATCAAGATGGCTGTCTTTGTTCTTGGATGCTCACTGGAGGGTTTTGAGGCAACAAACTGACCACTATCCTGGACAACAAATCTCAACTCCTCCATGACTTACTGTTCAGACAGCAGAGAACTTTCAGCAACAGACTCATTCAGCTCTGCAGTAGCGAGAAGCGGTACAAGAGGTCATTTGCACCAACAGCGAACACACTGTACAACTCCTCTTCACTGTGTCAGGACATTATTATACACTGAGCCACGAACAGAACAGACCCACTGAATATTTCTGGACATTATTACTCCTATTTAATCATTGCACTGATACTTTATCTGCACTTGTACATAGCTGACATACTCACTGAATGGATGGACATTACTGCTCTTCTATTCATATCTCTTTACACAGGCAATATTCAGATCTTCTATTCATAGCTTTGCACAGACACTTTACTTATGCATGTACACAACTGACAGGATTACTGAGCCTTCATTTGTACTTTACTGTCACGATAGTCATCTGCATAATGCTTTTGAATTTACATATTACATACTTAGTACTCATAACGGCACAATTCTGTTCTGTGGTTCAGTAGTTTTAGCTTTAGCCTTAATTTTAGTTTTAGTTTATAGTTTATTGTATTTCAATATATCTATTTTTATCATGGTTCTTAAAAGGCTTGCTTCTTGTTATTCACTGTCCTGCTGCAATATGCATTTTCCCTCTGGGATTAATAAGGTTATCTATCTATCTATCTATCTATCTATCTATCTATCTATCTATCTATCTATCTATCTATCTATCTATCTATCTATCTATCTAGTGCAAAACAAGCACAACACACACAGTGTACACACATTCACACACCCTCTTATTCAAACATACATGATGCCACTTTAGAAAGTGTTTTATGGGGTCAGGTCAAAGCCCTGAGGACACCTTGCTTCCTTTTTCCACATGTACTCAGAGGAGCAAAGCTGGTTTTCATCACTGGGGACGCCAGGGAGGCAACTTCCTCTGAAGTCTGAACATAAAGGTGATTTAAACCAAACAACTAAACAAAGGAAGTTGCAAATTCCTCCCGGTGCACCAACCAATCTTCAAAACCAGGGCCCCTGGCCTCCTTCCTGCTCACAAATATCTTCCATACCTTTTGTGGTAACTGATTGGTTTAGTTGCTCGAGCAAGTTGCTGGAAATATACACTAAAACCCTTTTTACACTCAAAACCAGGACATGACACTGACATTCTGAAAGTCATGGGACAGAAGTATGTAAATTGGAAATGAAGTGGAGATACCACAGGGAACAGCTTGAGAAATTTGAACGTGGCATGACAGTGGATGCCAGATGGTTGAAACATTACTTTTCCAAAGTTATGCCAGCTTTGATCATTTCTTAATCCATTGTGCCATGTGTGTACTGAGAAAACAGGGCATTACAACCCACAGTGAACGGCACAGTGGCTGTCCATGGGTTCTTAATGAGAATTGTCAGTGCAAGCAGACAAGCAACTTTTGACAGAATTCACAATAATGTTCAGTGCACATTCAATGCATGAGCCCCACACACATATCCCAAAGCTCAATGTAGCGTAGCTATTGAGTGCCTGTGTAAACACCAAGACAGGGTCACAGTGCCTCACCTGGGCTTGCGCGGATGCTAACTGGATCACTGTGTACACTGGTGGTGGCTCCATACTAGTGGTTCCATAATGGTATAAGTTGGAATTTCAGGTTGGTCAGAGGGGTCAAGGTCATTGCAGGAGGTAAACAGGGAAACAAGCAGGATATGTGATACGAGTAGAAATAGAAAGCAGGCGAGCCGAGGCTCCGGCGGCCTGCCGTTAAGGAGACGTCTCGTAAACGCCAAAGAAGCCTGGGGGCCTGGGGAGGACCAAGTGCTTGGAGCAGGACACAGATTACATACTGCTTTTAGTCTGAGCTTGAGGAATCTGCACAGACACAGTATAGCCATAACTATAGACCAGACCTTGAATATAGACCAGACTTTGACTATAGACCAGACTACAGACTATAGATCACAGACAACCTCAAGCTTAAAAAAAAGCTGGTGACAGACAGTAGACAAGACGACTATGTATATAAATACCTATATATATATATATATATATATATATATATATATATATATATATATATATATATATATATATATATATATATATATAAAGGCTAAAGAACAGAGCCCACCAGTATGATTTAACCAGTTTTTATGTGTTGTTCTAAGTAGTTCCTGTTGTCTCAGATCTCATTAAGCATTATTATATTAGGTAATTACATACAGAGTATTCAGTATTTTAATACTCAGTATGTTTTTGGAGGGGAAAAAGTTTAAAATTATGAATAATTCAACAAAATGATTTCTATTTGACTGAAATGGGTTCTTTGACTTGTATATACACGTTCACTTGGCTAGTGTGTGTGTGTGTGTGTGTGTGTGTGTGTGTGTGTCTGTGTGAGTGTTTTACAATTACAGATTTGGTTTGCCCGCCCCCTGAAGCTAAGTTAAGGCCCAGTGTGAGGCCGGCAGCTTCTGGAGAGACAGAGAGATAGGCTTGTGTGAATATGTGTGTGTGTGTGTGTGTGTGTGTGTGTGTGTGTGTGTGTGTGTGTGTGTGTGTGTGTGTGTGTGTGTGTGCGTGTGTGCGTATGTGTGTGCGCGCGCGCGTGTGTGTGTGTGTGTGTGTGTGCGCGTGTGTCAGGCAGCCTTCACGCCTGTCAGCAGGAGCTGCAAATGGCAGGACAGTGGAGGCCAGGCTTCCTCTTCATCACTCGCCCCCTCAGCCCCCTCCTCTTCCTCACACCCTACCAGCACACACTCCTCCCCCACAGACCCTCAGCTTCTCTCTTTCACAGAACCAAGATCTCCTCACCAGTTGGGTTATTGTGCTCTGCTGTGCTGGAATGGAGAGAGTGCTGTGGGTCAGAACTTTTGTTTGTTTGTTTTATTTGTCCATGTGACAGATCAGTGCAGTGATATTCAACCTCAAATTGGAGAAGCTGACAGATGCAGAATGGTTCTGTCTCCTTGCTTAAACACTCACACACTCCTTTTCAGATTAGGTTTTCTCATTCCTTAACATGGAGAAAATGACATAAAAACTGCTTCAGCATTGCTTGCACTCAACTGGGAGAGATACGAGCTTGTAAGCAGTGAAATACAGTATGTGCTAGTATTTGTTAAATGCAGCAACAAGTGTCTGTGACTGATATTACGGCGGATCTCTGGAGTACATATATTTCCTAAAATACATGTTATTTATTGAGCGTTTCTGTTCCGCTTACCTCTTGTATTGCGTGAAAGTGCCTCTGGAGGTACGGAAAGTGTGGGAGGACAGAACTAACAAAAATGATGTCGTTGTGTTGCTCATACGCGGAATCAGTTGTTGTCAGGTCATGTGTGTATACTGTGTGTAAGGTCAAAGACAATGACACCCAATTTTCCACTTAGTGTGTATTAGACACACAGATGGAATTTTGCCTCAACGTTGAAACCCATCTATGCAGTGAACATACATAAACACTAATGAGCAGACACAAACACCATAGTCACACAGTGCACACATGGCCAGAGTGATGGGCAGCCCAGCAGTCTTCCTGGGAAGCAGTTTTTGGGGGTTAGGTGCCTTTCTCAAGGGCTAACCCTGAATGGTTCAGGGACTCAAACCCATAACCTTCCAATCAGAAGGGAGCAACTCTTACCTCCAGGCCTGCGGAATCTTTGTGGTAACCTAGCAGAAAGCTGTGCCCTGAATATAATAAAAAAACATTATTAAATTTTGTCATCTTTGGTGGCATTTAACTCTTAAAACTCGGGTTCTGCACTTTGAGGGCAGATACATGCTGTCATATTTTAGGATTAGAGTAATATACAGACATGATTCACATTTCATAACAAACCTACCCCATCTAAGCATGGTGGTCTCATAATGTGTGATAAATTACTATCAAGTAATCCAGCTTAGAAAACAATCAATAAATGATAGAAATAAAGAGAAAAGCAATAAAACTGGAAAAGCTGAAGAAAAATGAAATTATACGATCCAGAGACAAACTCAACAATGATGCCAGAGACTGATATTTGGATAATGACCATCTATTAACAGCACTGATCTGAATGACATGACTGCAGAAAAATGGGAAACTATCACTGCTGCCTCTGATCTCATACTCAGATATTTCAAACTGTCCTATATGTGGGTATACCAGTGAACAGTTCTAAAACTAGGCTATAAAGCCCACAAATGTTTAATGGGTGCAGTATTTGTTTACATCTTGACCAAATGACTGAAAAAAGGTAAACTGGCTGTAATCAATCAAACCTGTGCTTAAAATATATCAGCTATCACTTGCATTAAACTGTCCTCCCATTAAAACAATATATTAAATATATTTTAAATTTAGGCTGGAATGATGCTAATAGTCATGAAATATTTTCAATTGATCCAGAAACATTATCTAACCCATATAGTTAGATAAAAAGTTAACAATCATACATCACCATCGTTTTAAAAAATGACAGTCCTGAAATTGAGCAGATGATGGACAACAACTCAAGATTAACCTTTTCCTATTGTCATGGTCTGCTTACTATAGCAATTACTGTCCTCAAATATTTCTCATTGGCTAACAGCTTATGGCTGCCTCTAATGACTGCACTATAGCTCTCTGTTAACAGCAAAATTTTACTGCCCTAGTAAGAAGTATAGAGTCTCCTATAAACAGAGCACTTTTAACAGGTTCCTCAGTGGGTGCTTTGCTGAGCAGGGTCAACCTGTTTGACACATGAATTGGTGGAGAGTAGTACAGGCTTTATGCATGGCATTTGACTTCTTATATTCCAGGCTCTACAGTCCGATTTGAGGGCTTACCAGCTCTCCTTGATGCACCCAAGGCTGTCTACTTTAGAAAAACACAAACCCACTCTAAAAAGGGCTCAAACACACATTTTAGTGAGGACCAGGACTGGACCAGCAACATAATTCAGCCCAGGAATTTTTAAAGACTAGCTTCAATGTTTGGCTGACCAGGGGGTGGGGAATAGATGGTCCCCTTTGATTAGTTAGCTCAGTCGACCAAGAGTGGGAGGTGGGGGGCCTTAACTGTCTCAGAGGTCCACACCCATACCAGTCCACCCGGTCCTTCTGATGGCTAATCTCTCCCTGGTGAAGACATAGCTTAAAGCTCCTCATATGGACAAAAGTATCAGGACACCTGCTCATTCATTGTTTCTTCTGAAATCAGGAGTATTAAGAGTTACTGACTACTTTCTAGACAAGTCCCTGTACCAGCAATATGTGCAACTTAAATAAGTACCTGGATGCATTTGTTAGAATAGGTGCCCCTAAATGTTTAGACATGTAATGTAGGTCTAAATAAAGTGATCAGTGAGTGTAAACTGCAGATAAGATCATATTCAGCTTGTTTGGGGGTCTGGTATGTTGTAATGGGACACTCTGAATGAAAATCCATTGATGGTTGTTGTAAGTTTGAGCTGTGTGCAGGACAGCTGAGTCTGAGGCAGTGTTATGAGCAGAGAAGCTGGGAGAGAGGGAGAGAGAGAAAGAGAGGGGTAGAACTGAATAACCAGCAAACAATCAGTTTGTGTTTTGACTGGCCAGCGTGTGATTTAATAAGCACTGCTCTGGCATTAAGGAGATGTTTGTTTGCCTGTGCCGAGGCTTTGGCTGTTTTCTTGTCTTTTTCTTTTCTTTCTCTATTTTTGCAAGAGGCAGACGGAGCAAGAGCGAGGAAGAATGCCCCAGGGCCATCTGAGTTCCTCTCCTCCACAACTCAGCCGGGCTGCACAGTGACGGGACGAGAGCCTTTCCCCCCAGGAGACCCGAGAGGTGGGCAGCAGACACAGTAAATAAACAACCCACACTCAGCATATGTACACACGTCTGTGCGCCTCTGGAGGATGGCCCCTCTCTCTCTCTTTCTTTCTTTCTGTCTTTCAATTCAGAGATGAATCTGATGCAAAAAAAAACACTAAAACTAAAAACAGCCGTGCCAGCGCCACCCCCCGAAAAGCCTCCCAAACACAGCGGATCAAAGCCCGCGGGGCATATGAGCGCTCTGTGTTCACGGCCCACACTGTGGCAGAGTTTGGGGCTTTTGCTTTTATTGGAGGAGGTTTCACAGTGAGAGCTGCAGAAAACAATGTCGCTGGAGCTCATCCTGAGGGGGCTGCAGCCAGGGGAGGGGTGGTTCATTAACAGAGGGAGGGAGGAGAACAGAATCACACGGGTACAACATACAACTCTGTGAAACTGCATCTTCCCAACTTTGGAAACTATGGAAGCAAAGTCATGTGGTCAGAAACACAAGATATGGTCCAATTTGAGTGTTAAAGGTAGGCAACGTTGCAAAGTTCTTGAGGATCAAGAAAGCTCCTGAGATCCTGGACACACACACACACACACACACACACACACACACTCACACACACACAATAAGTGCTGACCGCATTGGACAGAATGTGTACGGCTGCACAGACGCTGCGTGACCAGCAGTATAGTCTGTTACATCTGTGTGTTCTCTGAAACTGCCCACAGGCCTGAAACCATGTTGTCTGTACACTGTATTCCTGTACAGCCAATCAGAATGGGTTTAAAGTCGTAAACATGGTGAGGTGTGTGTCATCTGCAGGGAGGGAGGATGCTAACTTTACCATAGCCTGGAGGCATCCTCCCACTCAACCCATTACACTCACACACACACACACACACACACACACACACACACACACACACACACGTCAGTGTGTACGTACGGAATTCCATCCATACAGTATTTATATCAGCTCCCACTCTGCTAAAGCAGGTCATGATACATCTGCTCAATTCTCTGAGAAATTTATACACTGATCAACCATAACATTATGACCACATCCTTGTTTCTACATTCACTGTCCATTTATCAGCTCCACTGACCATACAGTCAGACTGTAGTCCATCTGTTTCTTTGCATACTTTGTACATATCCAGCCAACAGTGTCCTTTGGGCAGCAACCTGTGAGCATTGATGAAAGACAGATAAACATCTGCTCAACACTTTGTTGAAGCACCTTTGGCAGCAATTACAACCCCAGGTCTTTTTGAGAATGATTTTTGGGCAGTTTCTCCCATTCTTCTTTGCAGAACCCCTCAAGCTCCATCAGAATGAATGGGAGCATTGGTGCACAGTCATTTTTAGATATCTCAAGAGATGCTCAACTGGGTTAAAGTCTGTCTAGGCCACTCAAGGACATTCACAGAGTTGTCCAAAAGCCACTCCTTTGTTATCTTACCTGTGTGCTTAGGGATCATTGTCCCATTGGAAGATAAACCTTCTTTCCAGTCTGAGGTCTAGAGCACTCTGGAGCAGATTATCATGATGGATGTCTCTGTACATTGCTGCAGTCATCTTTCATGTGACCCTGGCTAGTCTCCCAATTCCTGTTGCATTCAAACATCTCAACAGCATGATGCTACCACCACCATGCATTACTGTATGAATGGTATTGGCTAGGTGATGAGCAGTGACTGGATTCCTCTAGACATGATGCTTGGCATTCAGTCTGAAAAGTTCAATCTTTTTGTTTCTCATGGCCTGAGAGTCCTTTAAGTGCCCTTTTGCAAACTCCCTTTGCCAAACTCCAGCCACAGAGTGATTACTTTCAGCCATCCCCAACTTGACAACCTGTGGACCAATGTCTGGGTCATGGGTTCAGATTCTTACTGATACTCATTAAGGCCCCACTTACAGGACTACATGGATCTGCTGTAGTATTTAGTATTTGTAGTAGGTTAGTATTGGTGCCAGATACCACAGGACACATTCAGAGGTCTTGTGGAGTCCATGCCAGGTCAGAGGTGTTCTGGCACCACAAGGGGGATCTACACAGGTGGCAGGTGGTTAATGTTATGGCTGATTATATCATTATCTAATGGTAAACAACTACATCAAACTGACCACAGAAAGGATCTGGTAGGAAGGTAGGAATTCTTCATATAAAATCAGATTTTTTTTGGTCAGTAGATAAATCACAGAGGGGGCAGTCACATGCCACTATTCAAAGCTTCATATCTCAGGGTCAGAGTAACCTAGAGACATGATCCTTCATATCTACAAGACTTACTAACCATAGTCATCATTGTGTGATGAAATATCAGTGAGTAATTGAGCTCAGAAACAGTTAAAATTCACTTGTTTCCAATTGAATTAATCCCAGTTAAAATGCCAAAGGAACTTCCAGTGCATGTTTACTGCCTTATATAAACACTTAACCTGCATGCAGACCCTGACTGATCAGTGACATCCAAATCTTTAAATCTCAAATGAAGACTGGCAGGACATGACCCAATTGCCCTGAAGCAAGGCACCTAACTCCCCAGCTGCTCCCTGGGTGCCATAGATAAGGCTGCCCACTACTCTGAGGACATTCGCTTACGGCCCCTAGTGTGTGAATTCACCAGTGTGTATGTGTGTGCATTGCCATGTGTGGATGGGTGAAATGCGGAGGACAAATTCCCCTGTACTCAACCACAGTGGGTCGATGTGCACCTTTACCTTCCTATAAATACTTTTCTAATTTATTGTTGAAGAAAAGTGCATCACACTATGAAAGCATCCCACAAAATTGGCCTAGGGTTCTAAATGCTAACCCAGAATGACATCTTCCCTCAGATTACCCCAAAATGAAAGTTGGGTTTGTATTTTTTGAGCCGGGCTGCATTAGGATGCGGAGCTCATTAATATGCTAATTGACTAAGCGACTCTGCCTAGCAACCTCCCCCTGCTTCATTAATGACAAATGATGGGGTCAGACCAGCATGTTCTCCAGGACAGTGCACTTTTGACTGGCAGGCAGGATTACTGGCAGGATATCGGAAGAGCATGTCAATATGACCCCCCCACAGTGCAGTCAATATTCTAACTTTTCCCTCTTGTACTAGAGTTTTAAATTGTATTTCCTTTTCTGTTTTCTCAATCCTGGTCCTAGAGGCACTTCTGCCCTGCATGTTGTGGCTTTAACAGACCCCATGCATCTCTGAAGGGTTTGTTACTGAGTTCATTAGTTGAATCAGATGGGAACAGGGAAAGCCCTAAAATGTGTAGGGTAGGAATGCCTCCAGGACCATGATTGAGAAACACTGTGCTAGAGTTTGTTGCCCAATAACTGTTTTACATAAAACAGCTTGGGATAATCCAAACACCTGAGTTATACAGGTATACAGTTATCTAGTATCCAGGTAAATTAATTCATTATACTGGAAGCAGACCAGAATGTACCGAAGAGAAGGAATTCTGGAACTACAACTAAAGTAACCGTATCTCTAGAAATAAAATAGAAGGCGTTTCTCTGACAGGATGACTTTGTTAATGCAAAGTGTTGAGAAACCCATAAGTGAGATAACAGATTGTATGGATGGCATTCATGACAAACTCAGGACTCTGGGTTAAATCTGGTAGAGAGGTTTGAATAAACATGTGCATATCTGGAACAATGAAGACAGAAAAGAAACACACTGAGCCATATGTTTGTGTCTGTTCAGCGTTACTTCATACGCGTTCTGTTCCTCACCCAGTTCCCTTTCATGGTTCTCCGAAAAGGGAACAAGGCCAAAATGCCGAACTGTTGCCAAGAAACCCTCGCATGCCTTCTGAACCTGAGCGAAACGCACACCCTGTTTGAAAAAGGCGAGAATGCGTGCAGAATGTTTGCATATCTAACCTCTAAACAAATGGATTGTGTGAAGGGTCTGAGGTCGGGGTTGTTATGAGTTGGCCGGTGTGAATAACAGACTGCTGGAGACACCATCACTTTCAATTTACTCAGACTGCTGAACTCTTTCCTACAGTATTCAGATCAGAACTCTGACCCTCCACTGCTGAACACTCAGCTGAACACTCAGTGCTGTGACTGACAGGACAGATGTGTAAGGGCAGGTGTGTCCGTCTGAACATTACAGGCTGTGATTTTGGATGTCAGACAGTGTGGTGGAGACAGTGGTAAAAAGATCATCTCTGCATATTATATATAGGCGTATATTTGAGTTTTTTTGGTTATATATAATCATTGCCTTTACTCAAGAACCATCAATGAGCCAATACCATGTAATAATAATAATAATAATAATAATAATAATAATAATAATAATAATAATAATAATAATAATAATAATAATAATAAACATTATTTATGAAGCACCATAGACAAATAAAAGATGCAGCTCAAAATGCTTCACAAAGTAAAATAAATAAATAAATAAAAAATCAGAAAACAAAAGAAATATTTAAAAATGCTTAAAATTATGACCAAATCAACAATAATGGCAAGACAAGCCACTCAAACCAAGGGGGAAAAGAACACGGAAAATATTGGTTTACATCACTGGCAGCTGAGCATGCATTGTAGTGGCAGATGATGCTTACAAGCTATTGAAGGACCGACTAGACTGATGAAATCATTTAGAATTCTGAAGTGGTCCTTTCATATTTAAATCTATTAAAAAAAGAAAAAAATGTAACACTCACTGTCATCTCCCCTCATTTGATGGAATGCTCAGCGGGATCCCCCACCCCTCTGCAGACAGAACGAAAACCTAAAATTAGTTAAAGGCTTTCATTTTTTAATTGACTCTTATTATTCAGCCAAAAACAAAGACAGAATAATGCTGTGCTAATCTTGTGTTAACAAAATTATATGAAATTTAAATTGCCTAAAAGGTAACCTAGGAGGAATGACTTCACAATAGCAGTGATTGGGGGGACAAGGCACATTTTACTCATGAAGGTTATATTTCACTCCTGTTTATTTTTTGTGGGTGTTTGCAGGAAAAATCACTATCCATTTCCTAAATTCAACTTAAAGATCTGTAAAATGACAAATATTCGCCTAACTCAAAACATGTGAGTGTAGGAGTTAAGACGCCTGGCTCAGTCTGAATCAGTTGTAGTTATTCAGTTGACGTTTTCAGAAGGCCAGTAAACAGAGCATTACAGTGGTCCCATCTACTCAAAATAAAAGCATGAATCTGAATGTACCTTGTCAACATTTCTTAGGTGGAAGAAGGGTAAAGTGAGTTGTACATTTTCTGTCTTGTCCTGTCTGGTTAATGTTGACTGGTTAAAGTTCCATCTGTCTTTTCCAGAGAAGAAAATTAAATGAAACAGTCAAATCAAAACAAACTGGGTCAAATTAGTAAACAATAAAGATTTTAGCACTGCTGGCAACAGGGATGTCTACAACAGCTGGACAGATGTGCTGTACAGCACATGGGCTTATTGTACTCATGGCTTCCAAGTATTTGTGTTGTAGTTCTTCACAGTGTAAATAGCTGAATAAATTCTCTGCTTTAAATAAACTGGAATAAAACATTTTCTGAAGAATTTACTTACAGTTTATGTTTATTTACTGAATTTTTCAGATTGGTAAAATGAGACAAAGGATTTGATGTGCCATCACATTTAAAGTTTTTGTGTTTCAAATGTCAAAAACACCTTGAATTAGAACAGGGGTGCCCAAACATTTGCATAACACTGTACACATAGACACTGACATGCCAAAAGTCAAATATCAGCATGTAATTTAATTATGAAGGCAGTATCGTAGGAGATGGCTTGGGAACAGCCACACCTGTATAAGTAGTGACGTGTTATCTCATGAATGAGGTTGAACACTGGGCAGTGAGCTCATGGCAAGAAGACGTGAATTATCAGGGTTCAAGCAAGACATGACCATGGGTGGCAGATGGATAATCTCATTTCCCAAGTTGTGTGGGCATTGAACATTCTTCAAACTAAGTGTGAAATGTGCACCAGGAATACATCATAGAATACATTATCACCCACAGTGGACAGTGCAGTGGCTGCCCACTGACCCAATGATTATCATAATATGAATGACATCATGTTATCTGGTGGTTTATTAGCTTGTGCTCATATTTGACACTGCTCACACCACAACTCACCAAGAAAATCCTCCGATTCATTTACTGTCAGCTTTCCTCTGTGTCAGTTGTACCAGGTCCCCACAAAGAGATAATACAACACCCCACCCCCCACCCCCTCTCTCTCTCTCTGATGCTAGTGCTACTCTTGCTTAATTAATTAGATGTCTCTCTGTCTCTGGACTTGACTCTGACCTGTTTTCCATGGGTGCTGCTGTTGGACGACCCAGCCCTCGTTAATGTAAATAATTCACCATTACCTTTATCCTGATGGAATCTTAATTGTGCATCTACTGTGCTCTCCTAAGAACCATTCATCAGTCTCTCTCTCTCTCTCTCTCTCTCTCTCTCTCTCTCTCTCTCTCTCTTAATGACATTTGCCTGAAATCAAAGGTGCTGTTGGTGTTTTATTGTGATTCCAGGTGCTCTGCTGGGATTGATCTTTATGTCGATGAGCCACAGAGCAGGAAATATCACTGCGGCTGACCTTCCTCACTATCAGCTCACCATCATTCCTACATGTCAACAAGTGTTTATATCTGTTTATTTTTTACTTCCAGACTTGTTTACAGGTTTTTCAGTCACTTTGCTGCAGATCAGAAGCAGAGTTTCTCAAATTTATTTGTCCAACCTCCTCATTGTCTAATCACTTTGGCACATTATAAAAGCCATCTCTCATTTAATACAAATAGCAAAGGCTTTGGCTTAATCAGTAATTACTTTTGTCATGTCAGTCAAAATGTATTATACATTATTCTAGTATTACTAGTATCAGCTAGTTTGTGTTTAGTACAGGAGCATTTCTTTCTATTGGGTTAAAATCTGGACTCTGACCAATCCCGAAATCACCTGTAAAACCTTTCTGGACCCTTTATGTTTTGCCCAGGAGTGTGTATTCAAATATATACATGACTAAGCATTTTGACTATCTTGTGCATAATCAATGACACAAGGACTTGTCATACTGACATGTTCACTGACATAGTTACTTTTGGAGTGTAACTTTTTTAGCCAGTTATAGACTTCAGCTGGTAATTGTTTGTGTGGTGATATTTGCATAAACTGTTTTGACAAAAGATCTTACTGTTGTGCAATATTTGCTCCAAAGCAACTGAAAGACTGCAATAGTATACGCTGTAGTGTAGTCTTTAGGATAACTATATAGTGTGTAGACTAACTGTATAATAAGTAGGTTAATTATACAGTATATCCTGTACAACATCTATATAGGCTGTAAGATAACTACTGTATATTGTTTGCAGCCTGACTGTATAGTTGTTAGGATAACTGAATATTCTATAGCCTAACTACAAAGTCTATAGGTGTATAGACTTTAGCTTACCTAACATGTACCTGTATAGCATGTTAGGTAAACTAACTGTTATGTCTGCAGAGCCTAAATGTATAGTCTATACCCTAAATAAAGTTTGTGGTCTAACTGTATAGTCTCTAAACTAAATGTAGGTTGTGGGCTAATCTTTTAGTCTCTAAACGAAATGTAGGTTGTAGTCTAACTGTATAGTCTATAGCCTAAATGTAGGTTGTAGTCTAATTGTATAGTCTATAGATTAAATGTAGGTTGTAGTCTAACTGTATAGCCTATAGCCTAAATGTAGGTTGTAGTCTAACTGTATAGTCTATAGCCTAAACGTAGGTTGTAGTCTAACTCTATAGTCTATAGACTAAATGTAGGTTGTAGTCTAACTGTATAGTCTATAGCCTAAATGTAGGTTGTAGTCTAACTGTATAGCCTATAGCCTAAATGTAGGTTGTAGTCTAACTGTATAGTCTATAGCCTAAATGTAGGTTGTAGTCTAAGTGTATAGTCTATAGCCTAAACGTAGGTTGTAGTCTAACTGTATTTTCTATAGCCTAAATGTAGGTTGTAGTCTAACTTTATAGTCTCTAGCCTAAATGTAGTCTGTAGGTTAACTGTAACACTGTGTAAATCTGATCTCAGGTCTGAATGAAAGTGTGTGAAGCTGATGTAAATGTGCTGTGTTGATTCCTCACGGAGGACTGTCTTTCAACATGTCTCACTCACAGCACGTTACAGCACACACCTGGAATCTCCTGCATTGCTGTGATGCTGATGACATGTCTGTTTCACGTTTGGTTAAGCACACTCAGAGTGAAACTTCTTGAAGGCCGCTCACACTCTATCTCCAACCCACGGTCAGATTTCACAACCCCTTAAACTTAAACATGGAAAAGCAAAGTAAAGTGAAGGTGGTTGCAGGCCAAGGTCCCTCTCCTCAATCTCTGACAGAACACTGCTCTGACAGTTGCATAGTGTTGTGGTTAAGTCTTGCGTCCTATTTCATACTGATAGAGCTTTGTCAAGTTTGACTCATCCATTGTAAGTATGTTTCACCTACATTACACAGGTGAGTACTTGCCAACAGGGAGGAGGAGATGATGCAAAAATGGATTTCTCAACATCCACCTTAGGTTGGGCTAATGTTCTTTCTTGTTGGACCTGGATATGCCACCGCTTGGCACCCCTGGGTCAAATCAATTGTTATAGTGTTCACATATTGGCCTGTAAGTCATGTTTTTGAGTGCTGGTTAGTGATCACAGGGTTCTAGGTTCAATATCCTGGTCCACAAAGCTGCCATTGTTGGGCCCTTGATCAAGGCCCTTAACCCTCTCTGCTCTAAGGGGCACAGTAGCATGTGACTGTGTGCTGTGCCAAGCTACAGAACAGGACTAAAGAGAATATAGGCTATAGTGTTGTTAATTGGTTGCTGTAGTGGTTGCTTAAGTTTAAAATCATAATGTTGTTTTAACATCTGACTTTGCAACTCTAATGCAGATTGCATTCCCTTCAGTGTCGTCATTGTAGAGTGTAGGGATCAGTGTGTCAGGGCACCAGTGCAAAAGCCCTAGTTGTCAACGACTGTATACTGATACAAATCCTTGGCAAGCCAAAGTGCTTCCATATACTAACATGTAATGCAGAGGGTGCTAATCAGATTTCTCACATCTTATCCATCTTGTGTCACTGCTATGTGCACAGTAGACTGTCTGAGTGTTGCACTTGCACATATCAGAGTTATGACTTTTCCTTTCCATCAACATTATGTTATCAGTTCATCACATATTTCAACAAAACCTTTCCACGTCCAAGTATTTTGAATCGACCCTGCACCACCCTTACCATCAGTTATCCTTTTCTTTTTAACTTACCAGAGATAACAAAACAGAATGATTATGCTGATTCAAAGTCAGTAGCTGTGGTGTTTTTAAGAGGTTGTGTTTTTAAGTGCTGCTAAGTGTTTGTTAAGCAGTAGCTATGATAACCTAGATCATTGCCATGGTGTCTCAGGTTATTGCTGTGGTACCCTGTGGTGGGTTGAGTGTTATATTTGTATTCGAGATGCACAATATATTGTTTTAGCATTAACATCACAATGGGTGCATGATTATTGGTTGCTGTTATCTTGCCACAACAATGTTTTTGTTTTGTTTTTGGCTGTATATTGGCAGGAATCACACCTGCACATCATCAGTGTTGATATCTTGAAAACTACAGGATAAGTTAAACAGTGACAATTTGACAGAAAAATATGAATCAAAAATGAACAGTAGAAATTGCATTGCTTAACAATGTCCAAGGGCTTATCTAATTAAAATATAATTAACTAATAAATATTTACAGTATGTAAATAACATTGCTATTTGTATTGCTGCTTTACATTGCATAATAGTCTTTAATTGCTGCTTTACTTCCAAAACAGTCTTTCTATGGCGTTCCTTCATATATTACAATGAACCTGAATTCAACACCAGTTTGGTCCAGTTCAGCCAAAGGGTCTCGTTGGTTAGCATTTCCTACTATATCAGCCCACTTTCCTTCTGCAGTAGAACGCCCTCACACCCACAGCTTTTCAGAGGTCAATTCACACACATTTTCAGAAGATACTAACCACAACTCACACCCCACAACTGCTCATTTAAAGAGCAGAAGGGCCAATAAGCACAGACCATGGCATGTTGAAGCAAAGTAGAAGACCTTTTCTTTTCTGGGCGTCCCCTATTTTCTGTCTTGTTGACTATATTAGAAACACATTCCCAGTAATTACAAACCAGCCAGTTTGTTACTCCCACTTACTGTGATATGGAAAGTGGTCCTGGCTTATGCAGGCTGTATATCAATGGATCAGTTACAATCTCCAACTCTTAAAAAATGTTTGGAGGGAGGGCTTTAAAGATCTACATGAATTCTCCAAATGCATGCAACTAGATACTGAGTCTTAAAGCAGCATCATATGATATTTCTACTCCTGGGCTTCTTCTACAGTCAGGAAGTGGAATTCAATCTTTGAGCCACCCCTTATGAAGGGCATGCTTCACACATGTTTCTGTATAATTTGGGAGATACAGAAGTGTCACTAGAAGTGAAACAAAACTGAGGCAATAGAGTAATTTTACAGGATTTAACACTAATATGACTCAGTCTTATGCAGTTCTGGACAGCATTTTCATATCCACTACATAGTGCAACAATAGAGCCGCTGTTCTTCCCGGTAGAGTCAGTGGAGCAGCAACATAGTTCTGAAGCTGTTTTGAGATTTAAACAAATGTTGTTTAATGCTTCTTTAAGACAAATAAACCCTTTAAACGCTTCAACATCAGGTTTGTCTCTGCATTTTACAAACTATCCTGCAGCTCTGTTAGCTACTGTCATTATTGCAAAGCTTCATCCCTTTTTACCCTCTTAGCTCCTCTCTAAATCTCCTTCCCCCCACCCTTCCAGGCACACCTGGTTTGGCTGGCAGCCACTGCGTCTCTGGCCCAGGCAGCAACAAGAACAGGCGGCCTTCTGTGTTCTCTCTGTGCTGATAATCATCGCATTACTGACATGCCTCCTCCAGGCCCAGCTACACCGCATTTGCCTCACTGCAAATCAGCGGTGTCTCTCTCAGGTCCTGGAGGGCCACAACACTGCAGAGTTGAGCATTCTGTCTCATTTAACACACCTGATCCAACTCATCAGCTCATTACAAAGGCCTTTATGAGAGAAACTCGGTGTAAAACCCTTGTCGAGCTGGATTAGTTTCACCTCGGGAGGTGCTATAATGTTAATCCAGGACATGTCTTTGTGGTTTTTTCAGTCTGGGAGTATCATTTATGGTTGGCTAAACTTGTCTGTCAGTGGTAGTAGTCCTGGTTCAGTCCACCTTGTGTTAATGAGACAACCAGAGCTGCTAATAGGCGCAGTCATGTGTTGCATCGTTATTGTCACCGAGAATGTCCAAATGAAGCTATCCAACCTGAGATCTATTTCCAATAGGGTGAAAAATACATCCTAAATTGTGTAGAACATTGGAATTTTGCATTAATTTGAAATCATCATTTGCTTCTACAATCTCAACAACTTTTTACAACTTTCAACAAGTCCCACCTTCTGCCCACTACTGTTGGTCTGCATGTACCTGCATTGACATCAACCAGGTGGATGACTAAAATTTTATTCATATATTTGTAATTTTTTTACACTGGCATTAAAAATATGTTCTGTTAAAGCAGGTAAAGATAAAACTAAATGAGTTTGTGACCCCTTTATTGTGATATGTATTGTATCACCAGACTCTTGCCAATACAGAGCCCTACTTCCGTGGTCCTACAATTTAGAACTGCTTGAGCCTGTTTGTCCTCAGTGTCCTCTTTTTTGAAAAACAAAACATGGTCACCCATATCAATTTATGGAAATTAGGAGAAACAGCATACTGTCTTTATCTCCAAACAAACAAACCCCACACATGACACTGCAGAGAATCTCAAACAGTGCTTTAGAAAAGATAAAACAATAATCCAAAGTGTAGATTACAATAATCTCCACTGTGGTTCTTCAGGACCTGAGCTGGACACACCTGCTGTAGATCATTCAGGAAGGCCTCCCACCCCCCAAGTGTAACTAAATGCTGACACAGGTGTGCTCAAGGAACCCAGCCAGAATTTGAGAGCCATAAAGAAGGGTGTGTGTTAGTGTGTTACTGTGAGCTTCATCCAAGTGAGCATGACGTAATCGTTAAATTGTGAAGGATTGCCTAAAGCATGTCAGAGAGCATGCTCATGAGAATGGACTCTGGAAATCTGTGTGAGAAAAAAACTTCATGACCAAATTTATTTTATAAAAGATTATTTAAAGGAAATACACAGACTAGCCACATTTGGTGTCTTAGAGAAACATTCAACCATTGGTTATTTTCCATTTTTGTAAATTATAAGAATGTTTTAATGCTTAAAGACCATCTGGATTACATAAGAAATCACCAGAAACACTCTTCCACCCTGTTCTTCAATGATAAGGACCCTGCAGGACCACCACAGAGCAGGTATTATTTTGGTGAATGGTCATTCTCAGCAGTACAGTGATACCCAGCAGACACAGGACATCACCAGACATTCATGTTGGTCATGACGTTGGATGACAAATTCTTTTTGCCAGAATAATGTCTAATTCTAATGTCAATTTGACGTAAAATAGTGACAACATATGTTGATGATTTTTTTGTTGGTTTTAAGTGATACTATGTAACTAAAATCCAACTAAAGGTCACATCCTGATGTCAAATTCATCTAAAATACCAACATTTCATTGTAAGGAACATTGACTAACTTTGATAGACATTGGAATCTTAACATTAGATTAATGTAACATTCCAACATCAGTAGATGTTAATACTTTGTAGTTTTGGGTCATAGTATGAAATAACCAAAATCCAACATCACCTAAACATCACATCCTTATGTCAAATTGACGGAAAAATACCAACATTTGGTTGTATGGTGACCCAAACCAACTTCTGTTAAACGTAATAATATTAACGTCAGCTCAATGTGACATTCTAACATTAGATGTTGCTCTGTTGCTGTTATGTTGTGATATTGAGTAATCAAAATCCATCTTCTAAATGTTACATCTTGCTATCATACTGCCACTGAATATTAACATTTAGTTGTGAGGTATGGTAACCCATTAAACATTAGATGTCTTATGGATGTGCAGTTCATGTCTATATCGTGCCCATCTGTCCAAGACCAACTCTATCTGGACATATAACTATGACCCCACTTGGACGTTTATATGCAGTTAAACATTTGATCATCAAATATATATATAATGTTTCACACATAAAGTGTGTATACAGTCCTCTCTGTGTTTTTGTGTGTGTATACAGCCCTCTCTGCGTTTCTGTGTGTGTGTGTGTGTGTGTGTGTGTGTGTGTGTGTGTGTGTGTGTGTGTGTGTGTGTAGCCCTCTGTGTTTTTGTGTGTATACAGTCCTCTTGTGTGTTTTTTTGTTGTGTATTTACAGTTGTTTCTGTGTGTTTCTGTGTGTATACAGTCCTCTCCATGTTTATCTGTGTGTATACATTCCTCTCTGTGTTTCTCTGTGTGTGTATTTACAGTCCTCTCTGTGTTTCTGTGTGTGTATACAGTCCTCTGTGTGTTTCTGTATATACTTACAGTCCTCTCTGGGTTTATCTGTGTGTATCTGTGTGTGTATTTACAGTCCTCTCTGGGTTTCTGTGTGCGATACAGTCCCTTCTGTTTTTGTGTATATACAGTCCTCTCTGGTTTCTGTGTGCATATACAGTCCTGCGCTGTGTGTATATACAGTCCTCTGGTTTCTGTGTGCATACAGTCCTCTCTGGTTTTTGTGTGTATATACAGTCCTCTCTGGTTTCTAAAGATACAGTCCTGGGTTTCAGTGTATATACAGTCCTCTCTGTGTCTACCTCATTGCCGAGTTTTGTCTTTAGCAGCCAAAGTGGACCACTCCGTTCCATTGTTGTTTTTTCTCATTTATGACCTGTTTTCTGTTTGTCCAACTTTGATCTCTGTCTAGCCCTGTTTGTTTACTTCCCGGTTTTGGACTTCAGCAAGATTTTTGGATTCTATTTATTGGTTTGCCCTTTGATTTTTGTTTGCTACAGCTGGTTTTAGATCTGGACTGTTTTGAATTAGTTTTTTTGATTAGATGTTTTGATAAGATGGGTGGAGGTGGCAGAAAAAAATGTACTTAAACAACTCCTTTGAAATACTCATGTTAGCTGTGGAGTTAATGGAGTTCTTGTTAGTGGTGCAGTAGAGCTCTGAGTAGTTCTTTTGAATACCGTTACATATATTTTTAAATAAATAAATAAATATTATATATATATATATGATATATATATATATATATATATATATATATATATATATATACTCAACAAGACAGATATATATATATATATATATATATATATATATATATATATATATATATATATATATATATATATATATATATATATATATAATTATTTATTTTTAAACACATACTGCTTTTAATCAAGATAGGCATATTATCAAATTATGTAATATTTCAACAAAAGTGTTTTTGATATTCTGTTGTATTTGCAATTTCATCCACACTTTAGTTTAACTGTTCTCTGCTTAAAATTAATAACTTGGGTCTATATGAGATATTGACATAATTGACCTATTGACATCTGAGCCTGCTGGGATACTTAAATATTGGTGGTGCATTAATGTGTGTTGAGCTGGTATGAGTGGATCAGACACTTTTACAGACAATTTTTTAACACTGTGTCCACCCACTGTCCTCTCTATTAGACACTCCTCACTAGTTGTTTCACCCTGTAGATTGAAAGTCAGAGACTGTTTCATCTGTTTTGCAGTTTGTGCTGGTCATTCTCTAGTCCTTCATCAGTGCTCACAGGCTGCTGCCCACAGGATGCTGTTGGCTGGATATGTCTTGTTGGTGGACTATTCTCAGTCCAGTACTGACACTAAGGGGTTCAAACACTCCAGCAGCACTCATTTAATGTAAGAATGTCTTTGCAGCTTGAACATTTTATTTTCCTTATATTTATTGTATAAATTCCTTAGAATGCAACACAAGGCAATATTTTTGTTTCCATAAAATCACTAGTACCCTTTATTTACCTGTTCCTTCTCTAGCTCTTCTCCATGGTGTTACTTGTCTGTGCATTAATTCGTGCTATCTGGTTGCCTGCTATCTTATTTTGCAGAGTGCCAGAGAGAGGCAGATTGGTTATCAGGGCCAGCTGTCCCGGGCATCCTGTAGGTTCTCTCCAGGAGGCCACTAGGGTTGCAGAACCAGGCCCACAACAGATGGACAGAGACCAGGATCAATCCCACAGTTAAATAGACAGCATAGGACAGAGGAGAGAAAGGGGGGGAAAGGTGAAGCCTCAGTGATACATGAGCACGAGTGAGAGAAGAACAGGTGGTGGACTGGTGCACTTTCACTTATTAAAATCAACATTCACTTATACACACTATATCGACCAATGCTTGTGGACACCCCTTTACTTTAATCTTCACACACACAGCTTGTCTAGTGCCTATAGAGTAGGACTGCCAATAGAATAGGACTCTCTGGAGCAGATAAACAAACAGGAACCTATTGGCACTATGCCTAATGTCAGGCATGGGCTAGAGGGTTATAAACCCCCCGACATTGAGCTGTGGAGCAATATGGTCCAGTCAGACAAAATGTACTTAAGCCAAGCTTTGGAACATAATAAGGTATGTCTTGCATTTTGATTCAGAACCATATCCTGCATATTGTAGTAGGATAGTAGTTCTATCAATGAAGCTTTAGAAAAATGCACATCTATAAATAAAGAGTTTAATAATTCATCTTGTAGTGGAGCTACACATTAGAGCTTTTCCCCACTAGTTTAATGATATCATCCACCCACCTTTGCTTGCGGCCTAACCAGCAAACTGATTGGCTCTTTTTTGTTAAAGGGCAGAATTTTCTCCATAAACAGAGACCATGATGCGCATTACCATTACGTCCTGAAATATTCCCAAAAAATCTTTTTTTTTTTTTGCCCCCATGATGACAGAGGATACTGTCTGAAGCACTGTCTGAAGTGTCACTCACACAAGTTGCAGTGCTCATCATTATGCATAGATCTGATTGGCTCAGTAGTGTCGCGTGATATGTATAACATGTGATTTGTCTGTGAGTTTCCTGAACTGTTAAACTTGTATCACAAAGGCTAGAAAAGTTTCTGGGGTAAAATAAACACTGTCAAAATTAACAGTTAAACAGAGTGAGAGTCAGTAGGGGGCATGATGTGTCAAGTGATATTCACATTAAATGCAACTTCTCACACTTCGGCTAAGCTTTACTTACCATTAGTGAAAAGTGACACACAGAGAAACAGAACTGCATGTGAGAAATGAGTAATCTTTATCTTTTGCATGATTGCATGACTCACCAGAGGACCATCAATGTACTCATTTAGAAAGATGTGCTTTTGAAATCAGAACAGTGCTGAAAGAGGGTTTTTATCGTTAGTGTGTTTTATTATTATTATTGAACAGGACAAAACGTGGAGCATAAAACATTTAACATTGAAGCTGCAGCAATAAGAAGAGCACAGTGATATCAAAACCATTTCATCTGAAAATACAAAGATGACTTTACACTGTGGGAACAGCAACGGGGGCAAATCCATGTCTAAAATGTAAAAGTCCACCCTTGTTTCAAGAGCCTTCCAAGCAGTAGGAATAAAATCTTGGGAAGGATTTTTATTTTCTGGACCCGGATTTGCCACAGAAGAATGGGTGGTAGACTGGTGGAGTTTCACTTATTTAAAACAGCATTCACTTATACATTATATGGACAAATGTTTGTGGACACCCCTTCTAACGAATGCATTGAGATACTTTAAGCTGCACATACACCGCTTGTCAAGTCCCTGTAGAGTAGGATTGCCAATAGAATAGGACTGCCCCCAAGAGTGCCCCTAGCATTGAGCTGTGGAGCACCAAAACTGTGTTCTTAATTTTATGTATTTTTTATTTTCAATTTAAATTTAATTTAATATGGTCCAGTTAGAAAAATTGTATTTAGGCAAGGTCCAGCACTACATAATATCTTGCTTGCATTTTGATTCTGTGCCATATCCTGTTTATTGAAGTAGTCTATTATCTGGACCTGGATTTGCCACCTTTGGGGAACATGTTATGTTGCAATGGTTCTGAATCCTGGTCCTAGAGTACCAATGCCTTGCAGGTTTTAAAGTTTTCCCTACTTTCAACACACCTGATCCAGATAATGAATTAACTCAGGAGCTCTTGCTGAGACTGATTGTGTTACAGGAGAAAAACACTAAAATAAGCAGGGCATCGGTTTTCCAGGACCAGGATTGAGAACCACTGTCATGATGATTGGAGCCAGATTTAGTAGGACAAATGGATATTAGAACAAATTTGTTGACTTGCTTTATATAATCTCACATTGAAATGTTTGCCTTTGAGATGCCATTGAGATGTTTGCCTGGGTTTGAAAAAAATGACTAATTCATTGACTGCTGTTAAAAATATATATTTAACAGATTTTCATTTTTAGACACTGATATAATATTATGATCATTTAACCTAACTTATTTTTCCTTGTTTTGTACCTACTAAAAACATAGACTTAACAGATTACTCATCTTTTGACAATACATAACTAATGAAACAAGCATTAAAATAAGACACTTTCAGTAGTACAATAAGTGAAAGTTAAATATGTTGATAAGTTGAATACACTAAATGCTAAGATAGTGTTTTTGCAATGTAGTTTCTAAATGCTGTCAGCATTTGTAGAAACCAAATAATACATCAAAACCAATATAATAGGACTCGTATATATAGACATGAATGGGTACCATTCCTAGATCCAGATGAAACAATGTATCAGATGGTTGACACCTAATTATGGTTTATGGGCCCCAAAAATAGGATTAAAGTCTCATTGCATTCCTTTACATTGCAGTTCAGAGAATCTTTATCTACTTCTGCTCTGAACCCTTCTGCGAATACATGATTTCTTTTTGACAGTAATGATACTGTCAACTGAGAAGCCTTCCAGTACTGAGAGTTCATCTTCCTGTCTTACTCCATCTCGCTGAGTCAGAACATGAAACACGAAAAAGCTTTCACACGGAGGCCTGACCATAACTGGCCACTGTTTACATCCTGTGTGTTGGTGGAGTTTCACTAGTGAGATTTAATTAAAATGGGGACACACAAGCATCCAGTATGGTTGGGATAACATGGTCAGGGGGGCTTCAAGTAGGCCTAAGTTGTAGGACTGTGGGAGGAAGTTAAATACTACATTAAAAATCATGATAAATAGAGATGTTTTCATTTACCAACACTAATAAATAGCCTTTGTAGCCTAAATTGTTAAATCAGCTATTTTTAGTTCAACTCACATTTACATTTACATTTATGGCATTTGGCAGACGCTCCTATCCAGAGCAACTTACAAAAGTGCTTTGCTGTTCACTCCAAAGATATCCTTGGCTAGTTAGTGGAGGCTAGAATCCAGAGCGCCTAGATGCTGCCAAAACAAATGTCAGATTGAAGACCAACAAGATTCAGAATAATTATATTCCTTTAATGTGTTAAGTGTGCATGAAAGAGATGGCGCTTCAGTCTGTGTTTGAAGACAGCAATGACTCCCCTGTTCGGACCCCCAAGAGAAGTTCGGACAGAAACAATCTAGATGCTTGTCTTGCTTGGGCCTTGAGGGATGGTGGGTCAAGCCGAGCAGCACTTGATGCTTGAAGGCCTCTTGGTATAGATTGAGTAGTCTATGCTGAGTGTGCCGGTTTGGGTCCAGTAGAATGTTCTGGGTGAGAAAGCAAGATAGCTAAAGGAAAAGAAATGGTGCTCAGAAAATTCAAGAAGAGTGTGTGGAGTGGATTGCCATCTTAAACTTAACCTCAACCTGACACCTTAACTAATCTGAAATCACACCTGAACTCAACTAACAGGATAGGTTCAAGGCTAATCGGGTCAGACTGAAGATACAACAGAATCCAGCTTACAAAGTAAATTCAAAAAATCAGCCTAACCTTACAAACTGGATGAATCCAAGTAAGCACACTGTCTTACACGTCTTATAAATAAACAAAACAAACACCATACACAATGCTTTTACATAAGTATAGTGTGTAATTGTCATGTCAATTTAAAAAAAATTGTATATTAATAAGGAAGTTTCCATAAGAAATCAATGAATTTCAAAATTTCAGAGGTAATTTTTTCAGACCAAATAAAAAGTGAGATTTTTAATGTAAAGGAACCCTCACAACAAGTCTGATGCATTTTTTGCATTCTGTGCTCTGTTAAAGGGGCAAAAAAATTTTACATTCTTTCATCTCATTTTGCTCCCTTAAATTTCCCTCCCCCACACAAGTTCTCTTTTTTACGCAGCTATTTCTGCCACAACCAGACTAGAAAGCACCTACACAAACTTGAAAACACAACTGAAATTCTATGTAAAGTTCTCAACATTGATCCTAAGCCTTTCAGCTCTGCTCCATCGTATTTTCTGTGACCTCTGCAATTTTATATTCAGTGCTTGTCATAAGGTTTTTTGTTCTGCTACAAACAAAATGAGCTGTTCTGCTGTTATTTTATTGCTCATTTGTTTGGTCCTCAGCCACAATAATAGACCTCTGATTGGTCAGACTCATTTTAATGCATCTAACATCACAGAAGATCACAACATTGCAGTCTGTCAGTTTTGGACATCATTAATAATATGTGTTCATTTTCAAAACTCGCATTCTTTTCATCTGTGCATCTTTCACATGCGAAAAAGAAGACATGTCCAGGAAAATGTGGGCTGTGTCTCAATATGCATTCTTTTGTGATTTTTTTTGTCCCCATTTCTCGCCTAATGTCATCTTGCATTGACCAAGTGGCATTTCAGGACTCAAGAATGCTTTATCAAGAACTATTAAATCTCCCAGATGTGTTCTTGCTCCAAATCAAAATCTGAGGATCTGAAATTCATTGCTGACCCAATGGCAGAAGTTGCTGGTTTCAGATGCTGGTGTTTGAAGGTCAAGGTGAAAAGCTGGTCGTTCACACAAAACCATACTCTATAATAGTAAACTAGTAGGTTAAACAGTTCACCATTATAGATCATGCCGCATTTGATTTTGGTCATGATTGGGCATGCTGGTTGACCAGCTTGGTCAAGCTGGTCATCATGGTTGGCCAGCTTGGTGATGCTGATTAGGCAAATCAACAAGCTAAGTAATGCAGGTCATGCTGGTCAAACAGCTTGGTCATGTTGGTCATGCTGGGTAAGTTGGTCAACCACTGTGGTGATGCTGGTCATGCTAGTCAGTCAGATTGGTCATGCTGGTGATGCTGGTTGACCAGCTTGGTCATGCTGGCAATACAGATTGTCTAGCTTGGTCAAGTTGATTGTGCTTGGAGACCAACTCCACCATGAAACTCAAACAAAAACCCTTTAATGGTAAGAGATTTTCGTATTTCATGAATCTTTCACTTTAAAACTCCAGATTCAAAAAAGTTGTCAACTCTTTTTAAACAAACAGTAACGGCTTCTCGACCCTCCGAATTCTGAATGGGGCTCTAATTCAGTCCCCAGACAGAAGCAAACAGATGATCACCCCCCTTCTTCCCCACCCTGAAATAAAGCAGGAAGGCTGAAGGCTAATGAGCTTAAAAGCCCATCCGTCTTCTTGCGTGGAGGTGATACTTCTTTAAATCTAAAAGGGCTGGGGTCAGATTCACAGCTCCTGACACAAGGCCCAGGCACTCCATCACTGGCCTTGGACCTGTCCATCCACGCCTGTTCTGAGCATCTGCTCTCTGTTCGCCATACTAGCTGAGCCAGTCTAGACTCCATTGTTTCATAGCTTATCTTCCTTCCTTGCTAACAGGTTAATCCTTGGTCTGCCTCTATTCACTCAAGGCAATTGAGACGTTTGTGTTTGGGCTCCAGTATGAAAACAGATGTAGATTCATTGACTTGCAGCTGAACACTGATGATAAACTTAATTAAGGCAAGATAACGATAATAGCAGTTGGTTGAGAGCTGGTTAGAGGCAGTTAGATAGTAAAGATCACTGTTTTTTACTCAATAACTTTAAGTTGCACAGTTGGTGTGTGAGACAGTAGTCATGTGGTATACCTGATGCTCTAGGCTTCCCGTGGGGGCTGTGTGTGTGACCCCCATCGCCTGCTGGGAGAGGAAGTAGAGTGTAAATTAAGGGTTTCCCACCTCGGCTGGACTGCTGTTGTTATTAAGATGGGAAGTAAAACCTCACAGTGGTCACTATTGAGGAACTCCTGCCCCCCATGTCATTCTGGACTCCAGATCTGCTTGCTTGAGGGATCCTCTTTTAAGAACAGCTTTGAAAGCACCTGTTTTAAAACTTCCAAGATTTCATTAGAACACTTGCTGGTGTAAAAAGCTTGGCTGATGCAAGGCTGGTGAGATGTTAGAGGTTCTCTAGAAATCAAATGAGGAACCAATGTGGTTTCAAGAGAAAACAGAAAGTTGCATTTGTGCAACGTGTACAATGGAGTAAGATTTCTAGGAATCAGTTTAGAAACCAGTTTCACTTCTGGGGAAAATATCTTTCCAATAATAAGAACATTTCTCACTATTGTCTGTAACTCTCTGGCAATCTTGTATCAAGTAATGGCCTACTTGCCAATAATTACATTACAATATTTAAAAATGATCATATATTGAAATTGGTGAAACTGAGTTTCAATAGAGGCAATGTGTCTATTTTTAAATCAATACAAAATGTGATATAAATATAGACAAGTAATTATTATTTGCAGGTTTATCACCATAAACAACATTTCTCACTTGCTCATGGGGGGTGGGGGTGTGTTTTATGTGCTGTTAAACATTTGTCTTATTACTGGATTTCTGTAAAGCTGTTTTGCAACATCCACTGTAAAAAGTGCTATATAGAGTATAACTCTACAGACTGCTCTGGATTAGTATTATATACAAATATATTTCTCTTTGGAAATAAGCTCAGATGGCGTTGCATGAGGATGATCAGGTTATAAATGCCTGCAAGATGTGTGATAGTAGTCATAGCTTGAAAAGAGGTGCTTCAGTGCAGTTTGATATGTGGAAAATGGGTCACAAAGCAGTGGTGGATGATTGGCTTATGCTCATAAAGGTCTACCAGCAGTGGCAAAAATCTCAGTCATCCTGAAGTTCTTGTCAGAATTGTGTCTGCAAGACGAATCTGGTGGACAGGTAATGGAAAACATCTGGTTCTTTGTCTGGTGAAATGGTAGAAAATCTGATGCAGATGTTTCTATACAGTCAGTATATATATATATATATATATATATATATATATATATATATATATATATATATATATATATATATATATATATATACACTGTATATATTATGTGGGAGAGAGTATATATATATATATATATATATATATATATTATATATATATATATATATAGAGAGAGAGAGAGAGAGAGAGAGAGAGAGAGAGAGAGAGAGAGAGAGAGAGAGAGAGAGAGCCTTTTTTAGTATTATACAGAACCTTTCTGCTGAGAGTGTAACTCCAGTTCCTCCGTGAATATTTCATGCAGGTCAGAGTGTAACTGACCAGGTTCTGTGTTTATCCTGTCAGGGTGCCATTGATTTAATCTTGCATTTTACAGAACCTTTTGGAGTCATTGAGGGAGGAATATCAGCTATGCAAGCAGCGGGGCTGTCTGACAATGAGATTTTTCACCCTTTCCACATTTCAAACAGTCGAACTCGTCTCATTTGAATGATTTACTCTTGCGCTTGAAAGAGTGCGTGGCAGAGGGCTATTGATTGGGCAGATTAGGACCTGCTACTTTGGCTAAATGTTATTTTGTGCCTCTCTGATGCGTGCGTGGGAGGTCCAGCCATCTCCGATTCCATCATAAAAATACAATAATCCTCTGTGCTGTAGTAACGTCATACGGATGTGAAAGCATGCTCTAGTTCCTCACCTCTACAGGCCCAAACACAATGGTGTGTACACTATCATTCATCTTTAGGGAAAAAAAACAGGCTATAGAAGAGGCTCTGGCTATGCAGGGCTTCTCTCCTTCACTCATGCCTGCAATGTTCCATAAAGAACCTGAGGAACATCTTTCTCTTAGTCATGTGACTGGAGTTCAGAGTGAGGGAAGTGTTCAGAGGATCATGAGGGTAGCATATGGAGGTCAAAGTATGGTGCATCACACTCTCTTAATCTCTTTTTTCCTCCATTGTGTACCAATCAATACATAATATCTTACAAATTGAATTCGACCTGGATCGACCTGAAGGGGAGGTGCTCTGCTCTGCTTATTTGTGACCGACTGCCCAATAAACTATAATGATTACCATAGTGTCCTGTGAGTATGTGCATGCTTTGAGATGGGGGTTGATGCTATATGAAATTCAGGAAAACAGGTTCCTTTATGAATTGAAGCTCCATCCACAAATGAGCGCTTACTGATGAGCACATAACCACTGTTAGTTTTTCTTCTGAAATCAAGGGAATTTTAAAGAGTTTATCCTGCTTTTGTTGGAGTAACTGTCTCTACTGTCTGGGGAAGACATTCTACCATAATTTAGAGCATTGCTGTGATTTGATAGCAGTGAATAATCACCCCCCCCCCCACCTCATCCCAAAAATATTGGATGGAGCAGCATCATTCCAGAGAACAATGCTCAATGCTGTGAAGCTTTATTTCCTTCTTGCCCAAATCTATTATTAGATATAGTGTCAGTAGGGTCATGTTTGTTTATATATTCCAGAGTCCAATTCTAGGTCAGTACTAGACTAGACAATTTGTGTGTGCATGGGTGCAGTTTAAAGTAGCTGAGCTGCATTCACTGAAGGGGTGTCCACAAACATTTGAACATATAGTGCAGGTTGATAATAATGATAAGGTTATTCACAACATCAGCTTAATTACTTAGTTGTCAAAATACTACTGTGTACTGATACTGCATAATTTTGAAAAACGTAGTTCTGCTGCATCTATAACTCAATCGATGATGAAATAAAGAGGATTTGTCCTTCGTTTGCATAGAGGTGGGCAGAGATGTTTTAAATGTTAATGCTCTTGTTTACTGTAGCAATGTAGGTAGCAGGAAAGCCTCTGACTGGTTGCTTTCTATGCTGATCACGCATCACTAAGCTCTGCCTCCACACTCATGTTTCTGAATCCCTAATCTACTGATAGATGTACTCTTTACATAGACCACTTCCTGGTCCACCTACTGTTTCTGAGCGGTTATGGGCATCAAACCTGACTAATGACCTTTGATTTGTATACAGAATAAAGTCTGAATTTTGAATATTTTGAGAAAATGTACTGATTTTTACTTATTGGAGTCATGTAACACATCTTTTCTCAGAAAATAGAGCATTTTTGTGGGTAGAGCATCATCTCCCCAGTCTGTAGATGGGTTTTTACTCCTGGACATAGATTGAGTGTAAGTCATTTTGAGTAATGGGAAAATTAAACGTGAGACTGAAAATTAGCTCTACTGCACACTTGGTAAAATACAAATCTTCAAAACTCACAATGGTTACAATTTTGCCTCAAGTATCACTAGTTTTTATGAATTTCTGGGTCATTTAAGGATCTAATATATGACTTATGCAAGCTAACACTGCTGCACATGAACTGACATCATAAGACCCCTGTACCAAAATACCCAGCATAAACCTGCAGGCTGTGTCTCGTGTTGCAGTTAGGAGGCTCTTACAGATTGAGTAGCTGGTGCTGTTCTGTGATAGTTGTGAAGTTCAGTCAGACACATATCAGAATGCAGGAATGTTAGCTTGCTTGCATCATGGACCTCAATATCCTTGTAATTCAGGGGATCCAGACATTCAGAGGAGAATGGATCAGGTTAGGAACATTTTTATTATTCCAGTAATATTACGAATTCATTTTCCCATATGTTCCCAATGTAGGGATGACACTGAATGTAGTCTGATGCAGAACCCCAGATGTCTGATCAACATTATTATCAGCATAACTGAGGCTATGTCTAAACATATAACATATATCATATAGTAGTATTATGGTAGTGCAGTTTGTGGCTTTGGATGCAGCCAAGCCACATATGCTCCACTTTGAACGATTGGCCACAGTCTCCCTCCAACAGGCCTGTTTAACATTGGTTCCAGTCTGAGGTGCAACTAAAAGAAAATAATCTCCTTTTTCAGAAAGTGCCGAACGTCTTGAGTAAGTAAATGTCTTGAGTGAATCATTGATTCACACCAGATCAGTTTTGCAATCCATGTTCAAAGAATTGCAGTTCAGAGTCTGTTACAGAAATGCAGACTGACAGTAATGCGTTCTGACTGCACATATGTTCCTTTCATTGTGTGTGTGTGTGTGTGTGTGTGTGTGTGTGTGTGTGTGTGTGTGTGTGTGTGTGTGTGTGTGTGTGTGTGTGTGTGTGCAGATGCGTGTGCATTCACAAATGTGCATGAGTGAGGATAAATGTGAAACTGGGCTCCAGCCATTGCTTTAGCTCTTGGCTGAAATGACACAGCTGATGTTCCTGTGAAGCCCTGCAATAAGATGTTTACCAGAAATGACTTCAGAGACACACCTCCGACCATATCATGTACACCAGTTCAGCTGAAAATAACACACATGCTGATGTCATTGTAATAGCCCATATAGAGCTGTTTGTTTGTACAGAGAGACACAATGAGAGTACAAATGACTCTGTAAATAAAGCGTCTGAATTGTTTCTCACAGGGAAGATAAATAAAAATTGAATTGACGAAAGAAGGGCCAATTTACCAGCACTGGCATAGAGGAGCTCTTGAACTGCTGAAGTTGTTTGCAGTAAGAGTACCCAAGTGTGCTGTTTGGGCAAAAAAATCCCCCGATGCATTAATTGTGGAATTGTGTAAGCTTTTAAATTTGATACATAAAATTTCCACTCATTTTTAGTCAGAATTGAGTTATTTTTATCTCATTTTATACCAGACAAGGTAATGTGCTGGTTGATGCACTGTACCATGATCAGTAGGCTCCTATATTAACCACTGTTTCTATATTAACTAATTTGTAATGCAAAAAATACTTTGTGTCTTTTTTCATGCATTGCATTCAAGTGGTTTATAGGCAGGAACAGAATACAATTCAGCTTTTGCAGGATATTATTTTCAGTATTTGCAATATTTGTAATATTTGCTAAATGTACAATCAACAAACAGCTACTTTGGAGCTAAAAGTAAGTATATATGTTTATTCAATGACAACACGCTGTTTACCAACTTATACTGTAAACAAAACAGCAAATTAAATGTAAAAAGGGGGGCATGAGGTCTGTTAGCAGATACTTAACTGTGTAATCAGCTGGGCTCAAATGTAATCTATATAAAGTTTGTTTAAGCAACATGTGGATAATACCAACATTTCTAGCCAGAAGAAAAACAAACCCGAATTTGCCTTCTGCCGTGTGTACTGAGTGAAATAACAACCCCTGTCGAAATGCTCTGGCATACCACATCTGCTTCATGACTTCTAGTTAAAAACTGGCTTTACGTTTGTGTTATGTGTCCTTTTAAAATACCTCACCTACACAGTCAAATCAGATAAAATCTAACAGTGCTGAGCACTAAAGAATCATAATTTACAGCCCTGCTGCCACACCAAGGTTAAAGGCACATTCCAGGCAATCGACGTCCCCTGATCAATCAGCCAGACAGCCTTTCAGCTGACTAATGCCAATACTTGCCAATACTCTCATGAGATCCAGAGTATCTGCCACCTCATCACTTACACACCAATCACCAATCATCAGTGAGTAAAGCCCCTCCCCCCCGCCCAATCGACACCTGACTCCAAAATCCCCATTTACAAAATCCCTATTGATTTAAGCTCCCCATGCACCAGGAGGCCCCAGATTGAAGTAAGGACTTCTCTCCAGGGTTCTCTACTGATCCCACCATGAAAACTGGATCACACTGAGAGGTGTTTATCTCATGTAAAGGCTTCTATTATGCTGTGCAGAAATGACCTGGAGGCTTTTTAAAACCAGCTCAGATTAGTGATAAATAAATATCATCAGGAAAGAAAGATACAGGGTCTGAAATCCCTTTATCCATATGAGTGAACAGAGGACACTCTTCCTAACAGCAGTTTTAAATCAAGGAATGAGGAAACATTCACACGATCAGCCTGCAGGACAGATGCATGTGCAGGCCAGGATATTCTGAGGTGCCCTTTAAGAGTGAGCCTTATGCATTTGGGTTGGTAACATGGAAAAGGTCAGAAGATTCAGACACCCGTGTACTGAGGAACACCTTCAGAATGCTTTAAATAAATTAATCTGATACTATTCACAGAAGAGCCGCATTTGGTTCCCTAAAGCAGGTGTTTGCAACCTTTTGATAGCTTGATAGCCCACAAGAAATCAAATATAAACTTTTTATATAAAAATGGATTTGCTTTTAATTTCACTGACAATGAAAACATGCGAGTTTGGGCCTAAAACAGCACACATCTAATAACACATAGTGACATCTTTAATTCTGTCTAAAAGCTGTCTCTATAACAATCGATCAAGGCTTTATTTATATAGCACTTAAATCACATTGATATTCAAAATGCTTCACAGGTGATTGACAGAATTCCAACTGAAACAGTGAAGATAAAATATTTGTCAGATCCCACGTCGATACGATTAATCTGTCAATTTCTATTTATACTGAATCATTTTTTTTCACTTGGTCTTAATGATTTCCGGCCCTGAGAGTGGTTTAAGGCCCAGTGGTAGTCCCCAGCCCACAGGTTGAGAAACCCTGCCATAAAGAACCATGTTTGAAACATCAATCAATGAGATGTATTTATAGAGCACTTTTCAAACGTTTCCAAATCAAATTCAAAACGTAGGATTGACCAAACAATATTAAAATAGGTTTAACAACCTATACAAATTCAAGACATGGAATGAGAGATTATCCATTTACTCAAACCTGACATTATATATTCTTAAAATTTAAGATTCTGGATTTCTGATTTACAAGATTCATAAACCATACAAATCAACAGTAAAACAGAAAGGTGTGAAATGTGTCACTTTACATCGTATATATGATTTTAAAAAATGTGTTTTGAATGAAATTATGAACAAAAATGTTTTTCCCAATATTTTTTTAGATACATAAACCGGGTACTGTTTTAAACCACATATACTGTAAGTCACAACCTTTTGATGAACTGTATACCGAAGCAAAGAACCACTGAGAAACCTATATTTGAAGGTGTTGTTGGACGTCTGACAGAGAGTATATCTGAAAGCATGTTTACAATAATAAAAACAAAATGTTCTGTTCTTTTGTGGCTCATTTACACCCCGACTCACTGGGTACATACAGGGTATATACTGTTTCTTACTGCTGGATCTTTATGTACTGACCCACGCAGCTAATCACTGCAGTCAGAGATGAACTTAGCATATGTCATCAGCTTTAGTGATGTCACATGTCAGCGTGTTCCCGTCCCCCAACTGCCAGCTACAAACACATGCTAATTGTAATGACACCTGCTTGTGCCCTCTCACTACCATATTAGACAGAGAGAGAGAGAGAGAGAGAGAGAGAGAGAGAGAGAGAGAGAGAGAGAGAGAGCGAGAAAGAGGTCGACCTGCCCCCATGATGACAGGGCAGGTGGCTGAGTCGGGTGTGTAAGCAAACAGAGTGGGTTCAGAGAGGGTTTGGTGTGAAACACTCCAGTCAGAATGGTTCAGAGTGGGGATGAATGGAAGTAGACGCCTGAACCTCTTCAGAAAACTACTTATGATTACACTGTCTGATGCCTGATACACTGTTTAATCACAGTCCTGAGAAGATTGGAGATTTTTAAAATTGCATATCATTAAAAAGGTGGAGGGACACATACTGCTGGGGGTTCTACGGCAAAAGAAATTCCCCAAAGGAAATGTGTGCTCAGATACGCTACTTTTTAATCATCATCATTATTAAATAGATCAGCTTCTGTCTGACTTTACATCTACAAGGTGGAAGAACTAGTGTCTAACAGAGTGGACAGTGAGTGGACAGAATGACACACTAACACACAACCACCATGTCAGCTCAAGAACCCAAGCCGAACCCCCACTCTGAGTAAACTGAATGAGTCCTTTATATAATGTACATAACCCTGTAGAGTTTAACATGTTTACAATTTGAGCTTCTGTAGAAAATCTTATGGTCAACGTGTAAATTTCAATGTACGTCAATGAAAAAGATTTTATTCCATGTCATTGGTCCATTCATCATGAAATTCTGATATGTGTGTGTGTGTGTGTGTGTGTGTGTGTGTGTGTGTGTGTGTGTGTGTGTGTGTGTGTGTGTGTGTGTGTGTGTGTGTTTACACTGAGTTCCAAAGAAGCTGTGTGATTGAAATCATTTATCTGGGGAGTGGTACATGATAAGGTTCCCGTTTTCTTCTGTACCTCAGAACAAACACACACACACACACACACACACACACACACACACACACACACACACACACACACACACACACACACAAAACAGAATGCAGTATGAACATCTCAGTGAGAAACGCTGAGAGTGTGAGACTAAACAACTGTTCTCAGAAAGCTGTGACCATAAAGGGAAACCACGTCACCACCACTATTCAACCCCAGCTCCACCCTCAGCTCCACCCTCAGCTCCACCCTCAGCTCCACTACACCAAAGAGGGAGTTCCTCTCACTGTTATAAAATCTGACACTACTGCTAATACACAGACACCCCCCCTTACCCTCCCCAGAGGACAACACCTACATCAAACTCTGCACCTAAACCTACATCTACACCTGCACTCTGCTCACAGCTCACAGACTGGCTGTTCCTCTGTCAGAGCTACTTTCAATACAGCTGAGCTGAATGATGGACATCTTCCTCCACTCAGTTCAGCTCCTGATGTCCTGATCTTCTGATTTCCTGCTTTTCCAGAAGAACCTCCTTATGTAAACATGCCCGAGCAAATAGGGTCTGATGACACCCCTGGCCAAATCTAAAGCTGGTGTGAAAATGGGCTCTGCACTCTGCTCTCCCAGAATTGTGTGGTGTGTTTTCAGCCCCAGGTGGGTCACTGCTCACCCCCCCAAAAGCACCTCTGAATAAATACTATATAAATATATCAAAAGTTGATTTGTGCAAATTTTCTGAAACTTTCAGAAAGAGTTAACCTTTCTGACCCCACCCCCTGATCCCCTGATCTCCTGATCTTCTGTTCTACTGCTGCTCCAGAAGAACATCATTATGTAAATGTTCCTCTCCATGATGGGGAACCAAGCCTGGCCAAGAATAAGAAGTGTGTGATGAGAGGCGGCTGTCCAGCACTGGGCCGTCCTCCTCCTCAGGCCGAATTTCTGAGCGAGTGTTTTAAAGTTCATCCTCTGTTTTGTTTATTTTATGTGTTGGGCAGCTGCTTTCTCTTTCTTTCTCTCTCTCTTCCTCTCTGCCTCTCCCTCTCTCTCTCGAGCGCGAAATGACGTCAAGCCAGAGCGATTCTTAGTAGCTCCACCAGGGCTCCTGCTTTCAGTTTGTAACCATAGCAGCAGCCCCACTTCCTGCCAGTGCGAGGTTTCCTGTGTTCATTCACTTTTCTTCTGCATGTGTTCCTCTGCCGGCTCCATGGGCAACACCATAAAAGGAGCTGGGTGTTCTGGAGGTCACCAACTCTGCTGAGTGGACTGAACATACTTTATATAAAGTATGTTTCTCTGCATACTTTGCTAGCCTCCTTTTATCCTGGTCTTCAGTGGTCAGGACCTCACAGGACCTGTTGGGTGGTGGGTCATTCTAAACACTGCAGTGACACTGAGATGGTGATGGTGTGTTAGTGTGTGGTACGAGTGGATCAGACACAGCAGTGCTGCTGGAGTGTTTAAACCCCTCATTGTCACTGCTGGATGGAGAAAAATCCACCAACCAGCAATATCCAGCCAACAGGATCCTGTGGGCAGTGTCATGTGAGGACTGATGAAGGACTAGAGGATGACCACTAACCCACCACCACCATGTCACTGTCACTGCAATGCTGAGAATGACCCACCACCCAAATAATACTTGCTTTGTGGTGGTCCTGACCATTAATGAACATGTTGAAAGAACTGCAAAGTGCTCCTTTATGATCAGTGGAGCTGATACAATGGACAGTGAGTGTCACGATGTTATGGGTGATCGGTCTATGAATTTCCATGTACAGTTGGAGACAGTCATTCATCTGTGTATATATACAATTACTTTTTGTTCACTCAATTTACTTACAATAACTGTAAAAGAAAATTCATAAATAATGGTTCGAAGGGTTATTAACCCTTCGAACACTAAGCTAATTTTGCAGATTTTTTTTTTGTTGTTTGACACTTTGTTAGAGGCTACTCTAATTTCAGAGTCGGTTAACATGCACTGGAATCTCCTTTGGCATTTAAACTGGTATTTAAAATGAATTGGAAAAGAGTGAATTGTAGCTGTTTCTTTTCTAGCTGGATTACTCTCTGATCATTCATCATGCAATGATTAAACCAGATGGGGTAAGTCTTGTGTTATGATATGTGTATTATATCTGTAGGTTACTCTGATCCTGAGATATGAAGCCTATAACTGCCTGTGAAATGTGAATCTCCAGTTCTAACTGAAGTCAGAGCATTTTTACATCACATCATTTTTTTCACAATGTGAAAACAAACAATGATGCATATTTATCAATCTTTTCTGAGTAAGAATATTGATCTGGTATCTGTGAATTGCTTTTGTGCAAGACTGACTTCAGTTTGGCAGACAATAAGAGCTGATCTTCGATCAGTGTTTTTACTGCTTTTAAATCAAACCCACAAACTCTGGGTCGATGTGGGTATTTCCTTCAGGCTGTGCTTTTTCTTTTGTGTTTTAAAAAGGGGGAATTTTTGCAGAGTATGTTAAAAGATCAGATTTTTCTCTGATATGTATTATTTTATGGGAAATAACTGCACTGAGCAGAATCAGCTCAGTGTTGGGTTTTACCTGTTATTGCTCTGGTGACAACAGCCAGCTGAACTCAAGGTGGGTCACATGCTGAGATAACAATATTTTTTGGGTGCTTTCACGCAGTTTCCTGCCTACCCTCACATCTACTTGGCACTTTTAACTCATTTCAGATAATCACAGCTTTTCTGTTATTGGGGGAACCACCCTTCTGCTGCAGCACAACTCATACCCTCGTACCTTTTCTTCTACAGTGAAGCGGCTGGTGTGTCATTGTGTACATAGAGGATGGTACCTAAATGTGTAATCACATTTATCTGCTGCAGTTGGACCCCACCATTCACACTGAGTGTTTATGTCATCGTACGTATCTTTCAACAACTTGTTTTCACTTCTCTGGTGCAGGTGCTGAGGGAGAGTGCTTCTTGCATGGTAATCTGTTTCATTTGTGTGGGTTTCTGTGTTTTCCACTTAATCAAACCTCACAACTGTAAACTCTTGCAAATGTGGCTCAACCACAGTCTAATCTTGGGAAGTACAGACCCAGCCTGTCACCCTGGTTAACTGACTGTTGCTGTGAACTGGTAGGGCTCCATCAAAGGGCCTCAAATCCAGCTCCTAATGCCAGGTTCACTCTACACAACTTTCAGAGTGGTCAGATGTTTGTACTCTTCATATTAGTTGTTGTGGTTTGCACACTGCATGAATCTGTGAGGAGTCATGAGAACTGATGGCATGTCATTTCTTTGAAAATGGATGTCCCACTCTGAAATGTTGGGAGCAGGGAAATCACTAAAATGTGAAGCTTGTTGATGTTGTTTCACTCCACCCACTTCCCATGTCTTGGGCCCTCACTGGCTGTAGCTAGTCTCTGCCCTTCGAGTCACAATACTTTTCAGACTACTGGATATTTGTCGACTGCTTGCGAGGCATTGGTGATCATCCAACAAGCTCTAAGATTGTGTTTTTCTGCAGTTTACATACACATCAAAACCACCAAACCAGTTACATACAGTGAAACCGTGCACCAAACCAGTTCTTCAGAAGGTCTTCAGTGGTGGCAAATTCAAATCAAGAAGACAAAATATCTCCTCTGAATTTTGTTCAAACTGGCAACACAGCTCTTCCACAGCTCTCACCATTATATCCTGCTACTGGAACAATACCAGATCACCAGAAGTTGCTGGGGTCATTGGAGGTTCGGGTGTGACAGTGAGGTCAGTTGTTTTTCTCGAGCTTGCCCTCAGTTCAAACATGACTCCTACCGTCAGCTTCGAAATGATGGTTCAAGATAAGGCCGACCTTCTGTTCTCGTTAAAGCCTGTTCTTGACATTTGGAAGGGGCCAATCCTAAAAGGTCCAGCATTTAGCCATGGCTTCTTTGAACTATCAGCGACGATAGCCTTCATGGAGACAGCCAGCTGCACTTTCACCTGCTGGGTGAGGAGCTAAAACAATGGCCTGGCCTTTCAGAAGCTCCAATCATTTCTACAGCAGGCCTCTCCAGTGCCCTCCACCCCACCCTCAAGCAGCCCCTCAGAACACAATTAAGTTGGACAGCTCCTAATTAGAGTGCATGTCTGGACCGCTGACTGTGGTGAGGCTCAGTTTGAGGCACAATGAGCAACAGGTTCGGGCTTGTTGTCATGATCGGTAAATGAGACACAATGAGGGTGCGGGGGCAAAGGCGAGGATTATTAATTTCTGGGGTGAGCTTGTGGCTTGTGGGTGAAAGCTTGTGAAGGGAGGGGTGATGAAATGCTGTTGCTACTGCTGCTAAAGGTCAGTAGTATGTGCTTAAGCATGTGTGTGATGACCCCTTTACTACAGATAAGGTAACCAGACTCATAAGCATACTCTATAAATGTCTCTAAAAGCCTGCTCACGGCTAATCATGCAGGCAAAGCTCTTCACTTGTTGCGGGAACTGGAGTGTGGGTGGATGAAACTGCAACATCATTCACATCAAGTACACGAAGAAATTTGCATATCAGTGTCATCTCTTGGGGGTCTCTTTGGAGCTCCTCCAGTATTATGAGACCTGCTTGCAGATCCCATGGCTTCCTTTTCCAGTTCACAGTGACAGGGCAGCTTGCAGTGATGTGGTCAGACAGCTGGAACAGCAAGAGAGACACACAGTGCTGCCCTGCACAATCTGAGACCACAGAGAGAGAGAGAGAGAGAGAGAGAGAGAGAGAGAGAGAGAGAGAGGGAGAGAGGGAGAGAGAGAGAGGCAGCATTAGAGGTTCTTTCAGTTAAAGCAGCTGCATAAATAAGAGCCATGTGACATTTCACACAGATTCCCATTCTTCCTCTTTAACTGCATTGGGAACCAACAGACGGACAGAGAGCAACATATTCCACCCAGAAATGCAGGAGGGATTCAGCAGGTTTAGAACACTGCGAACCCTGTGTGTGATCGTTTTCTGTATTTACACCACAGTACTAGAGTTATAAACCAAATGCTTCCAGTAATGTAGAAGCAGGATGGTGACCAGGTATAATAAATTATTTCAAATTTAGACTCATATGGGCAATATTATAGATCTGCACATTGATCAGAATGACGTTGGGTTTGTCTCGGCATGGAATTGTGGAGGTTCCTAATGGTGTCCTGTGATAATCCATTCCATGCAGCTTGAATATTCTTACTCAGTTCCTGCAGATTTTGCAGTAGGGGTGGAGTGTTGATAGTGTGCCCAATAGCATCCCACACACATATTCAATCAGGGGTAGGTCTGGCCATGGATTCATTTTAGTCATCTCCACCAAAACAGTCAAGTCAAGTCAAGTCAAGGCTTTTTATTGTCATTACATCTGAGTACAGGTACACAGTGCAATGAAATTACGTTCCTCCAGAACCAAGGTGCGACATGAAGCAGCAATACAGTAGGACAACATAAAGTGCAAACGCTACAATAAATACAATAAATACAGCAAACAAGAGACGGTTTAACAGACAGGACAGGACAGTACAATACCGAGCGGTACAATGAAGTGAAATGTTCATGGTGAGAATAAGGTGCAAGAGATATGTAACCTACTGTAACATGTTGTTGAACATGATAACAGCAGTTACTGAGGGAGAGAGTTTATAGTTCTGAGTGAGCAGCAAATATTTCTAATAAGGATGGGGATGATCCAGTCTCTGTGTGTTGAGTGTGTGTGTGTGTAGAGTGCTGGGTGGGTATAGTCCAGTCTTTGTATTTGGTACGGTCTTTGTGTGGGTGTGAGGAGTGGTGGGGGGTTCAGTTCGGTTCAGTCCCTGTGTGAATGTGGGTGTGAGGAGAGGTGGGGGGGTTCTGCTCTGTCTCTGTGTGTTGAGGAGTCTGACTGCCTGGTGGACGAAGCTGTTGCAGGGTCTAGTGGTGGCGGCTCGGATGCTCCGGTATCTTCTGTCAGACGGCATCACAGTGAAGAGACTGTGTGAGGGGTGGGTTGGGTCTTCCACAAACAAAAGTGGGACTGAAAATCATCATCCTGAAGATCATGAACATCCTCCTTCCTGGAGTACGATGTGACCCCTCTCAAACTCTTCCAACTGTTCAAATTGCTTTCCTTGCTACCAACGCAACATCACAAGTCAGAACATTTGGCCGAGCACAGTTTAGTTTGGTGAAGCTGGGTCTCACATCCCTGTAAACAATAATGTTACCAGCTGCCCTTATGTCTGTATTTGAGGCCATGATAACAGAACGTATCAGAAACCATAATAGCAGGTGTATCAGACCTTGTGTGTAAGACCATTCTTAATGACTCAACAAGATGTTTAGGTAAGCGGTTGCGCAGTGACTGACTGTTGTCTAAAACGCTTTCTAATCTGGTTAGCTTTACTCATTTGGGTTAAAGGGGAAATTGTGATTTTTATTTTAACAATACCAGATATTCAGTGTCATCGCTGCCTGAACCCATTTCATTGGGTTCACCTAAAAGTGAACACCATAAATTCTCTGTTTTTCCTACACAGACAGATCAGATCACATGGGCCTCTTCAGCTGTGAATCACACGGAGACGTTGGGCCGTTGAGGAGCACGACGGTGTGGTGGAGGGCTCTAGGCCGCAGCCGCGTCCCTCTTCCGCAATGCTCAGTTTCAGTTTCAGAACACTGCTCTGAGCTATGCAAGCACTCAGCCCTTTCTTCTCAGCAGCCGAGTGTGTGGAGGCAGATGCAAAGCTCAGGCGCTGCAGAACCCAGCCGTGGGTTCTGGGAAACACTCTTAACTGAAATCGTAGTATTACTGGAAACTTGAGAAGGCTGGCCCTTTGACCCCGCCTGCTAAAGCCACTCAGTGTCAGCGGTGGCAGAAAGTGCTGCACTGTATTATCAGAAGCCAGGTCACTGACATACATAGCATAACCAGTCTATGAGCGTCAGAGGAGGAAATGCTAGTACTTTTTGTGGCAGTGAAGCTGCAAGATAAAGACAAAATAACACCATCACATGATGCTGCCAACTGGACATCCATTAAGATTTTAGTGCAATGAATTGAAACGATTACACTCTCTTTACAAAAAGAGTTTATGATCATCCATAAAGACACCTGTATGCTATTGTGTAGCATTTAAAATAACATTCCCAAAGCCTCAGATGAAAATTCTGCATTAAATGTTTTCCACAACTAGTTGGAGCATCCGTTGGATCCAAAGGAGCTTCCATTGCATGCTTACAGTTTTGTCCACATGTACATGCTCAACCTGCATGCAGACTCTGAGTGACCAGTAAGAGGGGGTGGGGCTAATTATGTCACTGACTGTGACATTGAATTATAAAGGAAAATGAGAAAAAAATATAAAAGTCCTTTTTTATCATAAAATCAAGGGTTACATGGTCAAACTCATACAAATATTTACATTCTGTTTATTTTTACACCTCAAATAAAGACAAGTTTGAGTAGCCCATGATGTCATAAAATAACAACATCTGATATATGACTCCTACAAATACATTTCTAATTTTTGGTGAATAAAAGGATGTCAAAAAATAAAAACATCTCACAAAATTGCTCTAGGGTTCTAAAGGTTAAAGAGTATAGAGCAGTTTCTTTATATGTAAAGAAGGGTTACTAAACTGTGCCAAGAACCATGTAATGGTTGGAGCCAAGAGAATTGGAACAGTTCTTTGAGTTGTACCATGTCTCTCAACCCTGCTCCTGGAGGCAACCCTGCTCTGCATATTTTAGATCTCTCCCTGCTGCCAAGACACCTGATTGAACTAATCAGCTTGTTAACAAGAGATGCAGGATTGTGTTAAAAAAGGGAATCCTCTAAAAAGTGCAAGAGGGGGGTGCCTCCAGGACCAGGGTTGAGAAATGCTGTTTTATACTGTAACCACTGAGTTCAGTAATAGAACCCCCTTGTGAATATTTCCAGTCTCAAATCTATTTTGCATCTTTTCCAATGGTGGTAAACCACCAGCTCCCAAGACCTCCCACTATAACCACTAACCCTAGGGTTTCTGTTCTTCACACACACCTGGTCCTGGTTTACTGTGCCAGCAGGCAGGTAAAAGACCCTACTGTATGGGGCTGTGGAACAGGGGGAATTTCTTTACACCGTCCAAACTCAGGTCTCAGGAAGAGGAGTAGAGTACACAGTGTCCACCTCACACCCAGATGTTTCCTTCAGCACACATTAGCACTGTCAGACGTAGGACGACTTAAAAGGACGATTTTCCGGCTGAGTGAAATGTTTGCAGGATCTGGTGTGTTAGTTAGGATTAACAGGAGTGCACTGTGTCATTGGCGGTGAAGGCTCCCACCACTCAAAATTCAACCTCTAATTATCTCTCTTGCCCTGTTATTAGAGCAACACGAGTCTGTTTTGAACTGCCTTTCCCTTCTGCTTTCATACACTCTTCCCTCTGTTGTCCTGAACGTCAGAAAAAGAGGGGAAGTGGTGATTCATTTAAGAAGTACGTAACAATTTTTTTTTCTTATCCTGTCTGTATTTATAGCTATGGAAATCATTCTGACCACTTACAATAACAATTTCCTACTCCTAAATTCTTTTCATTATTATGTAGATTAATTTTAAATATGTCTGTATTTTGGAATGCCTAGGCCATGAACACACATCTGATATTTCTGATCATGTGTGATGCAGATGTCTGGCATTTCCAATTCCCATTGGACCACTTTCATACAGTATGTATCAGTATTAAAATCTGATACATATCTAATAAGCAGCAATGTGACTAAGTCTGAACAGCTATATCAGAATTGATTAGACTTTTACATCAGTCCAACTCAATATTCCTCATAAAAGCATCCTGAGAATATGGGAAAATGGATGACAGCAGTTTGAGAGGATTTCAGTGGCTGGATGGATGGACAGTGAGGTAACATAAATATCTGAAATAGTTATTATAAATACATTATTATAAATATTGAATTGATATTTAATAAATAAAAGGGCATTGTTCCTTTGAGCATGCATGTCAGTTTAGAAGCATAAATTGTTCAGATGAATGTCAGATATAATTAACATTAAAAAAGAAGAAAACCCAAAACAATGTATATGGGCTACTTTACCTGCTGTGTGAACAAACCCTAAGTCATTATTTGATTTCCTCTTCATTTTTCTTAGATGGTGAGCAGTCCTTTATAGAGCTGACTTTATAAGGTCGGCAACCTGCTGACTGTTTGCTGTTATTGGTCCACCTTCAGACCACCCTTAATATTCCTCAAACAGATTTTAAATGCACAGAGACTTTATTTTAGAAAATAAATGAAGACAAATATTGCAAACAACTGTTAGAAAAAAAAATATTTAATAGAATAAAAATAAAGTGGCGCAGTGGAGCAGTGGATAGCGCGGTTGCCTCACAGCAAGAAGGACCTGCGTTCGATCCCCGGGTGGGGCGACCTGGGAAGTTTCTGTGTGGAGCTTGCATGTTCTCCCTGTGTTCGCGTGGGTTTCCTCCGGGTACTCCGGTTTCCCCCACAGTCCAAAGACTTAGGTTGTTTCCTGCCCTTGCGCTCAGAGTTGCCAGCTGGGCACTGGCTCATCCGTGACCCTATTCAGGAATAAGCAGTTCAGAAAATGAATGAATGAGTGTTGTTGACAGTGTGCTGCATGAAAGTTATCTATTACAATAATTTACAACATACAACAAAAGAAAGGGTGATATAGTCGAAGAGTAAAACAACAGTGGTCTACTGTCCTCTCGCTATCAGGGTCTGAAATGCTTTATAGTTTTGGAATAAAAAAAAAAACAACAACGAATGAACATATTTTCATTTCTGCATTTTTTCACTGGAGGTTTTGAGTCATATTATCAAACACTCCACAGCTCAGATTATAGTTCCCAGGTTCTTAAAATGGAAATAAGGAATGAGGAACAAAGTGTGTCATATAATGTAGGGGCACCTGTCATCGTCCAAAAAGTCCCAATTTCCTCTGCTTGGGAGTAACGCCTAGTTCCCCTCATTTCCTTAGCCAGTCCATTTGAGTAAATTAGGAATCCCTCAGAAAATCCCTTGGAAATTCATCCAATCGATCGGCAAATGGAGACAGAGAGGAATTGAACAAGACCCTGAAGTGGCCAATATTTGGACCAGCCAATGAAAGGGACCTGACATCAGTTCAATGGCAACACATCTTAATTTATGGGACGACTCGGGATGGTTATCAACCGTAGCTCAGGTCTTTTTGAGAATTGCTAAACTAGACTGTCTATCCGATGGAATTGTAAGAAGTTTGATGATGCCATTTGGCTTTTTATTGTCATAAAGTGTAGGTTTAGCAGAAGGAGCTTTCAGATTACCAACCACTAAAGCAGTGGTTCTCAATCCTGGTCCTGGAGTACCACTGGCCAGTCTATTTCCTAGTTCCTGATCTAACACATCCAGTTCAGCTCGTCAGTTTGTCAGTTAGTTCAGTAGATGAATCAGGTGTGTTGGAATTATGGTAAACGTTAAAACCTGTGGGGTACAAAAGGATTGAGAACCACTGTGCTAAACAAACATGACCTCTTTTTGAAAAATGACTCTGACCTTGACCATGCATTGCACTACAGCAAGAGGAGACAACCACGGAGCAGAAAGCAGTCACAGCATGGCTGTTATAGGGATGGAAAACTGGGATTTAAAATCAGGACCTTTCCTGAGAATTGTAGATCTCACTCCAAGCCGAACTACTCACTGTCACTTGATGACAGGTCAACGCTTACTATCATATCTGTAAGTTAAACTGATCCCGAGTTACAGGAATGCACACAGCCCGTAAAATGCGATCTGTGGGTTCTACTTTTTCTAAGCATGCTTCAGACACTTTGTGGCCCTTGGCTACTGCACCAGCCTGAGCTCCACCCGGGGCTCTTCCCGATCTGTCAGCTTGTCTTATGTTTTCTCCTGCAGTGGGAGAGCGGGCGGGCTGACAGATGGGGGAAGAACGTTGGACTCTCCATGAGCATCCCAACCCAAAACCCCCATCCACCACCCCGAGCACCCCCCCCGGAGCCTGGCTCTGATTCGGCCCTCCTGCTGTGGAGCCAGCAGCCGCCACGTCCGCTTTCATACCAGCTTTCATCATCTCCATACAGCTGTGCAGCCGTGCCGAGACAGCACAGGGCAGTGTGTGCAAGGGAGGCATCCCGCTCACTCCCTCTGATCACACATTCCATAGGGCTTGGTTCAGAGGGAACGAATGGAAATGAGGACGAGGAGCAAGTTGGGATATAGCTGCATGGTAGTGGATCCATTCTTAACGAACCCATTGTTTTGTGTTTTAATCTATGTGCACATGTCTGTTAAGCAGGCTCTTGTGGATTAACCCTAGTCCAGGACTAAACATCATTCTGAACAGGGCTGTGTATTGGCAAGAACCTGACGACCTTGATAGCAAGAAGAGAGCTGATGGAAAAGCTGTCCGTCCATTGATGTTCTGCTCAGTGTTGTCTGGGTGGTCCATTGGCGGTCCAGCAGATTATAACACAAAATGCCATGTTTTAATTGCTCCGTTTCCTCTCCGAGTCCATCTTTCTTTCATTATCTGTTGTAAATTAGTTTGATATCAGACCTAGTCGTTATTTTTTTTCAGCTCACAGTTGTTCGTAATTGTTTTAGTTTATTATCTAAAATAAAAGTCTCTATGCATTTAAAATCTGTGTTTCGGAAATTACTTAGGACTAGTTAGATCTGGTACACAGGATACTATTCCGGTGGTCCAAGGGTGGACCAGCAATGGCAGAGAGTGGGGTTGCCGACCTTGTCAAGCCAGTGGACCGATCACGATGCACTGATTCAATACATCGTATTGTGATAGATTTGTTTTTTTAACCAACTTTTACTAAAGACTCATAGTTTGAAAAAACATCCAAATACAAAACGTTTTTGAAAAAAATCTATAGTCAAGGACTAGAAAAGGTGTCTACGATATGTCTAATGCCAGTGACATGTTCAGCCAACATTTATTCTGAAATCACAGGTATTTATATTAATGGGCCATTTATATCTCCTTTGCTTTCCAGAGAGGGCTCTATAATCGATGCTGGAACATTGCTATGAGAATTTGATTGTACTCAGCACAGAGAAGGAGCGCATCAGTGAGGTCAGGTTCTGATTAGTTCTGCCACTCTTTTTCAAAAGAAATCATGGATGGAGCTCCATTATTGCAGAAAACACAGGTTCACTGCTCCACAGCTCATTAGCAGGGGGGCTTTATAGCTTTCTACCCTATGCATAGCATTGGGCATGGTGACTGTCTCCACTGCATTCAGCAATCATGTAAGAATGTTGGATGATCACCACCCCACCTCAATCCCAACCGATTTCTCGGACCAGTACTGGATGGAGAACAATCATGAAAATAACGATTAGAATAATAAATTAATGACGCAGACAATGAAGATGTTTTCTTTCAATTTATTACCTAAAAAAGAAAATGTCCTATCACAAGTCACACTGAAATGTATTGCTTAAGAAAAAAATATATTTAGATATTTTCTTTTGTTTTTGTTTTGTTTGTTTTTTTTACTTGATTATTTCCATTATATTCCACAAAAACAAAAACAGGGCACAGCCATGCCCTTTTTCGCCTTCTCCCACTTAAAAAAAATGCACAAAGAAATACATAATTCACAGTTACCATTTTGGTTTTTTATAAATTAATACAGTCACACATGTGCTACACCGGTCTATAGCTAGAACATTGTATTTTTGACTCTTGTTATTATCTTTAATTGTTGGCTACAAGAAAGAACAGGCAACTTAAATGATGTGAACTTCAACAAACTGTATTGTAAATGCCCCCCCCCCCACCTCCCCGGCCCACCCCACCCAGTTCCATAAAACGTCCCACTCGCAAACTCATACATTTTTTTTCTTTTTCTTTTTTTTCTCTTTTCACATACAGGTGAGGCACACACAGAGTATATTTCATACATATATGGAAATCAAAAAATGTTTTTTGGGTAGGGGGAGGGCAGGGTGTGTGAGGGGGTTCAGGGTGTGGATGGGAATGGGGGGTTGTCCTTTGAAATCTTTTATCGAAGGAGGAGGGAGGAGGAAGTGCATGTAGTAACCTGTCCTTAAAGGACGTCTCCGTTCAGAGTCAGGGCACTTTTTTTTTTTAGTTGTAGCACTACAGTGGAACCTTCCTCACTATTTTTATTTATTTATTTTTAACATTTGATTTGTAAATTTGTTGCTCTTCAGCTTTTATTGGTGGTGGGACAGATTAGGGCTTAAAGGATTTGATCTTACATTAAAGTATGGAATAAGTAAATTTAGTCATTTACAAAAAAATAATAATAGTAACATCATTATTGTACCAGAGCCCATATTACAGCTCTGCTGAAGAACTGAGAATTCCTGCAAAACAGCTTTTTTTCTCACTCACTGAAGGGCAATTTTTAAGGCACAGAAGCCTTGACATAATAGAGCCTCCACCTTTAAGAAATGCAAAGATTTGCCCAAATAATCAGAGAAATTATGATGTTTTGGCAAAAACACAAAACAAACACAAAAATAGAACGTCCCTATCTAGTCCCCCGTTCCCCAAGTGTCTCATTGTGAAAGTTAAGGCCACTTGAAAAAAAAAAAAAAATTAAAAATAAAGACTAGGTTCCCCTTCAGGCAAGTAATCTCATTGCAAACTCAGCGAGTGCAATCGTGGTCTTCTTTTCACATCTTCTTTCGTTCTTTTTTTTCCTAAATCTTTGAAAGTAGTTTCAAGTCAGCAGGGACGGACGCTGGTCCGAGTTGCTCCTGGGGCGGGTCAGTTGGAGAGGGGGCTGCTCTGTGGATCCCCTTTTTGTTGGGTGTAGAAAATTCAGTTCTGTTGCTCTCAGCTCGTCACAGTCCAGGAATGATCCATAAATACTGTTAAAAAAGTCTGTTTTGGTTCACCACTGATATGTATCGTCAGTTCTAATTAGGACCCCCATCTGCCGAGCAACTGCTTTTTTTTCTCAAAAATTCATGCATTTTTTTTAAGCACCAGTTTCTCGTGTTGTTTTTTTTTTTGTCCTCCTACAAAAACATGAGTCTAATTCACACATTTGCATGCAAAGTAAAGTCCCATTTAGCAGCAGAACTGTCGGGTCTGTGGAAGGCCTAATTGGATGTTAGTGCATCTACCAGTGAGGCACTGTATCGAGTAGGTGAAGATCACGGCGGCTGCAGGCCTATTGTTCTCCTGCTTGATCTAATGGACAGCTGAAGGCCTAAATAAGGGCAATTTAAGAACAATCTGCAAGAGGTGTGCTCCAGAGACTACCATTACTCAGATAAACAGGGTAGTTATCATGTGGAAAGACAGGAAACTCCAAAGTTTCGAGTCTCTGAATGGAAATCAGCATTTTCAAGCCTTGCTGGAACGAGCGGCGTTAGTGATAGACGTTTTTAAATCTACACTAAAATGTACCTGTTCTTCAAAGATATGAGGACAAACTGAAAGAAACCGTGTTTAGATAGCTATACGACTTACACAACTTAACTTGTGGCTTCACCCAAAGCCATATCCAGTATCTATCATGTTAGAAAGGAAAATATATATGTATATATATATTTATATATTTATATATAAACTGACTTTACAGATGTCATCATATTTTGTTTTTGGTGTTTTTTTCTGTCTTTTATTTTGAGAATGACTCCAACTTTAATCCTCTGTCACTACACCGAGCTGCATTAAGAACCCTTTGTTTTGTTGGAACATGCAATGTACCATTTCTTATTTTTGACCATCCACTGAAAAATCAAGGATATGTGCAAATAAAACCTCCTCGTCCATAAGACCAAAAACCTGAATGCTATGTGGGTAATGCTACATATTTTTTTCTTTTTCAAAAAAATAGTAAATTGATTAATATTAATAAAAAGCATAAACAAAGAAGAAATAACCCCCTTCCCCATTTCAGATCTGCTTCATGGCTCCTAAATGGTCTTAAATGCCCCAGTGGGATAGAAGAGAACGAAACTGGCAGCAAGACCAGTGAAGTTTTCTGGATTCTGGATTTGCTGTGTTCGGCCCATGCTCTCCTCAGCAAGAGAAAAAGAAAAAAGAAAAGGGAAAAACACCAACACCATTAAAGTCTGCTTTGCTCCTTTCTTGCATTTTCTTCTTGTGACAGTGTGCATTTGCGTCCTCTATGGTCATAAGTCCAGTCCAACACGTTATCAACCCAGAATCGGTCAGTTTCCGTAAGAACAGGCTGATGGGGATATTACCATAAAAAGTCAGGTTAACTTCCTTAGTGAAACAAGTCTGTGGTTGAAGGGAAGCGTACAATGCTTTGAATCTATCTTTTCACCAGCCTGCAGTCTCATATGGTTCCCCTTCCTGTACATAACATCCTAACTCCCGTCGACCTGTCACCCTCTTCACTCAAAGACGCCGCATCCTCTGTGTCCTCTGCAGCACTTCAGGCCATAATGAACTCTGACTTCATGTCGGCCTTGACATCCGGCTTCCACACCGAGTCGTCAAAGTCCAGGTCCAGGGAGCCCTCGCTGGACATGCTGCTGTTGCTGTTGCTGCGGCCAGCCTTGCGGTTGGGCAGCCAGGGGTAGGGGGCGCGAGAGTCCCTCCGGGCCTTCCTGCGCAGACGTTTCTGCTGCATGAGCAGCTGTAGACGCTCCACCTTGCAGCGTGTGGCCCGGTTCTCTGTCTGCCGTAGCCGATCACCTGGGGAAGAGAGGGAGAAGGCAGAATTAGTGCCAGTCTGGGTCGTGATGTGTACAGAACAACATTATGCGTGTGTGTGTGTGTGTGTGTGTGTGTGTGTGTGTGTGTGTGGTTCCTTATTTTACTAAATATTGTAAAATTACTAAAATACCAAAAACTAAACTTCATTACAGAAGAAATAAAAGAGTGTATAACATAATAATATGTTAATATTTCCATTTCAGCTCATCCTGGTGTCATGCTGAAGCCAATGCTCAACACATGGACTAGTTTTACCTGCCAAGACTGCAAGATATACTGGTTTGTGACAGTTCATAGGCACTGTGTAACTGAACCCTCTATCAGACTGAACTACTGACTGAACCTCAAACCTGTCAAGTGAGGTTTCGGTGGACATTTTCAGTTACATATTTTAACCAAAATACAATCTTTAGGCAACTCATCTCAATCATTCATCTGTGTGTTTTAGTACGGCAAAGTATATCTGCCCAATATCATATTTTATCCAGTCAAGGCAGAAAGTAAACATCCAACCCAGGATATAGTTCCTACTGCCTGGATGTCTCTGCTGCAGCCATCCAATGACATTATTAATAACTGCGACGTCAAATCATTGACTTAGGGTGAGTTCTGATGAAAAGTACAAAAACTGTAATCTGTAATTACATGGGTTAGAGGCCCTAACGGTCAGTTCTGATAAACTTCCTAGACCAACGTTTGAGCCTTGATGCTCATGTGCTTTAAAAAGGCAATCTGTGATCACACTCTCTCTTTACACGTGCTTGCAGTACCAGCCTCAAGCTTTCCGGTGCGTGTCTATGCGTCCTTTCTGTCAACCTTGTCAGAGTTGGCTCGGAACGTCCTGCCGTATCTGACCTTGAGATTTCGAAGGAACTGTGGCCTACTCACACCTTAAGCCCTCAGCTCAAACACACACTCATGCACTCAAGTGCCAGCACAGAGCAGAGCGCACGGTTTCGTTCTCTTGTGTTGCTTATCACCTTCCATCACTGAAGCAACACTAAACACCGTCTTAGCTGCTGATATGCCCCAGAAAAGAAAAGCCTCTGGGGTTACTCCTCTTTCCCTAAGCGTCAAGACCGCACTCTTGTGCCCTGCCTTAATTTCATTTATAAATATATTCAGAAGGATGGAGGGAAACGCAACCACAATCTATTAGCCTGCTCCATTAGGATCTATCCCAGAATAAAATAATGAAATAAAAGGGTAGAATGTCAATAATCCGAAGCACGGACCATCTTTCATTGGATGCAGTCAGCCTCACACACACATACACAGACCTACACACACACACACACACACACACCAGCAGCAGTAGCTTTTAACATGGATCGATGGCAAATTAAAAAGACCTATTGATTAAACCTTAGCTGTAGTGCGGCAATCCATCTCCAGGCGAGGACACGGCTATTGGCTTTCAATAGAAAATGCAAGCGAATGGAAATTGTAAGCGAAGCAAGCCAGGCTTCACCCCCCCCACCACTCACCACCACCCTCACCACCCTTTTCCTGGCCTAAGCTCATTGAACGAGTAACCCCCCCCCACACGCACTCCCTCGAGAAGAGAGACCCCCACAGCTCAGACCACCTCCTCCACAACCCTGAGAGGAAGAGAGGTGAAGTGTAGGGGTGTTGTGGCATTCTACCCCAGCGAGATGAGATGGATTCTAGGGGGTGGGGATCAGATATGTGTGGCAGGGCCCAAATCAATCACCTTCCCCTCCTGAAAATGGGAGATTGTGTGGGTTCAATTTCCCTTTGTACTTAATTAGCTTTTTCATGGGGCGGGGGTGCAATTCTTCCATGGAAAAACGGCTGAAAATGACTTCGGCACGCAGCCTCCACTACCACTAGCACTACCACTCCCTCATCAGCCATATAAACAAAGGCATGAATGCATCTTCACGTCTGACTGAAATGCAGCATGAGTGGCACGGGTGCAAACAAAAGGGGTCCAGGTAGAGCAGGAGAACTCCCCGGCATACTTATACTAGTGTATACCTGAGCAATAAGTGTGAGGGTACATTACAGGCAGGGCCATGCAGAGTGTCTTTGTTCTGCTCTGCTAGCCCCCCTCCACCCACCGTAACACTCGCATGAGCTAGCACCAACTTCCCCCTTTTTCAAGCCCAGAGAAAATAAAGCTTCAGAGCTTTACTCGCTGCTGTTTCCTCCCTGACTCTGACTCTAGCTCTCTCCTTCACGTGTCCTCTCCAGCAGTCCCAGTGCTGCTCGCTGCAGGCGCAAATGTAGGGCAGCCACCCTCACCCTCGAGCCTGTCAGCCGTGCCTCTCCGTGATAACTGCAGGGAGCGAGAGGAGGGGAAAAATGCACACACACTTTGCATGCAAGCCTATGTGCACCAAGGGACAAAGATAGAAAAAAGCCAGAGAAGCTCATTAGGAGCACGGAGCACGGCATGCCTCTGCAGAGGTATTGTACCGCCATCACAATAGGCTCAAAGAAGCTCAGGGAGACCCTTCCTACCAAGCCAAGCCTTTTCTTTTTTTCTTTTCTTTTTTTGACTGTGTGCTTTTTCTTTTTTCTTTTTTTTGTGAGAATCTACAGCCCTGGACGGTGTGCTTCCCTACACATGGCTGCTGGACACATGGATACCCTTCCTAAATGTTCCTGGCTGTACCTTCTAAGGCTTCACAATATACTGGTGACAACCTTTAATGATATTATAATAATAAAATTGCAGACTGGTTCATCGTTCATTTTTTATGTTATATGTAACATAACGTGTAACAATATTTGTAGTACTAATAGACGATATGTATGACTGTTTTGTCTGAATCTAGTATCCACAGAGACCTACAGCATTTTTCGTTGTGTTCTTTAAAAATAGGACTTGCACGTTCAATTGCTCTACAACGTCATTAGTTCGTCTATATGCTGAACATTGTGCCCCAAAGGGAGGGGAAGATTCTTGCCACTGTTTACGGTAGCAGGGGCCATTATCTGTGGTCGGGCTGGCCTAGCCTGGAGCCATACATATATATATATATATATATATATATATATATATATTAGAGAGAGAGAGAGAGAGAGAGAGAGAGAGCGAGAGAGTGTGTGTGTGTGTGTGTTAAGGAGAAAGGCCAGGCAGTGGGGGCTGGGTTGAGGGGAAGCAGGGTTACATTTGGAACAAAAGCAAGAGCGAACAGTAAAAATGCTCTGCTTTCCCTACGCTGCTCCTCAAGCTTTTAAAACTCCTCCCTTTTTGCAAAGGTTCAGGCACACACACAGACACAAATGCTTCAGGGCAGGACAGGAAGAGACTGATTTTTGCCAGCAGCAAATCACAAGCAAACACAAAAGCGGGTCACCGACAAGGGGGGACAAAAACGAGAGAGAGAGAGAGAGAGAGAGAGAGAGAGAGAGAGAGAGAGAGAGAGAGAGAGAGAGAGAGAGAGAGAGAGAGGAGGAGAGAGAGAGAGAGAGAGAGAGAGAGAGAGAGAGAGAGAGAGAGAGAACACTTCCCCCTCCTCTTCCCCTCCCTTCCTCTCTGCAACCTTCCCATCCTCCCCTCACTAGCCTCCTCCGCCCCAGCTAAGTCCCTACGCCAACGCCGCATTGTCTCCATGCAAGCCGTATGCTGCAGTGTCCTCAGTCAGTCACACGCAATGCAAACAACCCAAGCCCAGAGCGCTAAGCACTACTGCAGACCTCGAACATGGGGCCCAGAGCCACGTGCAGGCGGGGGAGGAGTCGTCATTCAGCTGTTCAGTCAGCACATGACATATACACCTGGCCTTCCTCTTCAACCCCCATACCCACCACCCACATCCCTCCCCCAGAACAGTGCCACGACGGGGGCCTCAGAGGGACATGAAAAACAGCAAATGAGAACAAGCCTGCCTGGAGAACAAGAGGCTGGAAAAAGATTACACTGGAAATCCCTCTGGAATCTTGAAGCAGCAGCAGCCTCTCTCTGTCGCTCGCAGCATAAGGATGTTTCAGAACGGGGGCAGACTACTTCAGCTTGCCTCATGCATCTGGGCAGAGGGACTAATGCATGAGAATGTATCGATCGCTGCATAAAGGAAAGAGCCTTTAGACCAGGCCCTCGTGCCATTCGCCACGTGAGGGAGGAAAATGGAAGGGAGACGGGAGGAAAGAGTTGGGGGTTGGTCGGGTGGGTCAAAGTGAGCGAGATAAAAGAGGGAGGGAAAGAAAGAGAGAGGGTAGGACAGATTTTCAATCAATGAAGCAGTTGGCCTAGCTGCAGGCATTGGGTCAGTCCGGAATAGAGGAGTGTAAGCGGCGAGCTCAGCCCAGTCAAGCAGCCCAGTGATCTCTTCCTCCATTGATCCATTAAAGATCAGCTTAATTAACAGTTGTCTCTGACTTGTTTGTTTGTTTTCCCAGAAAAGTCCTGTGATCTTTGAGTCTGGATGCTACAGCCCTCATCAAAGGAAGATTTCACAGTAGCGGATTTCGCTGCAACACAGCCAACCACAAAGTACATCCAGAGCTTTTCTCCAAGCCCAATTGATCAGATAGACATATCACACCTCAATGAGCAAATAAAACATCCAGACGACTTTTGCACACATAAACAGCCATGCCAAGCTGTGCCCTCAAACCAGAGCTTGCTAATGCACTGTGATCCAGCTCCAGTGTTTTCCTAGAGAGCTGCAGGAAAAGCCAGCTCCATAGAAGCAAAGTAGTGGGGGTGTAGGCAAGCTCAGAGTTACTACACGGCACAGGACAGGCATTGTGCTCAGCCATCTGGAGGCTTAAACCAAGGGAACCTTTACCAGCCCCGCCATCTCCAGCCCCTCTTGGATGCGATGCCATCAATGACCCCACAGGGAGCCTGCATCTCAAATAACTGTTATTTGCATACTGGGAGCAATAAAGGGCATCAGATAGGGGGTTCTATAGAGCCCAGCCCGACAGGAAGGGAGGCAGGTTCAGTTACAGCCTCACAGCAGCCAACAGGCGGCCTGGGGGGGGGCTTCTTACACACTCGCCGATGGCATAGCTGCACCAGGGAATGAATTATTGAACCGTGGCCAGGCATGGGCAGGTCAAAACTCCATAACGACAGGGAGAGAGGCCCGGGGCACTCCAGCACAAAGAGAGCTGCAAAAGTGGCAAGCCGGAGTCGGGGCTTTGGGAGAGAAAGCAACTGCCCTGTTTAAACGAGGGGCTGCCGAAGACAAAGAGAGCCCATGATTTTGACATTTCACGTTCTGTAGAATGTACACAGGAGCTGGGAATGTTAGCTTTTGGGTGGATTAAAGGAGTGACTTGAGGAATTTGAGCAGTCCCCACCCCAGTCCCCCTCTTGCTCTCACTCTCTCTTTCTCTTCACTGAAACACAACTCCACCCAGGCTGTCTCTTCACGAGCCCAAACTAAACTAACCTGACCTGACAGATAGTGAGGGGAGAAGAGGGAGGAGGGCATTCCTGCCCCCACCCCTCCACCAACCCTGATTCAGAGTCCTTTCGCTCCCTCTTTAGTCCTACTGTTGAGCTTTGCTGCCAAAAAACACAGGGACTAAAAGCCTAGGCTAATCTTTCAGATTTCAGGGCCTCGTTCTCTCCACACTCCTTTCAATCTTTATTTCTTTCACTTCTTTTTCCTTTTCTTTGCTTCCGTCCCTCCCTCCCTCCCTCCATCTGTCTCTGTGGCACTGCAGTGGAGCAGGCTGGGGTTCTGCTGAGCCATTTACTCACTCTGGTCAAATAAAGAGGCAGTCCTGCTCCGGGCAGAGAGTGTCGAGACCCCACTGAGTGCAGGACTTCACTCCAAATAGCCAAGCCCTCTCTACAGGCGACCTTCCCCCTCCTGTGGCTCATAATCCAGTCCTCCGCCATGGACCCCTCACTCACACAGGCCAGAGCTAGTCAAAGCCAAAAGCCTCATCGAAATGAGGCCGGAGGGGGTTGGGATGATCAGTTACTTTCTTCATTCACATGCATTAATGCATACTAGGTGACATGGAGACAGTGCAAGTATGTGACATTTCCAGGAGCCGGGCTTACACCGAAGCTGGGCAACACACTTAGGTGTGTGTCTCATGGGCTATTCCAGTAGGCTTACAGAAGTAGATTTCTGTGAAAACTATAATGGTCATAAAGCAATCCAGTCACCAGGTGCTAAAAAACTCAAGCCTCTCAAAGCCTGAACTGGTTGTTTGGTCACCTGCTCCCTATGTCCCCAAAAACAGACAAAGAAGGCACCGACTAACAAACAGGCCAGCTTTTTCCTGAGCTACCCTCCCCCTGCCTCCCAAAAGGACGCACAAATTAATCAGTGGGCAGTTGCTGGCGAGGTATAAACACCAATTTTTTTTTATGAATGGACTCTTGGTAGGGGTTTTTTTCTCTCCTGCAGACCTCCTAACACAATGAGCATTCTCTTCGGGCTCATGTTTCTTGTATAAATCTCTCTATTTAAAGACCGAAAGGAAAACAAGGCGTCATTGAGGAGGCCTGGCTCGTGGTGCCTGGATGGCTTTTACAGATGGGGCCTGAGTGCTGGCCAGCCAAAGTGGAAACAGTAGGATGGTCCATTGACTGGAAATGTGGGAGTGGAACAAAGAAAGGCTGATGATAGAAGCAGGGGGTGAGTGCACAGAGCACACAGATCAACTATGCATTATCAGAAAGGAGTGAAATCCCCCACCCTCCCCATAAAATATTGCAAAACTGGTCAAAAATCATGTGTTTTGTTCAGATAATCTGCAGTATTCTTTCACATTTCACATTTGCACAGCATTAACAAAATTGCCAGTGCTATCGTTCCTTCATTATCGGAAAGCTCTGCCACAGCTGTGTTCTTTTCTCTTCATATACAGGAGAAACGCAATTCAGTTTCAGGAGACAAAGCAGGGTACCTGCCACACGCCCGTGAAAGATCTTAGCTGACTATCTAAGCTCACCCTCCACCCCCTCCCATTCATTCTAACCTAGAGGAAAGCAGACACCATCAGCACAGAGACAAAGCCAGACCTGCTGCTGCTGCCAGAAAGCAGCCACTGAAGCTTGACAGAACAAGTCTGCCAAGGAAGGTATTGGAATCCCAAGATAGTGCCATCTCTTCAACTCACTCTCCTTCCTGACTTCTCCTTTACCTCCAACACCACCACACCAACTTTGTGGGTTCGCACTTGAGATCCACACTCTTCTTACTACTATATATATTATTTTCTAGTAGTACCAACATCATTCTTTTCAATAACTGAATAATAAGCCGAAGGTTCTAGTTGACCTTCTGTTAAGCACATTGGAATCACCATTTCTTGATCAACATCAAAAAATATGAAGCTTCAGATTTCACAGGTAAGACAAATGTTACTCACCATGAGGCTTGCACATTCGGACCTGGCTCTGGCATTGGACTAGTGGGTGGAGGGAGGGCTGGGTCACCGATGGCACGGAGGTAGCTTTAGAGGAGAGGCCAGCAAGCTCAGATGTGGCTGGAGGGGATGGTGGAGGTGAGGGTGCTGGGGACCCTGAGCTGCTGCACTGGGTCTGGTAGCGGAGCTGTGTGAGAGATGCAGGCATGCCCTGGTAGTGGCGGGTAGCGCTCAGGAGGTCATTCAGGATCTGCAGGATGGTGCTGATGTCCCGCCGTGGACGTCCGCTGCTGTCCTGACAGTTCGGATGCAAAGTGCCTGAAGGTGGAGGGAAGAATCATGTTCCAAAATGATCAACTTAGATCAGGTTAGCTACCTAGTGTGCGAAATAGTAACAACAGTCTGTCAGTGATGCATATTTTCCAGTGTTGCGAGTGGATAATTCCATTCCGTGTACTCTCAGCAAGCGAGCAATTGTGTGAGTATGACACAGATACAAAATTCTAGAGGGTGAAGGAGAAGTCAACAAGAAAAATAAATGGAGCATTTTAGAATACCTGAAAATGTTCCAGAGAAAACTCCTGGAGCGTGGTTGACAAAGCTTTCGATGATAGCACCTGGTTTGCGGGAGCGTGAGGGAGTGTTACAGTTGCTTGAAGTCTTAGCAGTACAGTTTGTCTGTGGAGGACATGGGCAGATGGTGAAAAACCTGTCACAAACTCACAGTCAATTTAATCCCATGATCCATAATAATCTTTTGGGATTTGAACTGAAAGGACAGAGCTTACCTCTGGACAGGGGGCAGCAGGGCTGGGGCTGCTGGGGGAGCTTGGGCTACTTGACGATGACTGCTGAGAACGAAGGAGGCCGTCCGGGAGAGGTGAAGGGCATGGCGGGGTACTGCAGTGTCTGGAAGCTGAGGTGGGGTACATGAGGGGCACAGAGTGGCCAGAAGAGGAGGGGCTAAAGGCCGCAGGGCTGTGTGGGAGTGTTGTGTGTGGATGGTGCAGATGAGTGTGTTGATGTGGATGTGGGTGTGGGTGTGAGTGCGGGTGCGAGTGGGGGCTGTGCGAGACTCGAGCAGCAGAACCCATGGCCCCTGCTGAGTGTCCCGTTGTGCCCTCTGAGCCCCCGCGCGAGATGAGGTGTCGGTGCTGCAACTGCTGGCTGCCCGAGTGCTGTGCTGCCAACTGCAGCTGGACAAACATCATGTGATCTCCTACTCGTAAGGCCAGGGTCAGAGGAGAGCGGCCAGACAGGAAGTCACTGACCTAAGAGCAGGAAGAGAGGGAAAGGGAGGATTTAGGAATCTCCCCAAAACACAGAGCTCCAACTGAACAAATTCATCACAAGAACTGAATGAATGCGGAATTGTGAATGGCATTTTAGGAACAGACACAAACACTGTATGTATAAGTGCGCGCGCACACACACACATGCACACAAACACTCCCCCAGCCCTGAACTCTACCATTCAGTACACCCACAAAGGGCTAACTTCTGTCTGGCCTTGGGCCTGAAAAATCCACCATAGAAACAGGATGCAGACCCACTTGCCTCGTCTCTGCATAATAGCCGATTGTTTGAGGGGCTGGGACGGATCTGGAAGGCTTGCCCATTTTAGGAGTGCCCAGAATGGGAAGCAGAGCCAAGCATGGGGGCTCTGACCCCTGCAAATCAGGAAGAGAAGCACACAGGGCTTGTCTTGACTTGGCTCCCTCAGCATACTCATAACAACTTCCCTCTTGTCCCATCTCAGCCTCAGGCTACCTTTTGTAACATCTGCCACTTACTGGTTTGAAAGGAGGACAGACACCTTAAAGTGACAGTCATGATAAAGAATCCCTCTCAACTGCTCAGATCCATACTTTATTTCAGCATTACATTTCTGACCTTCTCTTAGTAAGTTACCTCTTACAGCAATAGCAAGGCTGATGTTCCAAGAACGATAGATGTACTTTACATTATACAATGGAAGTAAGATTCAATACATCTCGGAATGTCTAATGAGTAACCCTGAAAGCCTCTTCCTTTGTGGTAAATCTACTGGCATTTTTTTCTATTAAATGATTAACAACCATTATAAAACATCCTAATAAAGAGAATTCTGCAGAGGTTCTAAGGAACTGAGCTATATTTATAAGGGGTGCCAGTCCTACTTCTGAAGATCTACCATCTTGTGGAGTTCTAAATGCACTTTCCATTGAAAGGTACATACATTACTCTAAAGCTTTTTGCTGGTACCTGGAACTGGGTACTATTTTCATACTGGTTGAGCATTAAAACATGCCGTGTAAACCCTACAGAGCACTGATTTGCCAAAGCAATGCAGACGTCTAACGCTATTGCTTCCGTGCTATCGTTTATATTCTGTTTAGGTTGCTGTTGTATTGTGAAACTGTTGTCTCTGTTGCTGTTGTATCCGATTTCACCCACTGGTTGAACATGCTGGAGAAAACTAGCTAGCCAAGTTAGCTGGTTAATTGGCTAAAAGTACAGTCCACTGAGTTTAAGACTTTAAATAAAGCATTATCTAAATGTGGAGACAAAGGGGAATATTTCATATGTGCCTGTTATGAGCTCATGAGTCATTTTTAAACAGCACTGACTTAAAAATACCAGGGACCAAAAAGCAGCAGAAATAAGCAGAAGTGTAGGTACCATGCAGTGGAAAAGTGGCATAACACACTTGATCATGGTAATGCAGGCCATCAGGAGCATCTATTAAATCTGGTAAATCTCTAATTTACCTGAACTGAAAAAAAGCCATTCACAACTTTTACATTCTCCAGGATTTGTGAAAGACAAGTGCTGCGTGATGTTAATCTTCTGCTTTGATGGAGTCTCCCCACCATCACGTTCCTCCCTTGTCTCTTTTGCTGATGTGTTTTTCCATCAACAAGTCACTCTCAGCTCATCATCAGAACCATGGACACCAATGTCTCCACATTTACCAAAACACAATCCACATATTTTCCCACAAAGACATGGTTTTGAATACGAACATTTAGGACACAGGGTCTGTGGGAAACTCTAAGCAAAATTCACCAATGAGTCACCCCACATGGTGGGCAGTGAGGATCCCTCTACTGATTGACAGCTGTCAGGTACAAGGTAATACTGATTTGCATCAGCCTACACAGTTCAAACTCTGGAGAGAAGCCCCTGCAAAGGCTGTATGAACAAACTCTTCTGAGGTGAGAGTCAAAGCCTCCGCATCAGGACGTGTGGCTCTGGCGCAAAGCCCCCAAGGAACGCCACGCTTTGGGACTGTGAGTTGATGAGTGGGCAGAGCAGACCCCACATTAGCCTCGCAGATCAGTCCCCCCTGAGCCAAAGAGTCACACTGACTCATTCGCAAGGCCCAGACGCTACCCACATAATGAGAGAGTGCGCTAACCTCAACCAACCAGTAAAAGTGGCCCTGAGAGGCGAGGACAATCTGCAGTCTGCAGGCGGCAGAGACATTCCCCACAGCAGTCCGCTGCTTGACTCAGAGTCAGACTGTCAATACATCGCCCACCATACACTTCTCTTATATAAAAAATAAAAAAAAGACCACTAAAGGGAAAGGATTTTTTCACTTTCTTGTCTTTCCGAGTATTACAACCACAGATTTTATTAACATGTACAGCAGGAAAAACAGAACTAACTAAAATCCATTAGAAAAGCAGCCTGGAGAACATGGTGTAGTTGTCTAAGAATGATCTTAGTCAGCTACCAAACCTCAGCATTCTTCCTTTCTTTAAAAATAATGAGGAAAGAACACGTGACCTGTGGTTAGAAATGCCAAAGAGGTTTAAGTAAAAGGCAGTTGAGGTGTGTGTATACCCTGTTGGTCTGCACAATCTACAGCAACTAAAACAGCACCTGAAATGGGTCAGGTGCTCCAAAGCCACCGACATGGCATGTTCAACTGTGTCTCTTTGTTCTAAAGGCCACTGACTTCAGCACTCATGCCAGAGATGACAGGTCGTGTTCTGATGGAGTGTTCTCAAACGACGGCATGAAAACGTCTTTGAACTCATCTGACCTTCAAACGGGGCCCCGACCTGCATCTTCCACCCGCCCCCTGCTCTCATTCTCCAAAAGGCCAAAAATCGGGCTAGGGTAAAAGCAGACTGTGCTGTGATAAGCCACTTGTGAAAAGGGAGAGCACTGTGGTTCCAAGATAAGCAGAGCACATGTGAACGAGCACCTGCTTGGACCAGGCCTTACCTACGAGATCCTACAGCCACCATCTCTGCACCTTTCGTCCCCTGTCTGTTTAGATTCTTTATGGTGGCATTTCATTCTGCAGCGGGCTGCAGTTGCTATGCAGAGAGGAGCGAGTGAAGGCGAGAGAAAGGGAGATGGGGGAGCAGACTGGGGGAGAGAGAGAGAGAGATGCTGGCTGTGGGAGAAGGGGGTGGGGGTGGCAGCAGAGTGGAGATGCTGCTGGATGGTGATGAAATATTCAGTGAGAGTACGCCTCTGGCTCCTCACATACCACCCCCCCAAACTCAGAGGCTGACAGCGCGTATGTATCAGGGTCCCTGCGGTTCAAGGAACTCATTTGCAGCCTTTTCTTCTTGCTGCACACCAGGCCAAGGGCCAGAGCCTGGAACAACAGAACGGCACCATCAGTCCACAGTCCAATGACTCCTTTTCCTGACGGAGTTGCGGAAGGGGTCAAATAAAAGAACGAACCCTTTCAAGGAAATGCAATGTCCTGCTCATTGTGACACAGTGCTAGGTCAGTGCAGAAATTTAAAAACTGGTGTATTAACACTTCTTTACATTGGCAAGAGTCGATACAGGCTCCACACCAGCTTTAAAGATCTCACTAAAGGGACACTGACCTATCCAAGGTCTAACTGCGAGAGGTTTGGGTAGGTTTGGGATTGGGTGGGGTTGCTCCCGTGGATGGGAAGATTTGATCAGCCAAATGATTACCAAATCCAGAGTGGCATGTCTGCTAAAGCTTCTGTCATCCCCTTCTTTTCTACATCCAATCTGAACACAGCAATCAAATTGCTTTGAGGTGTTTTGAGGGCTACAAAGAAGCAATCCACTTAGACTTTGCTCTCAACTCCTGCTGGGTCCTCTCTCTCTCTCAACTGCTCCATCCCTCCCTCCCTCCCTCCCTCCCTCCTGTTCTGCCTTCTGATCATAAATATGAACTGCGAAAGCTCAAGACCTTCTGACTCAGACTCAAATGGGCAAAAGACAGTGCTATAAGAGACATTCATTTTACACATTCCTAATAGAGAGGCACAGCTGTTGTATGAGAAATATTAGCTGTTGTATGTGTTGTATGAGAAATATTTTTACTAATAATTATAGACCTTTATATTTACATTTACTTTTAAACGGATTTAAATGACATGCCATTGTTAGTTCAATTATAAACCAGCTCTTGTGAGAAAAAGCATTTCCAAAAATATGCCCAAAATTAGTTCTGGCCAAATGTTGGTCCTTAAACCCTACTTGCAAAGAAAAAAATGTCCTTCATTTTGCCTGAAATCTAAACACCTACACCACTTATCTCTTCATATGACCAATCAGATGACAAACAATTCTCTTTCTGCCCATCCAGCCATCTCATACACCATTTGGTCAAACAGTATGTAACTGTAAATGTAATGTAATTATGATTATGTTCTGATTTCTGATGACATTTGTTTCACTTCAATCCCTCTATATGTCAACGCTGACCAGTGGGGCCACGTCACTGGAACCCTTTGTGTCCACCTACCTATTTTTATCTCCTGCTAATATGCAGTGTTCTGAGTCACCGTCGACTTTCCTGGTAATCTCATATACACTCCATGAGAACCCAAGTGGGGGGCGTCAAAAAGGGCAGTTCTCAGCCAGAGCTTCGCTGACAATATCCGTCCCTCCTGTCCCCTCCCCCGCTGTCCCTCGTCCCCTCCCCCATCCCTCTCCGGGCTAAGCTTGGGAGAAGGGAGGGGGTGGGAATTATGAGAGGGGTGACGGAGAGGTGACTCGTCCTATATTGTTAGATCCCACTATTTGCATCTGTCTGTTTTCAGACACAATGATGGGTCCATGCTCATTGAGGAAGGAGCACTCTGAAGAGGGACGGGGAGTGTGTCGCCGGTGCAGGTGGGAAGTTATGACAGAAATACATCACTGAGAACAACAGATGATCCAAGAGGATGTAGCAGCTTTGAGAGACAAACTGGCATTGTTATTCCCAGAGGACAGAAAGAGTGATGTACCTGCCTTCAGAGGCAGGTTAGCAGCAGACACTGCCAATTAGAGAACTCTCCAGCTTGGGGGAGAATATGACACTGGTCATTATTTCTAGCAGAGGGTCTGTGATAATCATGTTAGAAGTGGTATGTGCTTGTTTTATGAGATCTCTCTTGAGAAAAACACCTATTTATCAGCTGTGTGGTTACATTAACGTGACACCACTTCGGGAAGGAGGAACATGGTTTGTTTGAATCCTTAAAATACAGTACGACAAGATTGAGTTCGGATTCCCCTGTATTTAAAGACAGTGAGAGGGGGAGGAAAAAAAACGGAAACGTCATGTAAAACCACAGCAGCCTCAAATTACACAGCAAGAGTAACCAGGGAAAATACTTTTGCAATAATTGACGGTTTTCCTTTTCCATATAACACTGTCCATCTTATTACATGGAAGTCCAAGACTGAAATTTCTCAGGATGCTATCTGAGTGCTCTGTGGCTGAAAGCTCTTGGAATTCTGACGCTGCTGTAAGGTAGCCTTATGTGCTGTAACTCTATGAGCGAGTTTCTACGTACATAACCTGATCTGCTCACTGCCTCACTCTCTCCCTGACATACACACATGCAAATCAGCTGCACAACGTTGGACCCAGAGCTTCATCTGGGAACAGCTAGACCAGTTGACTAAATGTGTTTTAGCTAACCAAATGTAACGTAAAGAACACCCGAAAGAACATGCATTTCAAACACATCCAGAGCTCTTTAGTTAACAGATGATAGACATCCTTCTTCTAAAGAAAGCAGAATAAAAGTACCAGAACCAACAGATAATTACAGACTCTGTAACTCGGTTCATCTAGCTGCATTAGAAGAAGCCAAGGGCTCGAGCAGGGCTGCATTCAGGGGCATATGAAAAGCTTTTCTTTAGGAAACAGCCGACGCTGCAGCTGCTGGGAGATGGCGTGCTGCATGAGAAGAATGGTGCACTCCTCTGCCAACCCCCCAAACACATATACACACACCCTCCCTCCTGCTCTTGCTCATACACACACACACACACACACAACCTGACTGCTCAGTCATCATTATAAGGTCTTTTTTGCTCTCTCTGACATGCATGCACACACATGAATGCACACAAACACATTCAACAAAGCAAGGATCTGCAGAGTAAATATAGCCTATCTGCTGGAGAGTGAGTGAGAACAGCGAGAGTCAGCAGAGCGGACAATGAACAACACAATGATTTCCAGATAATATGACTGTATTAACATAGTGTGCCTTGATAAAGCCAAATACAACCCAAATATGGTCAATGTAAGACTAAAGTACAGTACAGTCATCAGCAGTAAACAAACCATCGACAAACACTACAGAACAAGATGTACAAAACCACAGGCTCAACCGGAGCTCTGTTTTCCTACAATTCAACTCTGGAAGCATATGGTTGCCTTCAAAGAGGACTGGGGTCTTACTGAAGTGGGTGCTAGGTGGAGCCTGCCCTGGCTTGTCTCCGCTCAGAGATGTTGCCAGGAAACTGGAGGGTGTTTCTTAAAATATGCATGCTAAGTGTGTTGAGGTTTACACCTAGGAGTTTGCCTGCACACACACATTCAGAGCTATTCCCACACAGTCGCCTCAACCAAGGTACAGAAATGGCTTACCTGTGTTTCCGTCAGACTCTCCAAGGCCTGCATCACCGATTGCTCGGGTCTCGACGTCTGAGACTTAAAGGAAAAGAGAACAGAGGTCAGCTTCTCTGGAGGTGTTTTCAGATGGGTGTCAAAATGTCTACTGTATGAGCTCAGCGGAATCATTACCATTAGGCCCGCTTCAACTGTAGGGACGAGAGTCAACTTGCTTCCGTCTGTAATGCCCAAGTCCTGAAGTTTCCCTGAACTTAGGCGCCTGCGGAGAAGACGGAAACTCGAGTAAGCTTTTGGAGGCCCTTGGCGGTATTATGAGATGCAAATAAAATCAGTCATTTTTCCACTTCAGCTGCAGTGAGTCAAATGTCTGGAGCTCAAAAACAGACTGATGATATTTGTTATTATGTAATAATCACACACGCACATGATATAATGTAAACATTGTACTCGGTGACAGATAGCGCTATCAAAGTATGACTGGCAGCTTATCTTCAGTTCTCCCATGCAAATGCAGTCAGTCTGCTGCCCCATAGTTTCTGTTGCCTTTATTTATGGTTATGAAACTTGAATGCAGCACCATGCCTTCCTTAAATAGCCCTTGCTTTAAAGTGGTGCAATATACAGCAAATATAACCCAGAACGGGTGCTCATATGTGGAACAAGGCCTACAGCTTTTACAACCATCACCAGGTAGTGCAGCAAAGCAGGGCAACCCCCAAACGGCTGATGGACTCATACAGACATGTGCTAGGGCTAAATGTCACCTCCTACTGAACAAAGGGACTCGGCACCTTGCCTGCAGGCACCCAAACCAAGAAGACATTGAGTAGGAGCGCATGATGTAATTTGGTGGTGATTTCTCAAGGAGGTTGTTAAATTGGCCTGATTCTAATGAAAAACAATGCAACTGTTAGGGGTCATTTGCAAGTGACAAAGAGGGCTCTCTCTCGCTCTCCTCCCAGCTCTGCCACCTTTGTGTTATTGTTAGGCGGGCTGAAGAGCACGGCCAAACTAACATCGCCCCTCTTTTCAACGCTGAGGAGGAATATTCTAGCGGGTCATTGTGAGGCTCTGTAGGGGCACCTTTATTGTCCTGCGTCCACTTTAAAATGACATCTGCTTAGTCCAAATGAGTGGGGTCTCTGCGGCCGGATCAGGGGGTCTGTGCAGTGTGCATACCAATTGTTGGATTAGGCCTTAATTCTAGGTTAAATCTAGGCTCAGTTGGGGGAGTTGGGGTAGGAGGTGGGGGGGTGGTCTCAGGTGCAGACTCACCTCTAACGACAGGAAAGGGGAAAGTGACACAGACTAGTTTAAATGGGATCCAGTGCCTGGTTCTCGTATGCACAATAAATAATAATAATAATAATAATAATAATAATAATAATGGGGAGCTTAGAGACAGTAGAGGTAGAGCACTCACGTCTCTTTGTGCAGCAGAGCGAGCCTTTCTTTGGGGACCTTCAGCCTCTGGGAGAGCCTCCTCTTCAGCCCCTCCACCGTCTCCTCGGCCGGCAGGGAGAGCTCGAACCGCGTGCCGGTGGTGGACTGGATGTGCAGGCTGATGGGAGGTTCTCCCGGGACCGCCTCGCAGGACGGGGCTCCGCGGCTCGGGCAGCTCCGCGCGCTCGGCTGCTGCTCCATTCGGTAGCCTGCGCGTGACGGAGAGAGAGAGAGAGAGAGAGAGAGAGAGAGAGAGAGATGGAGAGAGAGAGAGAGAGATGGAGAGATGGAGAGAGAGAGAGAGGTCTCAGTCCGTCTGTAACAGGCTGCTGGGTGTTTTTCTGACACCGTCCCTGTCCCCCTCCTCTGGAATCAGAAGTATTCCCAGGAATCACGAGGAGGAAGAAAACAATCCCGGTTGCTATGACGATCCCTTATCGACGCCTATAAACACGAGCGCGCGCAGCCGAACCGCACATCGCGCGCGCACCGAACTCTCCTTTTCGGCTCAGCGGACAGAGAGAGCAGCTCCTCAGCTCCTCCAGTGCGCTGCTTTCCGTTCCAACAGCACCACAACGATCTCCTTCATCCCACCCCCACTCCACAACACACCGCCGCCGCGCGGCTCCGCCCACACCCTCCCGCCGCGGACACCAATCACGTCAGCCCTTGCTGAAGACGTCATTGCTCCCAACCAATCGGGGCGGGACGTGGCCACCCACGTGGCGAGCAGTCACCGCCCACACCACCGTCTTTTTCCCTCATCGCGTCAGAGTGGGCGGGGCGTGAGCGGTCCAGGCACGCGCAGGCCCCGCCCTCCACTGCTACACCATTCATAATGCAAAACTGCTACCATAACAAAAGGAGCTCGACTGAGCATCCACACAGCCTCCACACACAGACCTGCGATGATCACTGCTCCTCTTTGTCCCAGAAAGAAGAGCACTTCACCACTTTACACCACTGACTTACTGCTGATACTCTACACCAGGCATGCCGTTACACCCTCATTCCAACATTGGGCATGCATGAGAACAGTTTATATCCCAAATAAATAAAAATAATGATATAAAACTGCTGCATTTAAGTTAGTGCTCATGTGCTCTCCTTGTGAAAGTCACGTCCATACAGTGTTGTACATTTACTGTGGCAGTATTCATACAGGATGCATACAGCTGTACACTCAGCGTTCATATCTGTTGACTCTTCCATCTTTATTATTGTATGGCTTAACAATCTTATTATTAGTGTTTTAAGTTGATTAAATATTCTTAAGTTTTTATTTCAACCCCTATTTTTAATGCTCGTCTACACTGAACACAAGGGTCACACTCAAACTACTAAAAAAAGCTGATTGATCGATTGATTGATTGATTGATTGATTGATTGATTGATTAATAGAAGGCTGCAGTTTATTTCCTCATAGTAGCTGAAACAGTCACTACAGCGCCCACTAGTGGTGATCAAGGGCGTGTGCACCAATGCCGTCATAAACCCAGATTATAGTCCACCAGACAACACCGAAAACGACGATTATCGATCCGTCAGGGTCCATCGTGATGTTTAGAGATAGGTTATGTGGGCTTCAGATACACAAACTAGTGAGTAGAGAATAGTCTCAGAACAGAGAGCTGCACACACTGTTAAATGGCTGGGAAAGATTTCCAGTACTAATGACCCCATCAGTTATACAGTAAACATTTGTTCTAGTCGTGCACAAAACAACAATTTATTTTCCCTGGATGAATTAAACTGAGCCAGCTGTGACCTTAGTTTCAGCTGGGTGTGATCAATAGGCTAAATGCACCAGTATGTGTTACCAAATATTTTTTTTATTTATCTTTTCAAATATTTTATTTATTTATCTTATTTATTGGATTTGTGGGATATTAGTGGAATGTTTATGGGATGTTTATGGAAAAGTTATGGGATATTTATGGAATGTGGGTTTTATTTACTTTTTCCCCACAAAGCAGCAGGACCTAATCAGATCTCAAGGTCCAGAAAGTAAACCTCCAGCCCAGGATTGTGTTCCAGCTGTCTGCTGGTTCTGCAGCAGTGAACACAATCACACAATCCTGGAGTGGATTTTTACTTTCTGGACCTAAACTCATGTTTAACTCTGTAGTTATTCCTGATCTCTGCATGTTCTTGTTTATAATATATTATAAAAATAATAATCTGTCATATTAAAGTGTTAATTACAGCAGTATCTAATCAGTTAATCACACTTACCAATAATAGTGGCGAAAACCGTTAAGTTCCGCGATAAACTTCCACTGTCCTCAAAATTCCCCAGTTCTGGCATGTATCGGACAAATCTGCTCTAACACAACCCGCGAGGATCCACAGCAGCTCCTCTCAGGTCTCCTCCTCTCCTCTGAGCAGGGTCTCCCCTTCTCCGCTCCTCTCCTTTGAGCAGGGTCTCCTCTTCTCCTCTCCTGTCCTCTGAGCCGGGTCTGCTCTGCTCTGTCCGCCGCGCTGAGAGCCGCGCTGAGAGCCGCTCTGCCGGCTCGGCTCGCTGTGATTAGACGGGCTTAGCGCTGCAGCTGGAGGTAAAGCCGCTCCGGGGGGCGGAGGCAGGAGAGGAGGAGGGAGGAGAGGGAGGATGACTGCTGTGTGAGTGAGTGTTAAGGTGGACAGCTCAAATACACAGTCGACACCGTCTGCACTCGCACTCAGATCAAAGTCACACACAGTAGTGATGTCTCTCCGTTTCTCACCTTATTTCATCCTGTTCTCCAACGGTGAGGGATCCACAACACCACCATACAGCAGGTGTTCACAGAGCAGGTGTTAATAAAATTAATATTTTAATATCTATTCAGAATATTTTATATATTCCATATAAATCTAGAATGTTTAATATAAAGAATATATGAAAAGAGGTATCACACGTTATTATTGCACTTGTTTGCATTACTGCACTATTAATATAATAAAATATTTATATTCTTACAGGGGACAGAGGATGGGAGCAGTAAACAGTAACCAGTAACCTGACCGTCATAACACAACCGGACTGTGTGCAATAATAGCTAAACAAGTGCAATAATAATGTGCAATACCCCTCCTACATATTCATTATATTTATTATACATGCTATTATAGTCTGTATATTATTATTATTATTATTATTATTATTATTATTATTATTATTATTATTATTATGCTGGAATATCTATCTATCTATCTATCTATCTATCTATCTATCTATCTATCTATCTGTCTGTCTGTCTGTCTGTCTGTCTATCCATCTGTCTATCTATCTGTCCATCTGTCTATCTATTTATCTACACATTAAAAACACAAATATAAGATTAACATTAATATGTAATAAAATATTATATTCAGTATTTGGATTATATACTTTGTGTGCTTCTTAACTGCACATTTTACTTCTTTCTTCGTTTAATTGTAGGTTTTTGTTTAATTGTAAGTCTTATTTATCGCTCTGTATGGTTTTATTTGTACCTGTCTGTCTGCACATGAAGCTTTAATAAACGTTACTCGTTCACGTCACTTTTTCACGTTTTCAGTTACGTTTTCGGTTTTCAACAATTCCACCTTAAACTCGTCGCCTAGCGACGGAAGAGCACGCCTTTGGGAGGGAGGAGGCGTGGCCAGCTATGACGACACATCTATGAGAGGAGGGGTGGGAGGGCGAGCGACGCTAAGCAACCAGCGCGGCGAAACACGTTGCCTGGATACACAGAGACCCGGGCGATAAACACGAGCTTAGTCGCTCACTTTTGCGTGGCGCCGTGACGTCACACCCGGCGGCGAATCGGTTCAGAATCGATTCGGAGTCGGTTCCGACAGAATCTCAGGATGATGTTAAGGGAATCCAGAGAAGCCTGGTGATTATGGATGATAAATGGATGATATGGATGATAAATTGTCAAATTAAACTGAGAGTAAAAACATTCATGTTGAATATTTTATTGATGTGTAAACACTCCTAATTTGACCATGAATCTTATTTTCAGTGGTTTAATCTGAGGACTGTTAAGTAGAATTAGACTCTCTGTTATTCCTGTCTTTTTTTACTACTGCATATCCCTTTGTTTTGCTGTATTATTACTTTTGCTATCTGCTGTAAGCAACAATCCGCCCCAGGATTCAGTTTGTCCAGCTGACTCGGGCTACTCTGCTGCAGCATAGGCCCTTTTTCCACTACATGGTTCTTACACCCCTCGACTCTGCTTGGCTCTGTTCACTTTTCGGTCTCTGGTATCTGGTTTGTTTTCCACTACCACAGCTCCCCCTGACATACAGCCAGAGACGTCACACTCCAGCAGTGGGATCTGTTGGTTTATAGATTCTAAAACATCACCTGGACAAGTTTCTGGATTTAAAGTTGATATTTTGCTTAACGTAACCCTAATAATAAGTCTGTATTGAGGTAACCAGGTTTCTGGACCTGAATTACCCACCCCTGGCTATCTGGGGTCAACCAGACCAGGATGGATTCCACTACTTATGCTTGGTTCCTCCTTGGTCATCCTTTACAGTCTCTGTAAAGCTGTTTGTCACTATTATTATAGTGGCTTCATTCACCAACCATTCTTAAGAATAAAATTTACCCAGTTTTCACAAAGATTCTTGCCTCACAAAGACATTCACTAATGTTTCCATATTTGGGATTAGATATTTGAGGACAGTGGTATCCCTGATTATACGTGCAGAGCTGTGAGGAATCTGACTTTGTTTTTGTTTATTCTAGAATATCCTTAGAAAGATATTTGTGGATGAGGCCTAATGATGTCACCATGGTCACCTTTGTAAATCTCATATTTGAAACATAAACTATGTGTGGCCTGTTCAGGGTGTTTATCCAGATGTGGCATTCTGTGATGTGGTAATTCTCATGACCAATTTCAGGTAACAGAGCTCTTGGCGGCCCTCATCATGCTTATACAGGCCCCTGAATCAAAAAAGTGCATGTATGAGCTCACCTGTGTCAGACTGGCGTCAGACTTTACAGTTCACCAAGAGGAAGCGAATGTGCAGAGAGTGAGGAATGCTGTGGGAATGCAGCATTTACACATTTACACACAATACACTTCTGGCCCAAGGGAGTCACACCCACATCAGATCACGAGATAAAGCCCACGATTTCAGTGATAAATAAAAGGAAAGAGGAAACGATGACACCAGCAAAGGAACTGAGCTGTGAGTCAGGGAGATAAAAACATGGAATTGTTCTTTGGAATTCTGAAAGAGTATAGGCTGCACCAACAACCCAGTTTACAAAAACATCACTGTCTGGAAGCAAACAAAGGATGCTCCATCTGCCAAGATGTACAAATTGAACTTGGTTCAGACAGCTTTGTGGTGTTTAGTGGACAAAGAGGACAATGGACAATACCCCGCTTCAGAGCCTCTAATATTATTAAGACTGCAGCAGCAAATGCGTTAAGAAAAAGGGATCTCTCAGTGTCAAATGCTGCCTGGGCTTTGGTGTTTGTTCTTCAGATGCAGTCATTATCCACCGCCCACTCACCTGCCCACACACACATTCACCCCATACGCTCTTCCATGTTAATCCCAGTTTGGATGGGATTAGCAGCGTCCCACGTGCGGTTCATTTAGCCGGAACGTGGCTGGGTGAGAGAGCCTGAGCCAAGGCACACTGACATTTCACCCTAATAGCCCTCTCCCTTCCAACTCCCTCCAAACATTTCCTCCACAATCTTTTCCACCCCCTCAACCACCCTCCCATACTCACACATACACCTGATAACCTGATAATCGATTCAGCAGGTCATCAGGAGTCACGTGGGCCTCCCTCTTCACAGCTGATGACCCCACAGGGCAGGTCTACCCATTTACAATAAATAGGCTTCTGCGCCCACAACAGAACCACTTCCCGTCATTCTCTGCTGTGTAACCCCCCACAAAACATACACCATATGCCTTTACCTCTGTGCCGGCAATCCTGCATCCATTTCCTCCTTCACATTCTCAGTGTTTCGGTGAAATTTACACACAGGTATGATCATGTTATTATGGATTCCTGGAACAATCCAACTGAACACAGTTCACTGTAACTCCATGCAATGTGCGAAATGTTGTGGGGAGGGGGTAACCAAGCCACAGAGGCAGGAGGTAATTAGACAAACCTCCTGATTTAAAATACAGCTCCTGATGAATCCAGGGCAACATAGTGTCAGACCTTAAATGCATATAACTAAAATATTGATAATAGATGTCTGAAAGGAAAAGTTTATTAACAAATTAGATTATTATTTAGTTCATTCCTTCTAATTATTACTGGTTGTCTAAGAAATGTTCGGTTCGGGAAGGTTGGTTGATTCATTTTACACTAATATTACAAGGCTATTGTAGCTATATTCGGATAAGCTTTAGAGAAATTGTGAAATGTGATATAATGAAAAATGTACACTGATCAGCCATAACATTATAACAATCTCCTTGTTTATAAATTAATTATCCATATCAGTATTATCTGTAACACCAGAAACACAGCATAATGTATATTTAAATAGCAAATGTCTAACTTTAGGTCTCAGTAATATATATTATTTTAAATAATAGACATAAGAGGGTTGCAATCTTGGTCATGTTTCACTGACTCAGCAAACTGCACTGGATTATGTTTGAGATGGTGAAATCGTCATGCTACACCTTTAATTGTGACATTTCTACGGCCTTATTTGCACAAGACTGTCTGTTGGGTGTCGTCCTTCCAGAAACCAAACCATTTCCACACGAATGACCCATTCGTGCTCCTTTTTTGGAAAGAAACTACACGGATAGCCTGAGTAGCAGATGGGATATCACAAATATTTTATATCTTTTACAAGATAAAAAAAAACAGACCAATATTTACAATATTTTGCCCAGCCGTAGACCCAGATGTATTTTAATATGGTTGTGGTTGGTGTTGGTGGCACAACATAACACCACCAGACTGGGATTTAATTCCCAGTTTGGGCAATTATGCTGTGCTACACCAATAAGAGTCCTTGGTCAAGACTCCTAACACTACTCTGGCCCTCCTCTGTAATATGAGTAACCTTGTACGTCACTCTGGCTTAGAGCATCAGCAAAATGCCATAAACATAAATGTAATATATTAACCACTAATGAGACAAATTTCAGACTTGTATGATCACAAAAATTGGCTGGTGGGAATTATATAGGATTTGAATGACAGGGTGGCACATTAACCAACATATAATAGAAAAAAAGATCAAATCTCAAACAGGTCACCATGGGTACAACACAACCCATTCACAACTAGAGACAGTTTAACATTCACCTAATACATGGGTGTTTGAGAGACAGAAGGCTGGTTCTTGGGTTTCCATACGTGTCTTAACTTCACATAACAGTCCTCCCCAGTTTAGTACTGAGTAAACCTACTTTCTCATACTTCTTTGTATCATACGTAGCACATACTTCTGGTTGCTGAATAAACTCGGATTTTCATTGGTCAACATCAAAAATGGGATTGTGAAAGCCATGAATTTAGTAAGTGTATTTGATTTGAGTTTCAGTTTTGTCTATCAGTAGCATTTACTGTATAAACTGGAAGAACACTCAAACTGTCATAATGGATCAATGAGAAAAATAAGTGAGCCTAGGCATTAGACTGACTATTACAAACATATGCCTGTTGAGCACCCTCTAACAGCTGGGCACATGTCCAGTAGGCCCACTTAATAAACTGTTTCTGCTTATTTAAGGGCAGTTGAGTAATTATCCAAAAAGAATGTTAGTGTAAACAGCTTTGAGCAGCTTAGACATCTTTTTTTTTTTAGTCACTGATCAGTGATAATGGTGCCACTTCTGATACACCTGATAACAATGACAATGCAAATGCACTGGGATAACAAAAATGAGTATTGAAACATACGTGATTTCTCAAACCAACATGACTCACTATCCAATGACCAACAATGAAGATAAGCAGTAACACATATGAATCACAGCAAAACAAAAGTAAATGCCTGTGGTTGAAGAGGGCGTCTCTGTTCCTGTCTTCTACCTGTGCCAATTCCAACGTTTGAAGAGAACTTCATAGAGCCATTCCTTTAGGGTGAAATCACATTAATTAGGCAGCGAGTGAGCGATCAGCTCTGACAGATCTAAGGGTTTCTGCTCAGCGCAATGTGCTACCGTTGGATGCCATAATATTCCCACTCATAATACACTGATGAGCCATAACATTAAAACCACTTACAAGTGAAGTGATGACGCGGTTCCAGTGTCTCATGTGAATGAGAAGCAAACTGTGATGTTCAAGATGACTGGGTCAGAACATCTCCAATACATCAGGCAGATCTTGTTCCTGGTATGCAGCAGTGCTCCACAAGTGCTCCAAGGAAGGTGAACCAGTGAACCAATGACTTAAATCTTAAGCATGCAATGCTCACTGATGGTCATGGAGGTTCCACCTCCTGGACTTAAAGGATCTGTTTTAATGTTAGTCTTAGTGCCGGATACAACTGGACACCTTCAGAAGTCTTGTGAAGTCCAGGTGTAATGGGTTGATTTGGTGACCCACTCAGTGTCAAGCAATGTCAATGTTGTTATAATGTTATAACACATTAGTGTTTATAGAGACTCTTTTTCAAGTGCTGCTATTTTGTATCATTGCCGGGCAGCCAGTGCGCTCAGAGGAACGCGAATACAATGGCTGACAGACGTCTGTCAGAGAGAATGCCACCCAAATTGCTCTCAGACTCCGGCTGCCGACGGCAAGCATGACCATCAAATCAAACTTGTTTTAATCCATTCTCCAGCTGAAACAGTATCATGAATCTAAGTTAATACTTGACAAAAGAAAGACCAACTGCCTGATTTTAGTTTGATATGACTATGATAGGATCTAAGCGTGAGGAATCTACTAGCTAAGGATATTTTCTGAGTGAACAGCAAAGCACTTTTGTAAGTCACTCTGGATAAGGGCATCTGCTAAATGCCATAAATGTAAATGTAATGTAAATGACTTGGTATTGCTGCACCACCCATCTGGCATTTCATTTAGGGAAGCAAGAGGGTTTCAAGTACTAGTCTGGTGTTTCACTCTAGAAAATGACATTTCATTTCACTATACAGGCATGACTCAGAGACACTGGACAGACAGAAAAACGTACAGTAGCACTGCGGTCATGTTCTTCTCATGCTGAAACTGCTGGCAAACATTGTGATTCTCAGAGTGTGAGAGTTGATACCAAACTCGTGACTGCTGTGTCAAGATTTCCATACATTTCCAAGTCCTCAAACAGCAGAACAAGCACACAGTGACCGATGCTTACAAGGGGCAAAACTTTTTTACATGATTTTATTTGATTAAAATAATTAATCTACTTAAAGTCTTGGTCTTGAATCAGACTCAACTGCTAAAAGTCTTGGTCTTGATTATTAAAATTGTTGGTCTTGACCCACATTTGACTGCTAAGAGTCTTTTGACTCAAACTCTAGATCTAATAGTGTTTACTACAGCACTAGTCAATACATAATTTTTGAGTACAGTAATAAATTTTCTAAAATAAAACATGCTTATAACACATGTTCAGAGCAGCCGACTGCCTCCTCACTTACAAATCCTCTGTCCTGTCCATCTTCAGCATCAGTAGTCTATGTTTAGTTCTGTCAATATTTCATTACTGTTCATGTTATCTGACACAGGCAGCAGCAGCTCAACTACAGCACTAATTAGCATGATGTATCTATTTTTACAGTCTTGTTGACCTACCTGCTTCTAACTTACATGAAAACATGTTTATTTGACTGGACTTGGTTTGTTTATGGTGGAGTTACAGGTATTTGGAGGCTTTCTTTAAGGAGAGGTGTGAGTATGCTATCCTACAGTCTGAGTGTGAGAGGAGCGAGAGAGAGAGAGAGAGAGAGAGAGAGAGAGAGAGAGAGAGAGAGAGAGAGAATTTCATCTGCACCCTGATATTACCCATTCATGTTCTTCTTCTTTTCAGTTTGCAGTTCTTGTGCTGGTACAAATGGATGTGCAGTAACAGATGACCTTCATCTACAAGCCAGAACAACTAAGTAGTAGTATCTTAAAGGGTGGACAGTGAGTGGACACAGTTTAAACACTCCAGGAGCCCTGTTGTATATGTAAAATTTATCTTTATACTTAAGTTTCATCAAGCTTCTCTCCATCAATTCACTTTAGCAGCTTTCAAGATCAACACATTCTATCTGGTTGGTAAAAGTGTTTCTAACATTTCCATATAACAACCACTATTGTAAGTATGATACTACAAAGTACATTAGTAACATCCTAGCAACCACATGTAATACCACAGTAACCACATGGTAACATCCATTCACAGCTGGCATTAACATGAATCCGGATACAAACAATAGCCAAAATGCACAACAATGGCCAACAATTGCCAAAAAACTGTTCACACCTGGTATTATAAATGCATCTCCTTTAAGCACAGGTGATCAGATTTCTCACATAATTTCTGCTGGACAATAGACACAATGTGCACTAATTAATTTAATTGATACACCAGCCACAATTATCACCATTATCCATTAGTTTAGTATGTTACTGTAGCATGCTCAGCTAACTTGTGCAGTGGATGGACAGTGTGTTCTCACGGTTATTATGTATGTTGTGATCAACTAGGGCAGTGAAGTGCTTGATGTGGGCGGTTTGCTCTCAGGGACACATTGAAACATGTTGATGTTCACACTACAAGAATAATTTGGTCATATACATCTCTGACCACCTCAGAATGTGGTTTCAGCGATCAGATTTTAATGCATCCTTCTATACAATAGCAACTGCTTAGAAAAACACCTAGCATTAGTCATCAGGAATCTTAAAAATGTTCGGTAAACCAGCTTTGACCTCAGCAGTTACTAGTAAAGATTGTCCTTGTGGGCGGTATGTACAGGTCAATTAATGCTGGCCTCTCACAGAGTGCTCCTTTTAGAGAACAAGTGTTCCCCATTCTCACATTCAGTGAACCTGTACCTTCGTCAGCAGATAAAAGCCTCGGTCCATCAGCGCAGGAAGTCTTTATGCCTTCTGGCACAGTGTCCAGATATGCTGAAATGCCTCTGGAGCATTTCTCTGCAGGGCAGTCACAGCCTGAATTTAAAAAGGACAAACCATTAAGGTGGTCTGCATATAAATCAGCCCATTGTCCTTTTGGTGACCTGTGGATTGAGGGTACACCCTTCACTGCAGAGAAAAAAACTCAGCTATCAGTTCACATGTTGTACAACCAACGTCATCCTGCTCTGCCGTCATGGAGCTCCACAAATGTCAGCAGCAGGTCATCCAGTCTCATTCCTGCAGCCCTCCCTCACCACATGGATCTGCATGAATCTGATGCCAACCGGCCTAGCAGCCCTGCTCAAGTCTGACACTGGTGTTCTGTATCTCCTAGAAGGTGTCTCTCGTTCTCCTTCAGGTAGTGAGGCCCACATCGGAAACACTGGTCTTGTGCAGGCCCAGTACGAGTGTGTAAAAGAAGCTATGCATGTCTGCCTGGGTTGCTTAGGATGGAAACTAGTCTGATGGCATATTTTCCAAGAGCTCTATTGCACAGAGAGACATGTGATTAGGAAAGCAGTGCAACTTGCAGTTTGTAGTCTGAGCTAACAGACACAGCAGAGGCAGGGACGCCGGGAGACTGACTCACAGGAAAACTATTCCTTTGCCTTCAGTGTTCTTCAAAACAGCAGTTCTTAAAAATGACTTTCCCCGAAACAAATAATGGATTGAATTTATTGGGTCACTTTCGATAGTTTATAGGAGCAGTTCAGCAGAAACTCAAAATGGACATAATTGATTACTGAGCTCAGATTCAGTCAGTCAGTGAAGACAGGCTTGGTATTGGGCAGGTGGTTCTTTACTGTACATTTGGAGACGCTAAACCCAGGGTGTCAAACCGTATCTGCAAAGGGCTGGTGTGGCTGCAGGTTTTCATTCCAGGCAAACAGAAACATATGTGATCCGTTGTTTGAAGACTGGCCAATTGGTTAACCTTTAGAACTGTTGGCCAATTTTGCAGAATGCTTTGTAGTTTGACATACATTTATTTGCCAAAAATGAACATATTTATGGGAGAAAGTCTCACATACATGATAGTGTTTCTGTCAGGAGACCCTAGGCTACTCAAATTGGTCTCCATTTGAGAGTGTAAAAATGAAGAGAATTGAAATGTTTGTATGTATTTGAATTTGTTTTTATGAAAAAATACTTCTGTCTACAGTGTTTTTTACTTCTAAGGACTAAAAAAGATGTTATATCTAAGAAACCATGTTGGACATTGACCACCCAGAGTGCTTTTTTAGAGGAAAATGCAATTTATTTGTAAACAAGATTTTGATAATCCAGGTAAAGAAAAGTGAATTTTCAGACTGCCTGGGTCAATTATACCAGGGATCATCAACCCTGCTCCTGAGAGCTACACCCAGCTTAGAGCCACACCAAGCAGTTGTAACCAAAATTGTGGGGCGGACCTGGATTACCCACCTCTCTACACTCCTAAAAATAAAGGAACTACAAAGGGTTCTTTGAGTGGCACAATCAAATGGAGGTGTGTATTCTTATCTGCCAAGGCCCAGTGCAGGTTCTCACTTCATCGGTTGTTTGAAGACCATTTGATTTCACAAGTAGAATTCAATTGGAAACCCCTGCCATAGAAGGACCATTTTTGGTTCCATAAAGAAACATTCATATTCTAATCCACTTCTTCCTGGTCAAGGCCGTGGTGGGTCGTGGGTCCAGAGCTGGAATCATTGGACGTTACCCTCTGGACAGGACATACAAGGTACCACAGGGGACCACACACACCTATTCATTCAAACACTCACACTTAGGGTGAACATAACACAGCCAATTACCCTTAGCATGTGTGTTTTTGTGAAGAAATCTGAACAGACACCAGAAAAACACAACAGTGTCCTCACAGACAGTGACCAGAGCAGTGACTGAACCCACAAACCTGAGACCCCTGGAGCTGTGTGACAGAATGACTTATAAACCATAGTTGTAAGTGAAAGAAAGAATAAAATGTTTCTTCTATGGCATCGTTTAGTGTGTAAGTACATCCCTCTGCATGCTTGTCTCCACCCGATAAAGTGCATTTTTCAAATGAGCTGAGTAGGCGGGAGTCCCGCTGATACTGGTGGTGGATGTACATTTTAAAGAACCTTTTTGTAGCACATTTAATGTGCTCTACAGTATGTGTACAGCACAGTACATATAGTGACCACAAGAAAGGCACAAGAGAAGGACAATCAAACTGCTATTTTGAGAATAAAGGTGTGCAATTATCTAGTAAACAAGTGCCTTTAATGGACATTTCCATGAAGGAGTACAGCTGCTCCCAGTCAGCCCTGTACTAGTGTTAGTGCTCATGCTACAGGGTCTGAAAGAGCTTGGTTAGATCCAGAGGAAAATATACAAGCAGGAAAAAAAGAGAGCAGCGCTCCAGGGAAAATCAGTGCCATCCTCCAGATGGACAGCTCACGTGGCGCTCTGCGCTAGAGGGAAGGAAAGAGAGTGCGTAAGTCTGCCGGGAAAATTCAGTCATAAAAACAAAGGCATGCTGCAGAGGGGTGGCATCAGTGGGGCCTGACCCTGTAATCAAACTGGGCTCTGAGGATCTAACAGGACTGCTGTGATCTCTCCATTAACTTCTTTAACTCTATCAAACATGATTACTGAATTTCTGCCTCCATCTATGATTTCAATCTGATTTGGTAAAAAGACCACCTGGAAAAGCTTATACCCTGAGGTCTGTCGTGATAATCGATTTATCGTATGATATGATATGACATTATTTTATCATTTTTTGCTGACCATAATATTGCCCATTTTGTTTACTTGTGTGCTGATATATATATATATATATATATATATATATATAGCCCTAGGTCTGTTTTCCACCCTTGATTCCCGTTAGAATGCAACAACCCCCTCTCCTTATCGTGGAATGAAACAAGTCCTTCAAACCAAACCCCAACCATGGTTGAATGAACAGTGACCACCTCACCAACTAGAACACCTTGGATTTTTGATGTGTATATTGTTGATATCACCTGAATATGGACTTCGACGAGGACCACTGGGCTTAGGGCAAAATTTGGGACTGGTGGTGATGGGATTATTTTGGAGCTGGAGCTCAAAGCTCATAACCTTTGCTAAAATTTCTGCAACAAAAGAGAGCGATGTCGGAGGTAACAGTTTGTTTGGACACTGAACTGACTGTAGAAGGAGGGTGGATTTATTTGCTGTTTGTTCAACCACTGAGAGACACAGATGATGAATGCAGGTAGTATGATTTGGTTCATTATCTCACATCAGTGTAACATAATCCACAATCCATGCTTATCCAATAGAACTTAAAATGGAAGCAAGGAGGAAATATGATGCTATCAAGTTGACTAATCACAGTGGTCTGTGTTGTGGCAATGCATAGTTATATTTCTGGGGAGGTGGGTGTCAGGCTGCAGCATAGGCTATGGTATAGATTCCATGCAGTAGTATAAATTGGCCTTCATTGCTCTTTGAATGGGCGTTACTCTATAATAATATTATTAAATGCTATTAACAATATATCAGTTTTAATAATTGATCCTTAATAAATAAATAAATAAATCCTTAATTTCCCTGAGGTAACCCCCCCAAGGGATCAATAAAGTTCTATCCTTCTATCCTAAAACAATGTAATTTATGAGAACATGAGAACCTGATCTTTGGTTGTATGACTCAGATTGACGTGCTAAACAGTTGGTGCATGGACTCTGGCACAGGGCTGCATGCCCACAGCCTCACCCACTCACCACCACCCCACTGATCTATTGCCTCACACAACTGGAATGTGACACTTTGCTCTGAGGAATGCAGAGCCGCCACCAGCTCCATTGTTAGCTGCCCAAGGGAGAGTGTGCGGCACAACCTACAGTGAGGAAGACTCACTCTGGAACATCTGCAATTTGGGGGAAGTTGTCTGTATTACAAGTATTCTGTATAGTACAATGCATCAGCACTCACTCTTAAAGCATGGGTTCTTCAAAGGTTCTTTAGTAAGGCCAGTGGTCCCAAGTACAGAACCATTTCAGAGACTGTTTGCCTGGTTGTTTTCTGTGGTGGAAAACGTCTTTTGTACGGTATAGCTATTGGAGCACATACTGTATTTAATCTTATTTCTGAACTAATCATTCTGGTTGGTAGACTGTTTTCAGTCCAGCGGTGACACTGAGGGGTTTAAACACTCCAGCTGCACTGCTGTTTGATCCATTCACACCAGCACAACACACACTAACACACCACCATGTCAGTGTCACTGCAGTGCATAGAATAACCCACCATCCACATAATACCTCCTCTATGTTAAAAGAAGATAAAGTATGCAGAGAAACAGACGGACTACGGCTTGTAATTACAGAAGTACAGTGTGCTCTTCATGGTAAGAGGAGCCGAGAGTGTGGTGACTTTTTGAGATTGCTGACTGATTTTTTTTTTTGTGTTTGTAGATGTTACCTCATAACATCTACAAACTCTGCTTAACAGTGTAGTTCATGCCCACAGACTTCTATTATAAATGTGCCAATTTGAGCTCATGGGGTTTCTGTAGTTTCTGAGGGGATGGTTGATGGAGGTTCAATGTATGGGACAGATGTGGCAGATGGTGGTTTTTGGTACTAAAAGGGAAATAAAGTTTTTTTTAATGTTGTATATATTACATTGTCTGATGTACAGTGTGTTAAAACAAATACATAAGCAATGTAATTACTTATTTGTTTACATTAGTCTATATTAGCCATATTTTAGTCTTATCACTGCAGGACACAACTAGGACAACAATGAGCAGATTAAAACCCAGACCCCCAGAGACCCTCAGACACTGTTCAACTGTATCTTATCACAACATGCTGTTGCGTTAGTTGTATTCTGCAGTGATGAGACCACTGAACTATAATACCTACTTCACATTAGTATACACAGGTTCAGGAATTTTGCAGCATCTAGGAAAGACGTGTAAGACAGTTAAGAGGTCGGAAGCATTTCAAGGACACACTCCTGGTGGCAGGTCTGTGTGTTTGCTGAGAGGATAAAGCTGATTAGATTTTGTCTAGAGCCACGCAGTTGCAGGTTTCTCTGAAACACCTGCCCCACATTCTATTTTGGGGTCCGCACCTGAATAATTGGGCAATGATTCACATTTTCCAGCCTGAATCCTAAAACAGATCAAACAAAGCAGCACATTCACCAACATCAGCTCTGGCACGGTTGGCCATAACTTTAAAACCACCTGCCTAATAGTGTGTTGGTTCCCCTTGTGTTACCTAAACAGCTCAGAACAAGGCATGGACTCCACAAGGCCTTGGGAAGTGTCCTGTGGTATTTGGGACCAAGTCTAATATTAGAAGATTTTCAACATTAGCCGATCCTTTAAATTCTGTAGGTTGTAAGGTGAGGCCTCCATGACCTTCCATTGATGAGCCTTGGGTGCCCATGGACTTTTGCTCACACAGGACCTTGCCTGATGTTCTGGAGATGTTCTGACAGTCATATAGAATGAAAGTATTTGTCAAAGTGTCTCAGAATCTTACGCTTGTCCATTTTTCCTGCAATATGTCCACTCTTGTATTATTCAGTTCATCTCTTGGTGGTTTTAATGTTATGTCTCATCAATTTATAATGAGAGAGGATATGGTATTTGAATATGGCACAGTATAGTGAGGAAATCTTAAGATTAAGCTCTGGTGCTAGATTAAGTCTGGAACTCTACTCTGGCAAAAGATGTTGTAGACGGTGACCGTTGGCTGGCCCCTTTAGTTTAGAACTCTCAATGGCGTCAGCATGAAAGCACAACCTCCAAACAGCAGGCTGACCAGCCATGACTGCTCTCCAGCTCCCTGTGTGCTCAACACTGCTTTTTTAAAAAAAAAAAACAGGATGCAGAACTTCCTTCAGCTTGTTCTCCATTACAAGAGCCCATAACTTCTAAGAGCTGAAATGCTGATGTGGAACCAGCCTGTGCCTTTTACAGAAGTGATCCTAAGCCATAAACGAGGGCCCTGACTGTTTTACAGCACTTGATCCTAGGAAACAGGATTTATTTGGATAGGATAGAATAGTTCAAAGCAACATATTCTGATATGTGCCTACAGTGGACCACATTTAGGACATTGTATCCATTCATCCTGTCTTAAAGAGACCACCCCACTTACAGCTCATGTTTTAACATTTTCGTAAGTTAAGAACGGTTGGAAACTCATACATCATTCCTTTACAAGCCCTATGAACATGGATATTACAGGTTTCTAAGGAACCACTCCCAGTTTTCCAAGAGTAATATCCATTTGATCCCAGAGTTACACACTCAGTCTGATTCATATTTGACCATTTAGAACGGCTTCTCGTTATTATTTTCCAAACTCTGCATCTTCCAGCACTTGAATTTGATGAAATGGGGGAAATGTAAATGTTTAAATAAACCCATTGTCCATCAATGAGTGTGTAAAATTGTAACGGGAGAAAATCTTATTTTGGTCATCCGACAATAGGAAAACTACATAAGTCAGGCAATAATCAGATTTCTACTAGCCAATAATCTGACAAAAGAATGAATGGGATGGGACAAGTGCAGGAGTTACTGCTGGAAGTTGTGTTGCAAGTTCACCCCCTGATCAGGCACAGCTTGCAGTTTGGCAAAAAGAGTGCATGCACATACTGAGAAAACTGGTAGAATTCAGAGTAAGCTGTAAACATGCACTCAGAAATCTTACTGAGCTAAAACTTGCCCCACATTCTATTTTGGGGTCCGCACCTGAATAATTGGGCAATGATTCACATTTTCCAGCCTTCACCTTCACCAGCTCTGGAATGGTTAGCCATAACATTAAAACCACCTGTCTAATAGTGTGTTGGTTCCCCTTGTGTTACCTAAACAGCTGTGAACTCCACAAGGCCTTGGGAAGTGTCCTGTGGTATTTGGCACCAAGTCTGACATTAGAAGCTGATTTTCAGATTTTTTTTTTCATCTTCTCCAAAATCAGCTCTTTATAAGAATTCTTAGATTTCTAGACCTTACTCTGATCTATCAAATCAGAGTGTGCTGCTCACATGACCAAAAAAAGAATATAACTGCAGAAATCTGATCAGTTACGATCAGAATCCACCTCAGGATTATATTCCGACTGATAGGGCGGCTCTGCTACTGGGATTTTTACTATCTAGACCTGGATTACACAACCTCTGGCAACAAGGAAGTTGTGGAACACCAACTCTTACATAACACCAGCCTTACAGGAGTGCTTTCATATTATTCTATTACTATTTTTAAACACATTAAAGCATAATCATGTGGTAGAAAATCCAAAACTGCTTATTACGAAGTAATAATGTGTGTTAAGTGCTATGAATTTTGGTTTCAGTACATAATGATCTCTGATGAGACCTTGAATTGGTTCTCCTTGTCAGTTTTGTTTGAGGAACAAATGCAAGCTTGAGCATGCTGCCGTGATGGCCCTCCTAACACTTGTAAAAGAGCTTGAGGTTTTGTCTTCTGAAGCTCCAGTCAGCACATGATCACTGCTCTGGAGAGTTAACCTGTACTTAAGAAAATCCCAGACTTAATTCACATGGAGTCCTGCTGTCATGGGCAAAACTCACTGGCACTGCTATGGCAGCCTGAGGCCAGAATAAGTGTGAGACAAAGGCAGGGAAGACTCGGGCCTCTGGAGGGACTGCTGGTGCTTCACTGAAAACTGGAAATATAATACTGGGAGTAAAACCAGACCTCAACAGCAGAACAAACATCATGTCTTGGCCTGCTGCCTCCCACATCTCTCAAAGAAGGAAAAACGGGGCCTAGAGAAGATCTTGCACTGTCCTTCAACAAACCATTGAAAACATCAAGACTGATTAGACTGGATTTCTACAGAAGACTACTGCCCTCTTTTGGCAATATGCAGTACTGCATCAGTCATTACACCAGCTGGATGAAGCAGCACAGTGAAATACCTAAAGATTACAGAAACATACTGATATTTCAAATGAAACAAAGATATGAAGAAAAAGCACAAGTATTTACTTCCAAATAAATTTATTGGTATGTTCATCCACTGTACAAAGCAATCCATATGACTCAATTACTGACTTCACTTGAGAGATGGGGACGCCACTTGATATCTGCTATAAAACAAAAAAATTCTATTAACAAACTACATAAAAGTTTAGTTTAGTGCAGCAGCTATGAGAGTATTATTGTTAAACACTAGATGTAAATAGTCATACATAACTTTTCCATATATACACACGCCTGCACACTTCTCTCAGCCCACTCAAACCACGCCCAGCTGTTTATGAAGGTGGCTGTGGTTGAAAACACACTATTTACAGTGAACTACAAAAACAAAACAAACAGCACTGTGTCTAAAATGGCTCTTGTTCATGTTGTTGTTCATAGTTCACAGAAAGTCAAAGTGAGCCTTAAACCACACTGAAAGGTCTGCAGCACCTTAAAGAAATTGATGTGGTTGGAGAGAGGTGTGTGGGCATGTACTTGCAGAAATGATTTTAGTGACTGACTTCTAGTTGCCTCAAAGCTACAGAGCACAACTGAAGAAGTGACATTTGGACACATTTCTTTTGTAATTGGAAAAGTACGCTTTGAATGCACATACCTCTAAGGTGACAGCTTTATTCCAGAGCCTTGACGATGGCCTCGTTGGCTTCTATGCTGATCTGGACCTCTGCCCGGGATGCCTCGTCTGAAGCACTGACCAACTCTGACTGGGCCTTCTCGAGGTTAGCTTTGGCCGTCTGCAGGAGAAATCATTTCACACAGTACTAATAAAACAGATGTTTAAGTTTGTTGACATTTGAACTCAAAGCCAATAAATAAACGTAACCTTTCCTCACTGTTTTTGCTTTTCACTTAAATACATAAAAATCTGCTAAATTATTTCGATGAAACTGCTCTTTTACATAATGAAGCAACACTCAAGGTCAAAACGTATGGCTGAAAAACAGTAGAGATTGTGCGGGGTGACGACACCTCTCCGATACAAGAGCACATTAACACGGCCTCTTTCCTGTGAGAGACATTTGTTATGGTGGCGATTACACAGCTGTAAAGGCCAAACATTGCTGGGAGTTAAAGGTCTCCCAGCGGGGATTTGACACATCTGCTCCACTTCAACAGGGACTGACCTTTCCTTCCTTATTAACCGTGCAAGCCCCCAAGCCCTGCTATCACTGGGAAGAATAAAAAGTCATCCGTTTCTGTGGAGTGAACTTGACAGTTCTCTGTGCTCTGGTGGGGAAAAACTGCTAAAAATGCATAAAAGAGGTGGAAGAAATAAGTATGTTCCAATGCTGACATTTTCTGAAGTAGTGGCAATTGGTGGAGTGGCACATTCATTTTGGCGTGTTAAACAGTAGCTCCACCCTGAAAACCTGCTGCTATCTTGACCTCACAGCATACTGGAAAAAAGGATTGCCAGGGTTGAAGGAATTTTTGAGAGTAGACATTTCTACATGGGAGGTGTACCTGCTGGTTCCACATGATGTGTGCAATAACTGGCAGCACCCATGGTCATTGTGGGCAAACATCCAGCAGGTTGTGGGTTGAAGCGTGAAGGAAATTTCTCTTACTGAGACAAGCAGACATCAGGTGGAAAGACCACTGACTGCCTGAGGAAGCAGTAGGAATATATATATATATATATATATATATATATATATATATATATATATATATATATATATATATATATATATATATATATATATATATATATATTTTGCAGGTGAAGGTTTAAAAAAAAAAAAAAAAAAAACCAAAACAACTGACCGCATTTTGTTCACTTTACCACATAACGTTTATTAAATCTTCAGACCGAAAGAATTAAAGCAGAGAAATGAGGGTGGGTCTGCACTAAGTCTCACCACAGTGTGCAGGTGTGGATGGCAGAACATTGGTGGAGGGTGGCTGTATGACACTATATATTGTAGGCACTGGAAAACATGATTTGGCGTTGATGTGTTAAAATTTAGCCCATGCAGATGTCTGTTAGAGCAGGGGTCACCAACCCTGCTCTTGGAGAGCTACCTTCCTGCAGGTTTCAACTATCAACCCAATTCAAACACAGGGTGGCTTAGGGTTGGATCTAATGTCTGCAGGAAAGTAGCTCTCCAACAGTGGGGTTAGTGAGTTTTTTGCCTAGTATTCTGTCACAAATTGAGGTGTCCACATTTGGAAGGTCACAGTCCACTGGCATGTAACAATAGGCCTAATCCTCAATATTGCATCAACAATTAAAGTGGAGTTACAGGGCCTCATGAGGTAGCACTGTCCATGATTGGAACACTAGGATTCAAGGTTATCATAATAAAGCTGCTTTATGTTTAAATGCAACACTACCTCTGAATAGCTACTTGCTCTCTAAGAAGAAATCATGAGTGGAATATTTAATACATCACAAAATTTCAGTATCGTCTGTGAGGGACGCATGAACAATAGTCACTTGGCCGTGCAACGCCACATAACTAAATTAAGCACATCAAGCTTGCCACTTTATACAAAAGAAAAATCCACCATGACAGATGTAGTAGAGGCAGATTATTTCCATCTAATATTGGTAGGTGCATAAAGATCATAGCATGTTGGAGTTTCTGATTTCTGATAGAATTTCCTGTTGTTCTTTTAATCACAATAAAAATCACAGTAAGACTACTGCAAAATATCCAGACTCTTCTGTCCTGGCACCAAAGTAGGGTAACAAACTTCCCAGCTGAGTCACTAAATGCTTTCAAGAGCGCTTAACTATATTATATATGCTTAGAATTATATGTCATGTGATAAAGTGTAGTATGTTGAGCATTAGGGATCAAGGTCTCCACTTGTACTTTGCAGTATCTGGCCTTCAGGTATCTCTGGATTCTAGTCTGTACAAACTAGTTAAGGATATTTTCTGAGTGAACAGCAAAGCACTTTTGTAAGTCGCCTCTGCCAAACGTGAACTGTAAATCTATCGGCTTCCTCCTCCTACTGTTGCTGTGCCACGTTTACAGAGAACGCTGATCTGACACCAGGTCTGAGCATCAGGCTACAGATCAGTAGATGGTAGGAGTGTAAGTAAGCACACTAGCCTACTTTTAGATGCCCATGTGACACTTCATCCATTTTGCCATTTCCTATCTCTTTATTCATAAGCTTATATATTCATTAACATCTACTCAACTGTGTTGTTTTCTGCACCTTATTTTATTATTACTTTATTTCCTATTGCGTGTAACACGGACCTTCAGTTCATTATTTCGTTCCACCTCATGTACCACATGTGATGTGAATGACAATCAATCTTGAATTGAGACAAGATTCTTACAGCAAGATCCAAGTTTTCCAAAGGAACGGCCTCCTCAGCAAGCAGCTGTACTGAAGAGTCAGCGTTGACCGTAACTGAACCGCTACTTACTGCAAAACGCATAAGAACACAATGCAGGTTTCTAGAAGGATCAGTTATCACTTGTACAACAGAGAGTTAATGATGATCACTCCAGCTCTGAACAACAAACAAAAATATATAAATGTTGTTTTATAGTCTTAAAAAAAGTCATTAAACTGCAACTACAAAGCAGTCTAAACACCATAATGTGTCTGCTGGATGCTAAACTGGATAATATTGCTCACATGCACTAATCAGTGTGTTCAACATAACCTTAACCAGGGGTCACCAACCCTGCTCCTGGAGAGCTAGTGTCAGGTCCCCTATTATCAGTCGGTCCAAATATCGGCCACTTGGTGGTCTTCAATTCCTTGCTATACCTTCACTAATCAATTGGAGGACACTCACAAGGGACACCTAATTTACTCAAATTGACTGGCTAGGGAAACGAGGGGAACTAGGCGCTTCCCACAAGTGGCCAAAGTTGGGGACTTTTTTGGACCGGCCCTTACACTACCTTCCTGCAGACTTTAGGTTCAACCCTAATCCTCTCAACCTGATTCAACTAACTGCTTTCAGACATTCTTGATTGGCGTGTTAGATATGAGTTGGAGCTAAAGCCTGCAGGAAGGTAGCTCTCCAGGAGCACTGTTTGTGACCACTGACCTAAACACTTTGGTTGAAGTAAATATCAGTCAACATTTCTTTTCAGGGAGTTGTTCTTTAACCAACTATGTTTAACTCACTTTAATCCAACTCTAGAATTTCGGATTCATGACTGTGGATTCAACTTAAGAAGGTGAATGATACTGACAGAAGAGAAAGTGGTGCATAATCTCACCAAAGTACTTGGCTGAAGACCCATCCTCACTGAAGACGGTGACAACACCAGGCCTCAGCACTTGCAGTGTGGGTACATGAGCTGGAAGGATACCAAAAGCACCGGTCAGTGTGGGGATATCCACCTGTTTAACGCTGGCATCCTTGAAGAACACCTGCAGAGAGAAGAGAAACACTGCTGTAGAAACTCTACTAAAGAAAACGTCTGGAGGAAGGAAAGTTCAAGTGCACTGTTCAGGAAAGGCTCAAGAAAACTCTACTGCTTATTTCTTAGTGTTTTCTACAAATTGCATGTACACAGTAGAGTTCCTTAGTGTATGACCAACTTAATGTACATTCTGTATATACTACTATGTTTATATCTGTATAAAATTAATAAATTAGTGCCGTAATTAACACATATACTGTCTTACCAAAAGCATGTCAATGTATGAATGTTCTGACTTGCACAAATGACAAATAAACTTGGACTCATTTAACTCTAAACCAGAGATCCACACTTTGCAGGCAGTAACATCCCATTTTCTAAGCATCATAACTCAGAATCAGAGTAACCTACAGACACATCATGAATAGATTATCAGTGAGTAATCCAGTTCGGAAAACAGCAAAAATTCATTCATTTCCAACTGAATTAAATTCCAGTTTAAATTGCCAAAAGAGCTTCCTGTGCATGTCTATTGCTTTATTTCTGTGTACATGCTCAACCGGCATGCAGACTCTGATCAGTGAATGAGCCGAAGACCCGGCTCAAGGTGAAGCGGAGTCTGTATCAAACAGAAGACTCGGCTCAAGGTGAAGCAGAGTCTGTATTGAGCTTAAGACCTATAGCAAGGTGAAGCTGTCCACTAAACCGTGGTTAATAAGAGAATGAGAGGCCTGAAAATGAAACAAACTGCAGCTTGAGATTAAATACAACATGAACGAGAACACACACGCCGTGTGTTTGACTCTAAAGCCTGGAACAGTAAGGCAGAGGGACACTGAGGAGGCACAGGGACACTGAGGAGGCAGAGGGACGTTAAGACAGGACGCCCGGCCCTTCGCAGTACCTCGTTGGGGGAGGCGAAGGTGAAGGACATCTGCGTAGACGCGGACGTCGCCTCGGCGTAAAACCGAACCTGCCGCAGAGCCGGAGCCGCGCGGCGGAGAGCCAGTCTGACCGCCAGCATCGTCCTGCCGAAGAGTGAGAGGAGAAGAGTGAGAGAAGAGTGACACACACAGACACACCAAGCTCACCCGACCTCTCAGCGCGCGGACAGAAAGGACGCGGCCCAGCTCCCACAAACCCACGCAAGTTCCGCTCAGGCATCATGGGAAATGTAGTTTCAGCTCTGAAGTCCCTCCCCCAGAAGAAGAAGAAGAAGAAGAAGAAGAAGAAGAAGAAGAAGCGCTCCAGTTCTGCCTTTAAATAATTACACACTGATGAAAAAAAAAAAGAAAATAATAATAACAATAATAATAATGATAACAACAACAACAATAATAATAATAATAATGAAAAAGTTCACCTCCCAGAAAATCAAAACCCACACCAGAGAACAAACACCTCAACAGTATCTCACCTTAACTTCTCCTAAATCCTCTCTGCAGTATCTGCTTTATCTGCTGAAACAGCATAAAGCAGATCAAATGGACCCAAATAATCAAAACTACACAGTTAAAGCTCTTCAGACTAGGAGGACTGGCCATTGTGTGGCGACATAATGCATTTTTAATTATTTGATTTTATTCATGCATTTATGTTGGCATGTAAACAAAAACTTAAAGGAGAAATACATTGCAAATTGCAAATACAGACCATTACGGTTATTTATTGGTCATGTTTTATTGTAGTATGTGTGATGCCCACAAGGTGGCGCCCTGACTCTATTAAAGACTAGTTGGCTTCTTTCCACAAATCGGTGGAAACGTGTACAGAATGTTGTTTTTCGTGACACAGGCGTCTCTTCAAAAGGCCACAGGCTGGACCTTCCCCTCATTTTGACCACTTTGGCCGCATTTTGTTTTCAGCTTCCTGTCGGATATCTCCGGTCCACCTTAAATACTGCTGCAGTCTGTGCGGCTCAGGCGGCGCCTCCGCTCAGTCAGCGGCGTCATTTAAGGTGGACCAGAGAATTGCAGAAATAATGAATTCATTATGACACAACTGTTCATTTTATAGACTTTAAAATTCAGAATGACTCACATAAGAGCCCGTCGACCATGTTAAACTGAAGTCTGGAGTTTGACACCTCATACGCATCGGCGAATGACGTCATTGCCATGAAAAAGCAGACGACACGGCAGAATGGTGCACCCCCCTCTGATGTCACCTTCTACGTCACATGGTGCTTTCCTCGCCGGGTGGGGGGGCGGGTGGAGCGGGGTGGGTGTGTCTGACGGGGGGCTTCCATTCATAAACACTCTGCTTTACTCTTCTCTCATCAGCAGCTGAGGACTGTCTCACTGTCGGTGAAGCTCTTATGGATCACAGCCATTACAACTAGGTAAGCGGTCATACACACACACACACACACACACGCCTGCAGTAGTTTGTGCTTGTATGGAGGACATCACTGGTGCTGCACCACATTCTCCTCTTCCTCAGGAGAGCCTGGGTTCCTCAAAGGCTGGGTTCCTTACAGGCTGCATTGTTATCCGGCTGAGTTCCTCACAGGCTTGGTTCCTCATAGGCTGGGTTTTTGACAGACTGGGTTCCTCACAGGCTGGGTCTCTGACAGACTGGGTTACTCGCAGACTGGGTTCCTCACAGGCTGGGTTCTTATCAGGCAGGGTTCCTCAAAGCCTGGGTGCTCATATGGGGCCATTGTGTTCATGACTCACCAGAATTCTCTAACAAACCCTGATTGTCTGGCTTCCCTCAACCAGCCGGTCTGTGGAGCATTGCTTCTCCGCAGAGCTGATGGAGGTGTTCTGGAGAGCAGAAGCAGCTGCAGGCATTTGTGCTGTCAATACTGGAGGATAACTGATCTGAAGCTGAGAAAGTTGAGCTGATGTGACTGAAAGCTATTGCGGTCTTATGTTTAACATGTTGGAGCCTTAATGGAGAGGATGTTCTTCAGATATCTGGAACGGCATCTGCTGTAACACAATGCTGATGGATGCAGTAAGTATTATTAATGATGTGTGAAGTGTTATGAAGCATTGTATTGCTGCTGTTATTGGTATTATTATAGAGTTAGTATTACTGGGTCATTCTCAGCACTGCAGTGACACTGACACAGTGGTGGTGTGTTACTGTGTGTTGTGCTGGTATGAGTGGATCAGACACAGCAGAGCTGTTGGAGTGTCGAAACCCCTAAGTGTCACTGCTGGACTGAGAATAGTCCATATCCAGCCAACAGCATCCTGTGGGCAGCGTATTGAGAGAACTGATGAAGGACTAGAGGGTGACCAACACAAACTGCAGAAACAGATGAGCTTCTGTCTCTGAATTTACATCTACAGGGTGGAGCAACTAGATGGAAGAGGATAGTGTGTGAACACAGTGTTTAAACACTCCAGCACCTCTGCTGTAACTGATGCGCTCATCAGCTCTCACTCTAAAAGCATGGGTTCTGTAAAGGTTGTTTAGTCAGGGCAGTGGTTCTAATTACAGAACCATTTCAGAGACAGTTCGCCTGGTTCTTTTATAAGATGGAAAACCTCTTGTAGATGGTTTTGTATGGTATAGCTTTTGGAGCACAAACTGTATTTAATCTTATTTCTGAACAAACCATTCTGATGATAATCCCTGACCTCTGTTAGATGTTTTGCATCAGTAGATTTTCAGGTGTTTCACAACGTTCTTTAAAATAAATGTTTCTTGACTTGGACTGATATTGAACTCCAATGAAAATGTTGCTCTATGTGGAGTTTCTTTAAACTTTAAAAATCTCACCTCACTATGAATAGTTCCTAAAAGAACCTTATTCTGAATTTAAGGAACCAAAACTGGCTTTTCTGTGGTATCACTGTAAAGAACACTTCTTTTTTGAAAGGGTGGTAAAAGATCAGGAAAACCAGTAAAATACAATATAAAATGTATGATTAAAATATATTAAGTTCATATACAGGAGCACTTTGTAGTTCTATGATTAGAGACTGTAGTCCACCTGTTTCTCTGTATACTTTGTTAACCTCCTTTGACCCTGTTCTTTAATGGTCAGGACCCCACAGGTCCAGAGCAGCTATTATATGGGTGGTGTTTCATTCTCAGCACTGCAGTGACACTGACATGGTGGTGGTGTTAGTGTGTGTTGAGCTGGTATGAGTGGATCACACAGCAGTGCCCTATGTCCACTGACTGTCCACTCTATCAGACACTCCTGCCTATTTCCTCCACCTTGTAGATGTAAAGTCAGACACAGAAATCTCTTTCTGCACAGTTTGTTTTGGTCATCCATTAGTCCTTCATCAGTGCTCACAGCTGTCCACAGGACGCTGTTGGCTGGACATGTCTGGTGTGAGAGATATTCAGTACAGTAACAGTAAAAATGAAAAAAGTAGAGAACTGCATTGCACTGATTAATTTGTTGCCATGGAGTTGCTGTGTTACAAGGGTGTTGCATTGTGTTACAATGGTTGTTTGGAAGTTGATATAGTATCCCAGGTGGTAGCTGTTATGTCTCATGGTGTATTTGTTTCATTAGCACCTAAGAAGAATGCATACTTTTGCAGCCCATTCATTCCTATGGGACAAATCCATACAGAATCTGTTGCTACGGAAACCATGTTTGATCAAAAAGCTGTGTACGAGCTAACTCGATATAGGTGTTTTCGCCTTGGAATGAGTGGTGCTACCATGGCTTTCCCCAGCACTTCTAAAAATAGCCCTCACTTGAAGAAATTCCCCTGCTTCCAGCCTGGATTCACCTCCATTCACACCACAAACCAACTGTGCGTGAGTGTTTGGTAGAGGAACTCTGTTTATTTGATTAATGAGCCTGCATGTAAAGCCAGTTTGACGCATTCGTTTCTAATGGCCAGGGAATCCAATGGTGAACAGAATGAAGTAAAACATAAAAATGATATTAATATTCTGAATATTGATATTAGTTATAAATGCAGGACCTTGAAAAAGTTGAAATTTTTGTGTTAGCAGAAAAATAACACCACACATCACCCTGAACACACCATTCCCGCCGTGAAACATGGTGGTGGCAGCATCATGCTGTGGGGATGCTTTTGTTCTGCAGGGACAGGGAAGCTGGTCAAAGCTGAAGGGAAGATTGTTAGAGGTAAATACAGGGCAATTCTGGAGGAAAATTTGTTAGAGTTTGGAAATAACCTGAGACTGGTGCAGAGGTTGACCATACAGCCAAACATACAACCAGAGTTATTTTGGAATGGTTTACATCAAAACATATCCATGTGTTTGAATGGCCCAGTCAGAGCCCAGACCTAAATCCCATTGAGAATCTGTGGCAAGACTTGAATAATGCTTTTATCTTGACCAACTCTGCAACATCACTAGTGTGTGCTGGCTATCGGACTGCTCCAACATTGCTACTGCAGCATCAGTGTGCTGCTACTGGCTTTATTAGCACTGTTTTTAAGCAGTGCCCACATCCCCGATGGCATGCTGTAATGTGAGCTAAACCTAACACTATCCCAAGACTTTTTTCTGAGATCTGCTAGCAGGCAGACAGCATTTCACTGTAAGGTCATACACTATCAAATGAACATACAACCAGCTTCCAAACTGTACCACAATTTTGCCTTTTTTCAGTAATTTCATTCCTGTTGCCATTTAAGTGTAATCAAGTAGCATTATTAAATGCTGAAATTTTAATTATTAACCACTTTGTCACACACTCCAAATAATAATCATTAATGATAATTATAATACATGTTAAGATGAGTTTAGGCATCTCAGGTTACATTTAATGAATGATAATAAAATGACTAAATAATTATTCAAATATTACAATCATTTTGTCTGCAATTCACTGATTTTGCAGTATGTAGGTCAGTGAATAACAGCTTTAATTTACATATATGTAACTGTATTATAGAGAAGATTAACATGGTGTAAAATTAATGTTAATAATAAACTCTTATATAGTTAAGAGTTTCAGTCTGAACATTTTGAGCATTTAGTCGTCTTCTCGTGTTCCCATAGCAACGTCTACAGCAGCCTGTCAGACATCCTGAAGGTTTTTGGACATTCTTTGTACTATTATGATTTTTTTATTACTGATTTCAATAAAGAATTATCTCCTATATTATCTGAATCTCCTCTAGGTGGCGTAATAGAGCATTGTTTTGAAGCAGATCAACAGCTCATAGGCTGCATCTCAGTTGCAAACTGCACACATATGCTATAAGATATAGACTCTATATTTAGTGTGGGTTTGGCAGGTTTGTACACTGAATATTAACGCACTATCCCATTTTCTATTAACAAGAAGTGATGTAGTGTTGCTATGCCAACAACTCCACTGCAAGTTCTCCTAACACCATTGCCTCTGCACTTGCATCATCTCCCATTTTTTCCAGATGTGAATAGCTTCTTCCCTTTTATTCTGCATTGCATTGTGGGATAATGGTGTCCACCATCTGGACAGATCTGAGTATGCATTGCCGGTATTTGAGTATACTCAACTTTGACACTAAATAGTATTAGTAATCATTACACAATTGGGATGCACCCACAGTGAGAACTAGCCAGGATATTGTTTAACTTCCAAACATGGTAAACAATTGTTACTCTCCAAAGTAAACAGTGAGACCCATTCCTCAATATGTAGTCACTAGTCAGTGTATATGCAGATTTTATTCTGTATATTTACAGATTTTACTTGTTTAGCAAACATGAATTGTTTACCTTGCTTTACTAATGATATTTATTTATCATATTTATCTAGTTAGGCAGACGTACTGTTCATCTTTTTAGGAGAGTTCTTCATTGGGTGCAGTTTTTCATGAAGAGCCGCAGCAGTGATGAGAAGGTCTGATAGTTAGTACCAAGTTGTTTGAAATGTGGATCATTCTTCATCTCAGAGGTAATAAAGAGACTGTTGTTTTATATGAGAGAGAGAGAAAGAAAGAAAGAGAGAGAGAGAGAGAGAGAGAGAGAGAGAGAGAGAGAGAGAGAGAGAGAGAGAGAGAGAGAGAGAGAGAGAGAGGGAATGTTATGAAGCTCTATGACCAGGTGGGTGGGCAGAGGCTGGCTGAGTTTGCAGCAGGATCGGAGGGCTTTGCAGAGAGACACACACACAGAACGCTGCACAACTTGAACTCGCACACACTCACACGCACACACTCTGACTTCAGGCATCATCTTGGCGCTGAAGGTGCAGGGACGATACACACATCCCTCTGCATGTTGCTGTTTCTCTGCTTTGAGTGGAGCAGCTTGGAAGGTGAGTGTGTGTGTGTGTGTGTGTGTGTGTGTGTGCACAAACAGATAGAAAGATGGAGTGAGAGTGGTAAAGGGAGAGAGAGGTTTATGTGATATATACAGTAGCTGCAGCATTAATGGCTTTATCAGAGACAGAGCTCACACTGATGGGCCTCAGCTGCTGCTCCTCATCAGACGGAGAGGAGTAGAGAAGTGAGGGAGGGAGAGAGAGAGAGAGAGAGAGAGTTTAAAGGGATTATGGTGTGCAGCAGAATGTTTAAGGCTGAGTTGTGGAGCGCACGTACTGATTGGGTCATTTCTCGGCACACTGCTGCATGTTTTGCTGAGTAGGATCTCTGCTGTGTTCCTCATGGTCTTGTATTGATCAGGAGTCCCAAGCTGAACTCCCTCCAGTCTGTGGAAAATGGTGGTGCAACAGTGTTTTATATAGCACTCGTGACTATCCTTGTGTTTCAGACAGGTGAGGATGAACCCTACACTTTAGAGCAGCTGTCTGTGATATAGCTGAAAAATACAGCCTACCGTGGCTGTAACCTAGGCTTTGGAATGCAGCTAAAGCTTGGGTCACTGACATCATCAGCCCCACCCCCTCTTGCTGATCAATCAGAGTCAGAGCCCAGTTGCATGCAGGTTGGGCACAGTGCACAGAGCGGTAAACATGCACTGGGTGGCTTCTGTGGCATTTAAACTGGGATTTAATTCAGTTGGAAACCAATATTTATGTTCAACTGAAATGTTTTCCTAAGGATTACTTGATGATAGTTGATGACAGGTTAATGGCACCATCCCAGTAGATAGGGTAAGTCTGTGTAACGTATAACCACCCGCAAGTGGTGTGATGGTCATTTTCAAACATTTCTGAAAGTATTTTATCATCATTTTACACAGAAGTGGGAAATCCAGGACTAGAAAGTAAAAACAACTTTGTTCTGACTGCCTGTACAGCTCTGCTGCAGCCAAGATCCTGGATTTGCCACCTCTGATTTGACCTGCATTTCTTTTCCATATGGGAATTGTTTTTCAGTACTCCCCCTAGTGGCTGTGGCTTTGATGCATGCGTTTAGTGACATATTGTGTTTAATGAAGTAATAAAGGGCTACATATTACTATTAGAGTTTACTACATAGAACTGGAAGCTGAACGTCTTTGGTGTTTCAGCTGACTCTAAAACAGCTGTACGTCTTCCCCAGGGGGACGCACTCACTGGCCTGGACCATGAGCAATGAGTCTGCCGTTTGGAAAAACCTAACAGAAAGTCCCACAGTAAGTATCTCTCTCTCTCTCTCTCTCTCTCTCTCTCTCTCTCTCTGTGTCTTATTCTTTCTCTGTCTCCTTCTTCCTGCACTTCTCTTTCATTACCGCCAATCTTCCTCCGCAACTATCTCCAGACATGAAAATAGAAAATATCCTGTTCTGTGTTCTCAGTAATTGAATTCTCAGCCTGATGTAAATAGATTAAGGTCTGCTGAGAACTTTCATTCAGAGCTCCCAGCATAGAACAGCAGTGTCAGAAAAACAGCTACCATATCTGCTGACTTCTTTTATTAATGAGAGTAAATCCTGATCAGTGATCAGCTTTGGGTGGGGACTTTGCTGTGCTGGAGAGCATTTGATGCCTTACAAGTCAGAACTGCTTGAGAATAGAAGATCTACAGCACTGCCAGTGACTCTAATGCTGTTATTATTGTTTTTAAAACTTTTATCTTCTCAGGAACGGCTCTGTTTTTCAGATGCAACTACTTCCAGCAAGTAGAAAATACATGATACCAGTGTAAATGTAAACTTGTTTCAGCATTTGGAGTGTCTGCTGCATGATTGTGGTATAGAGTTCTGGTAAGGGTCAGCAGAAATGAGATATATAGAGTAGAGATAGGAGACAGTAGGGTTGGGGAATAGAAAGTAAAGGTAGGGGTCAGTAGGTTTGGTGAATAGAGTACTGGTATAGAGTACCGGTAGTGTATTGTTGGGATATAGAAAGTACAGGATCAGTAAGGTTGGGGTATGGAGAGTAATGGTTGGGGTCAGTAGGTTGGGATATAGAAAGTACTCTAAGGAGTCAGTAGGGTTGAGGTACAGAGAGTAGAGTCAGTTTTTAGTAATGTTGGGCAATAGAAAGTAAAGGGAGCAGCTGTGGTCTGGTGGTAAGGGAACCAGCCTTGTGACGGTTCAAATCCCTGAACTGGCAGGACAAGACTGAAGTGCCCTTGAGCAAGGCACTGAACTCCTCAGCTGCTCCCCAGGCACTGAGGATAGGGCTGCCCACTGCTCCAGGCATGTGTGCTCACTAGTGTGTATGTGTGCATCACTGTGTGAGGATGGGTTAATTACAGAGGATTAATTTCCTGTGTGTGCACAACACAGTGGGTTAAAAAAGTATAATTACTTATTACTCGAGAGTACTCATAAAGGTTATTAGGGTTGGGGTATAGAGACTACTGAATCGGAGTCAGCAGGTTTGGGGTATGGAGATGGTGGGTGGTCTAGCTGAGATAATGAATTCTAGATCAAGTCTTTGTACATAACGGTTCTCACAGTTCTACACATTGACTCTCCCATTTTGGATTAATAGACTGTTAATTAATAGACTGTTAATAGACTGGTTATAACTGCATGATTTAGGGGTCTACAGGAAGGCATAGGAAGGTAATTGTAGGTGTTGTCTGTGTATCAGATGCTGCATTCATTTCCTATTCTTGTTCCCATTGACGGTAGGTCGGGCACAGATGACAGTTAAACAGGTGGCGAGGCAGGAGGTGGTGTGTGCCAGTGGGCTTTGATGTCTTTCAGAAAGAGACACTGTGTGTATTGTTGGTGGTCCGGATCCCCCTCTCGCTCTTTACAGTAGTGAACACTGCACTTAACAACTCAACTCGGAACAAAAAAGCACACACCTGTGGCCTCCTCAACCCACTCGGATTGAGACAAGTGCTTGCCGTCATGCAGAACAGAGGAGCTTTCACACACAGTCGCTCACATGCGTTTTCATTAGGACTGAAAGTTTCACGATCAAACAAAAGAATCTTTTGAAGCTCAGAATTGAAAAGAACATCATTCTGACAGGAGACCTCTGAACAAGACCATTCCAGTTCTGTTTGAGTCCAACTTTTAGGGAAAAAATATGCACATCATGTTTTGAAAATGAACACATGGATATTAACGGTGTCTTTGACACTGCGTCTGATCTTGGTGGACTGTGATGTGGCATCAGTTTTTCAGTTGGAAACTGTTTGATTCTCCGTGTCAGACCTCCAATTTCGTGGCTGCAAACCAAGCAAATGAACATCAAAAGGGCAGCAGAACAGCTCATCTTGTTCATCAGTCATGTACAGTCATGTGAAAAAGTTAGGACACCCCACAAACACCTTTGATAATCTTAATATATTTAAACATATTGACATTTGATCTTTATTTTCACTATTTTATGAGCTATGTTGATACTATATTAAAGCTGGATAAATGTTTTGTAAACTTCATTTGTAAAATGTAATCAAATCAAATAAAAGAAATGTTATTTTGAGGATCAAGTCAGGACATCCCTACATCCTCACAATTAGAATCATGTGCAGCAAATAATTAGGCCATCATTAGTGAGGACTTTAGAGTAGCCTGTTTTATTTAAACCTCAGACATTAGTTTGGTTTGCTCTTGATTGTTGAAGTGAGTTGGCTCACCATGGCCAGATCCAAAGAACCTTCTGATGTCTTTAGCAAGAAAGTTGTAGACACAGATAGTCTGGGAGTCTGGGAAGGGATTTAAACAGATCTCAAAACAATTAGAAATTACAAGTGGAGAACATTTAAAACAACTGCCAACATAGCCAGGTCAGGTTGTCCTACCAAGTTCAACTCAAGAGCAGACCACAAAATGCATATAGAAATCTCAGTCTCTAACAAACCTAAAATGTCATAAGAGGTCCTACAGGTAGCTCTTTTTCCTTCGCTCGGTCCTCACTAAGCTTCACATCCACAGGCTTGTTATGAGCCCTTTAACTGCCTTTTCCAAATTAGCTGAATGAGCTGGACACCTGTTCATTTGGGGGGGGTGAATGTACTCTTTTACAGGAGTGTTTTTCAACAATGGTCCTGGAGGCACCCCTGCCCTGCACATTTTAACTGTAACACAACCCATGCAACTCTGAAAAGGAAGCAGGAAAAGCTCTAAAAAATGCAGGGTAGGGGTGCCTGCAGGACCAGGGTAGAAAATACTGTTTTAAAGGGACAGTAGCAAAACAATGTGTTGAATTCGAAGGGACACTAGAAGGAATGTTAAATGTTTTTGCTAAATTAAGCCACACAAATGTTATACATGGATCTCAGTGAAAAAAATTAATTCTAAAATGTTGGATGTATTCCTGCAGTTTCTAAATTGTGTTGCTCTTTTAACCGTTGCAGTTTTTTTCTGTAAACTTTGAAATTGCTCACCCTTACTAACTGCATACAGTATACATTAAAGGTTAAAGCATTTCAGAAAGTCTGTTTTCTACCTGGAGTGTCTGACCTGACTGACCTCTGACTTGGTTGTTTACTCAGGAACTCCCCCTGGAGCCTGGTGGGCAGGATGGCTACGTCCTCCTGCTGGTCCTCTTGTCTATCTTCCTCGGGGGGGCGCTGGTCTTGCTGTCTGTCCTACTGATCGCCTGCCGCAGATGCTGTGAGGGGGACCGGCACTATGCTCAGTGAGACCAAAGCCTCAGAAAACACACACACCCACACACACATATGAACTGTTTTTGAACAGAAATCAAAAGTATTACTAGGGCATTTTGTCCATCTTTTGCTGCAGTAACAGCTTCTTCTGGGAATGCTTTAAACTAGTGTTTCTCAACACTGGTCCTGGAGGCACCCATGCCCTGCAGGTTTTTCTGAATTCCCTGCTTTAACACACCCCTGGAAACCCTGAAAGGACTTGTTAAGAAGCTAATTAGTTGAATCAGGTGTAATGGGAGCATGGAAAGCTCTAAAATATGCAGGGCAGGGGTGTCTCCAGGACGAGGGTTGAGAAACACTTTTTTTTTCAGCAAAAGCCTTGGTGAGGTAAGGTTGGATGATTACATCTGCCACTCCACTTAGGTGTTCAGTGGAGCTTCTTCCTGCCAGAGAAAACCATAGTACAATGCTGGTGGGCCTTATAACCCTCTAACCCATGCTGAGTATTGGGCATTGTGGCTCATGTACCATTCAACTGGAAATCCTTTTCTATTGCGCTTATATAAGCTGTATACACCCAAAAGAGTGGCATCACTGGGTGCAATTTAAAGTAGCTTAACATGCAGTTATAAGTGGTGCCTGGTAGCATTTGGACATGTGGTGTATGCAGAGAGAGCAATGGACAAGAGTGTCTGTATGAAAACAGATAGTTTGAAGAAGGCAGTTCAGGGAGCTGCAGGTGGGAGGAGAGCTACTGCGTGGTCAGTGAGTGGGATGGTTATACAATAGATAGAACTGATATTATCAGCAGGTGACATGTTAGAGCAGCAGCTCCAGTGGTCTGGGATTGAGGGTCTGGCCCTTGTTCTGTCCTTTAAAGATCTGCTGTAACATTAGTATTAGTGCCAGACATCACAGAACACCTTCTGAGTCCACGAAGGTCAGGCCTTGACAGATGTTTCAGTAAAGTGGCCTGGCAGAGCTAAGACTGATGTATCTCTGACTTCCAGAAGCTCCAGAGCGGAGTAGTATTTTCTCATGAAAACAGTTCCACCCACTGTGTGTTGGTGGTAAGGCTGATGCATTAGGACTTCAGTTCCGCTTGTGCATTCAGCATTCTTTTATACTGAGTAGATAACAGCTAACATAGACCTCCATTGTTAGCTACACTATATGGGCAAAAGTATTTGGACACTTGTTCATTCATTGTTTCTTCTGAAATCAAAAGTATTAAAAAGAGTTTCTCCTGTTTTGTTTTGAATAACTGGCTCTGCTGTCAAGTGATTTTGGAGCTTTGCTGTACGGATGTGAATGCATTCACCAGCAAGATCATTAGTGAGGTCAGGAGGTTTGATGATCATTACCCACCTCATATCCAACTATGCCAAAAGTATTAGTTGGAGCAGTGTTTCTCATCCCTGGTCCTGGAGCCACCCCTGCCCTGCATATGTTAGAGCTTTCCCTTCTCCAACCACACAGCTCACATCAGCACAGCTCATTAGCAAGCTGAGGGGCAGGAACTGTGTTAAAACAGGGAATCCACAGGTGAGAAACCCTGGAATGGAGTACCATCATTCCAGATAACACACTTCCAATGCATCACAGCTCTTTATTGGGGAGCTTGAAACCCTTTTACTCTACGCCTGGCATTAGGTATGGTGCCAATAGTTTCTTGTTTGTTCATCTGCTTCAGAGAGTCCAGTTCTGTTGGCAGTACTTCTCTACAGGGACTAGACAAGGAGGTGATTGCATTCATTAGAAGGGGTGTCCACAAACATTTGGACTTATAGCATACTTTAGCTTAATATCGGCAGTGTGAAAAAAAGAGAATCAGGTATTAAATACGGCTCTGTGTGAAGCAGTCTGAAGCTCCAGGTTTGATTTCCAGCCTAACGGAGGGAACAGTTCCTCCTGCAGTGGTTATTTCACTGCCATCCATCTTTGGTGCCAGGTTCACTGTTGTGTATGCTGGGCCTTCCTGTCAGGGACGGGAGTGGTGTGTGTGTGTGTGTGTCTGTGTGTATCTGTGTATGTGTCTGTGCGTTTGTGCGTGTGTGTGTGTGTGGCAATGGAAAGGTACGGAGTGTGCCGGCGCTCCGACCAGGCTGGAGAACTGCAGCTCTCACAAATGACGAGGCTAATGAGATCTCATAGCAGCCATCAGGCATGATTAATCTCTCCTGGCGTGCAGAGCACGCTCCGACACCGGCTCTCACACTCACACTTACACTCACTCATACACACACACACATTCTCTCACACACACAGTGAGCAGTCACAGGGTAGATTGCTTTGGACTGAAAAAAGCTCCCCCAGTTTATCCTCACTGCTCTGCACTCCCATATGGATGGAGAAACTGCCTCTCTGTTACTGCGTTGGCTCAGTTCAGGGCAGTGAAGTGGCAAAAATACAACATCACTAGGCTTTAAGAGTCTGTAGCCCAGAAAATCACAATTTCCAGATTGTCCTTTGGTCAAACATTTGAGGCAGAGTGAAATCAATGATTTCACTTCACTCCATATATGAAAGCAAAAAAGCTAAAACAGCTCATTTTCATTTCATTGTATTTTTTATGTCACAAAAGATACATTTGCATACTGTATTTCCAACAGTTCAGCCTCCAACCGAAAATCCACTCCCATTACTGCTGAGGTTTAACAAAGGATTTCAGTCTGGGATACTCTTGGAAGGAGGCACAATACTGAACAGTCAATCAGAACAGATCGGATCTACTAGTGTAACTCAATAACCTGGAATGTCTTGGCCAGATTGCAGTACTTCCTTGGCCTGCCTGGTTCCCAGATTTATCAATCAAGCATTTATGGGGCCAGCTGGGATTCTAGCATTGGCAACTGAGGAGTGTGCAGGATTTACAGGCCCAGCTGCAACATCTGTGGGCAAATGTGCTGCAGGAACCATATCTCAAATTGTATCCAGGCTAGAGGCCCAACAGGGTACTAGAGCCTCCTTTCAGTTGTACAGTTTTTGCCAATAATCTTGTCCTTTCACTTTAATATTGTAATCACATTATCGCAATATCATCATTACATTCACACATAGAAACTATCGTTCCTTTCCAATTTCTTCTTGGTGTGTTGTGTTTTTTTTTTTTTGGTCAGTGAGTGTATTTTTTTGTTTCGATATTCAAAATATTTTTGTAATAAATCCCTCTGCTGGGAAAGTACATGCACAAGCCTTGCACTCCACTGGCCCGCACCCCTCACTTGAGTTCCATCTAATCACCACACAACACATGAGGCACTCACTGCAAAGTCTCTGAGTTTCATACTTGAATTCTGAGCATTGTTTATCTTTCTTAGTTTTTGATCTCTTGTTTTGTGCTTATGATCTTAACAGTGAGAATTGGAATGCCCCATATAAAAGCCCTGCACATTCATCCTGCCTCAGCCCCTTCATTTCGATTTTGAAAATGTAAATTCTAAAATTGGAAATCTGTGTGTGTGTGTGTGTGTGTGTGTGTGTGTGTGTGTGTGTGTGTGTGTGTGTGTGTGTGTGTGTGTGTGTGCGAGCGTGAGAGAGAATCCCCTAAACTGCTCTGTTGTCTGTATTAAAGGTTCCTCCTGTGCTTCAGAGGCAGTGATGATCCAGAGAAAACCACCACATCCTATCTGGAGGAGTCACAGCCTGTGCATGGTATGGGCGTCTTTAGTGTGCTGATTAATCAGGGTTGAATTAGGAGAGTTTTATCATCCAAATGTCTTTCTCAAGAACTAGAGAACACTGCATTCCTCCCTTTCCCTGAAATCCACATTAACTGAGTGAGTGGGACACCTGCTCATAGCAGTTTTTCACAACCCTGGTCCTGGAGGCCCCCCTGCCAGCACTCCATTCAACTCTGAAGGTTTGTTAAAGCTGATTAGTTGAATCAGGTGTGTGGGAGTGGGGGGCTCTAAAATATGCACGGTAGGGGTGCCTCCAGTACCTGGGTTGAGAAACACTCAAACACAACCCTGTTTCTGTACTCTATTTGAGTTTGCACTCATGTGCTGTGATTGTTGTGGTGAAGAGTGGTTGCTGTGTTTATCCCTGCAGAGATCACTATCCGTGTGGACGAGTCGGACTGTGTGTCAGCTGGCAGCTCTCATGATGCTGAGACCGAGCGATTCCTCTCCACGGGAACCACCGGTCGTCGGGTATCCTTCAACGAGGCTGCACTCTTCGACCACAGCAAGAAAGCGCAGGAGAAAGGTCGAAGGTCTGCAGCCTACTCACGGCATCCCCCACCTACTCACACCATATCTGTGTGTGTGTGTGTGTGTGTGTGTGTGTGTGTGTGTGTGTGTGTGTGTGTGTGTGTGTGTGTGTGTGTGTGTGTCTGCATGTGTGTGTGTCTGCATGTGTGTGTGTGTGTGTGTGTGTGTGTGTGTGTGTGTGTGTGTCTGCATGTGTGTGTGTGTGTGTGTGTGTGTGTGTGAGGGATGTGGGCTGACTCAATTATAAAGTATTAAACATGCGGACTAATGTAGATCAGCCAGCCCACGCTTAGACAGACACACATACACATGCACTCACAGATATGCACACTTTTCCCAGGAGTGCATTTTCATTTATCAACTTTCATTTTAACCATATGAGGCACATTATCTCTCTCTCTCTCTCTTTCTCTCTCTCTCTCTCTCTCTCTCTCTCTCTCTCTCTCTCTCTCTCTCTCTCTCTCTCTCTCTCAGATACACACTCACTGAAGGTGACTTCCACCACCTAAAGAATGCCAGGCTCACCCACCTCCACCTCCCTCCCCCTGCTCTTAAGATCGTCACCATCCACGAGTGTGAGTCACTGGAGAACAGTATCGCCATGACAACCCGCCCCGTCGCTAAATCCAGCCTCTCCATCTTCCAGGTAATAGTCCAGGACTCCAGATTCAGAGTGGGAGAAGGGGCGGGGTCTGACAGGGCAGAGGAAATCAGGGGGCACTGCTGTAGATTGAGGGTCAGATGACTGTCTTTACAGCGTCTTCTTAATTTTTGGACTGCTTTGATTATAGGACTTTCCTAATTATTGGAGTGTTTTGATTATAGGAGTGTTTTGATTATAGGAGTGTTCTGATTACTGGACAGCCCTGATTACTGGACAGCCCTGATTATAGGACAGTTCCAACTATTGGACTGTTCTGAATACTGGACTGTCTAATTTGACTGTTATGAATATTGGACTGACCTGATTATAGAACTGACCTGATTATTGGGGTGTTCTGGGGCGTATTATAAACATCAGTAGACCTAGAAATCTAGAATAGGTTTTCTCAGGTTCTGGGAAACAGGCCGTTTATGTTCTAGAGTGATTCTGAAGTGCTGGCTGGTTCTGGTAATGGAAGTACTTAATGAACTGTTCTCTAAAAGGGTAAATATATGTGGCACTCAGACCACCGGGCTGTTGGTGGTAATTCTGTAAAGCCTCTGTGTTTGGTTGGTCCTCAGCCCCCAATGTGTCCACTGCCGCAGACAGCCCTGGTCAGCCTGAGTCTCAGTCCCAGTTCAGCTCTGCCAGGAGATGCCCTTAATTCCACTGTGGATACCAGCTTCTGTGAAAACCCACCGACTCCCAGTCCTGAACCTTCAGGCCCTAGCCTGGTGAGATACACATGATACACACACACAGACACACACACACACACACACACACACACACACACACATACAAACACTGAATGACATAGAACTTAGAAGTAATAATTCAGATCATTAATACAGAAGATAATAAGTTAAGGTAAATCACAGGTAAAAATGATCAGCATCAAATAAGCCCAGCTTTAAACAGCTGAGGAGCTGCTCACTGTTCAGAGCATGATCATGTCCTCAGAGCTGTAAATATGGCCTGCTTGGTAAAGAAAGAATGGATGATTCACTCATAGGCAGACCACAGTCCAGGTCTTGACTCTGACACTGACACTGAAACAGTTTAATCTAGTCTTTACAGCACATGTAGCTCAGGAAAGTCACAGACTATGCATGTCACATGACACGCATTGACCATATTACACATGACTTACTACTTAGCCACTACTGTTTTGGGATGCTTTCAGGACAACAGCATTATATCCAGTAAAACCAGATATGACTTATATAAGGAGGCCAATCACCAGCTGAAATATAAATGGTTTTACAATTGATTGTACAATTTGTATGTTGGTCCCATCATCGAACCTGTTCTTGGACCCTCATTGATCCTACCAAGTATGACGGGCGACCAATGGGGCCAAACTGGTGGAGGTAGGGAGTATAGAAGGAAAAATCAAACGTCGGTATCGGTAGACAGGTAGGGGCAGGTGATTGGTTGAGGAAAGGGGTTGTAGCATTTGAGTCTCCTGATAGAACCTTCACTCAACATGGGTCTGTTGATGGACAAAGTCCCTCACTTCAGCAAATTGAGCCAATCAGTTTGCTGGTTGTACCAAGAGTGGAGGAGGGTGGTATTGCAGCACTAGTGATAAATAATTAAGCTCTAACCTGATTGGACATTAAATTATTGGAGACATTAAATGCTAATAGAACAACTAGACTACTTCAGTATACAGGAGCACTGAATCATTATGATGTTCCAGACCTTGGCTTGAGGAAATTTTCTCTAACTAAATTTTAATTAAACACCTCTGACCTGCACATTAAACACCTCGTTACTATTCCCTTCTTATTCTGCAATAACTGTATATGACAGCATATCTGTTTCTTTTGCAATTGTATATAGAGCCTAAAATATATGCATAATTTTGCACTGTTTATTTTATTTTATTTTATTATATGGTACATGTTTCACTGTGAGAAGTGGCTTTTTTATTTTAAAGTTGAACAAAAGTCCAGAGGTGGGCAAAAAGTGGAATATTTATTCCATATAGTGTTGCTATCACACAAAAAACCTCATATCTCCATTTTTGTCATTTTCATGTTTTGACATAATGTGAATCAGGCATGAATGGACCAATAGAAATGCTCCAAAAAGACATGCAATAAAATATTTTACATTGACTTACAACTGAATGTTGAGAAGGCTCTTCCTTCCCTGTAAAGTTGCTATTTTGGTGATTTGTTTTTTTGGGAAGAAATTAGATTATTCTAAAGAGGGAAAACAAGTAAGAAGACTGACTGAGAATTATTTTTTCAGATGGAGGTGAGAGGGGTCAGTCCGGTCACTGGGCGTGAGGGAACATCCCTCTCCGCCACGGCCCTGTCCTCCTCAGGGGGCGCATCTCAGGGTCCAGTGCTGCAGTTCTTCACCAAACTGCGGCGCCACGCCAGCCTGGAGGGAGCAAGTCCCTATTTCAAGATCAAGAGATGGAAGTTCGACAGCAGCCAGAGAGCCTCCAGCCTGGACACCAGAGGTAAACGCACACACACACACACACACACACACACACACACACACACACACATAACATTAGAATATCGTAAAAAGGTTTTTGGTTCATAATTTAATTAAAAAATGTAAATGACATTTCATAGGCATAACATTTTAAATCCCGATTTCAAGCTGATATTGTCTGAGTAATTTATTGAAAATTAAAATGAAACATTATAATAATTTGGGATTCTGGATTTATGATTTTCAAGAGTTATACTGATGAAAATAAAACAAGAAGGGCATGAAATATTTCATTTTGCCTGTAATGAATATAAAACTTTAGTGGTGTTGTGAGGGGCATGTAGTATTGTTTAAAGATAGGTGGTCATGGATATGTTGGCTGCCTAATAAAGTTTGCTGTGTAAGGGGTGTTTAGAATTTGGGGGAAAGGTTGTTAGGTTCAGAAAGTTTGAAAAGTTGTTAGTTGCATCTTCTTGTATTATTTATATTCAGTATATGACCGTTTATCTTTTTGAGTGAAATTCTGGACACCAGTTAACTTTTTCATGATATTTAAATATTTTAAATGCACTTATTTTTTATTTAAATAAATAAATAACAGGTATTATGGATATTCAGTAGATTCAGATAAACAGATGTTCAGGCACAGAAACAGAGTTTCCAGAATAGCTGAAACTTGTTTTCTACTCAGTCTGGACACGAGACAAAATATGCTGTAATATATCAGTAAATAAATCTCGTTACATAAACACATATTAAATGAATACCATCCTCCCTCTGTAAATCCTCTATGTGTTAGCAAAGATAGGTTTTCTAAACTGTGATGCTAACGACATATATAATAAACGTTGATTTGATTGATTGATTGACCTTTATCTTCCTTCCCAATAACACTGCAATCCCACGTTTCCTTCTGGGAGCAGCTGTTAGTTCAAATATTTGTCTATTTGTGCAACTGTTTGACTATGAGCATAAGATTACCTATAAAGTTACAAAAAATGTGCAAGGTTAAAGTGACAGGAAGTGACAAAATAAGGGTTTTTAGAGTGAAAATCCACTCCAGGATTAACTACCTGGATGGCTCTGCTGCAGCTCAGCTGGGTGGATTTTTACTTTCTGCCACCTCTGTTCCTCTGTACCTGTTTAGGTGGGAACTGAAGGGCATGTGTTGATTGATGACAGACAGTGTCTGTAATAATGAATTGCACAGGTGGCAACTAGGAAATGGAGACCGGCTGTAGAATCCATAAAACAGATGTTTTCCCAGCCTGGGGGAGGGAGACTCACTCACACTGAACCTGAAATTGCCTTGGATTGTCGTTATACTTCTAAACTGAGCAATTCAGCTGAGAATGGTTGAAGACTTCATTATCAGCACACTTCACTGGAAGAGGTGTGGACAGTGATGGTCAGACTGTGTGTGTGTGTAATTCTGTTTGTGCAACACTGGAGAATGTTCTTGGGTGGGTTAAAGGGAGTGGTTGCTTTTGGGTGCCAAGACTTCCGCTCCAGCAGATGGTCGGTTGATGGCTCTTTCCTTCCAAAGAACCATGGGCGAGCAAGCAGTCTTTTCTTATTCCAACTGTGTGTGAGTGTGTGTGAGTGTGAGTGTGTGTGTGTGTGAGAGAGAGAGAGAGAGAGAGAGAGAGAGAAGGGGGGGGGGGTGTATATCAGGCATCTTTCTCTCACACTCTCAGATGAAGTGCCTCTAGAGGAGCAGTACTGGCTCCATTAAAAGCCAGATTATGAACAAACAGGACCATTAAAATACAAAAAAATAAAAAATAAAAAACAGACTGAAAAGAACCTCATGAACCAGCTGTCAGTGCAGAATAAAAATACATACAGCCAGCCATGGCTCATCACACAGCACAGAACAGACAACAACAGGGGCAGAGGTGAAAATGAAGCTTCATCTGGGAATCAGATCTATTTCAGGATTTTTGTTTATGTTTTATTCTAAAAATAAGTGAGTAAAACAAGTTTGAACGAAACAAAGATAAAATCAGACCTGTCTGATTGTCCCATGTATTCTAAAGAGCTCAGTAGAATGACACTGTGATTGATTGACAGTCCCATCTTGCAATGCATCAGAGCCAGAGGTAATTAATCCAGGTCCATCAAAAATCCCCCCCTAACCTTCAGCCTGGCCAGCTCTGCCTGCAGGGTAGAGAGCATTAATTTAGAAATTTATTCTGTTATAGATTACTGGTTTCTGATCACTATAGATTATTGAATACTTATTACTCAATTACAATTACATTAAAAATGTAATAGTAACAATCACAAATCACAAAATAATACTATATTAAAGTAATGAAATCTGATTACTTTTGGATTTAAACCATGTGTTCAAATAAAGACATTTAATATAAATTCACATTGTCCTGTGTGTCTAAATACCAAATACCAAACCGTCTCATGCCCACGTCAACACATCATCCATAACATTACAACCACCTCTTGTTACTATTGACATGGTGGCATGTTAAAAAAGTTTGGACACACCTTCAATTCATTCAGTGCGTTTTCTGTATTTTCATGACTATTTACATTGTAGATTCTCACTGAAGGCATCAAAACTATGAATGAACATATGTGGAGTTCTGTACTTAACAAAAAAAAAGGTGAAATAACTGAAAACATATTCTAGTTTCTTCAAAATAGCCACCCTTTGCTCTGATTAATCTTGGCATTCTCACAGTGAGCTTCAAGAAGTAGTCACCTGAAATGCTTTTCCAACAGTCTTGAAGGAGTTCCCAGAGGTGGCTCATTGAGAGAATGCCAAGAGTGTGCAAAGCAGTAATCAGACCAAAAGGTGGCTATTTTGAAGAAACTAGAATATAAAATATTTTTTTCAGTTATTTCACCTTTTTTTGTTTAGTACAAAACTCCACGTGTTCATTCATAGTTTTGATACCGTCAGTGAGAATCTACAATGTAAATAGTCATGAAAATACAGAAAACACATTGAATGAGAAGGTGTGTCCAAACGTTTGGCCTGTACTGTATTATGCTTCTATCCAACCCTGTTGCTAATTTTTGGTCCATAGGGAATGGGTTCTTTTCCATTCATGAATCTAATAAGGTGAAAGTGGGCAATTCCAGGTCTGGAGGGCCAGATTCCTGCCTTTTTATTTAGCCTTTCCTGTTTAAGCACACCTGATTCAACTCACCTGTCAAGTGCCAGGTCTAGCAGGGAAAGCAGGAAACTGTTACATGGGTGGCCAATGCAGGCCAGAATCCAGCACAGAGACTTCCAGCCAGTCTTCGAGCCAAAACAGGAAAGACATGGCCCCTCACTAGGGAAGACTTAATGAACCTAATTACTCGATTACAACAATGGATTAATTGTCAAGTATGACTTCAAAACTAACATATTTCATTTCTGAGCTATATGAGGATGAGTAGCTGAACTGAAGGTCCAAATACATTAATTGTGGGTCACTCCAGACCCATGGCATGTGCTGATTATGTCCATGTCATTCCATCATTCAGGCTCCCCAAAGCGGAGACCATTCCAGAGGCAGCGAGCCGCCAGTGAGAGCATGGATGAGGAGGAACACGGTGCCCACCACATCGACCTTATCCAGTACATTGCCCGCACCAAGGACATAACCTACTGCCCCACCAGGCCGGCACCACGCCTCCTTTCCCCCCCTTCCACACCCCCACCGTCCCTCGGCAGGTATCTTTAATTCCCTCTCCCATCTGTCTGCCGCAGCAACCATCCACTCCTCCTGCACCACGCAAACGAGCCATTCCATGCTGGAGTGAAAGCGCAGAGTTTTAGCAGGGCAATGTGACCTTATTAGCACCTGACATCAATCAAAAAACACTGGTGCACTTGTGAAGATTGCAGATGCTTTGGAAGTGCCTTCAGAAGTGATTTTCTCAAGTGTCTTGTATCTCAGCGAGGCATGTCAGCCTTTGCTTAATCCACACCAGTGTCATTGGTTGCATTGCTCTTACATTTACATGTACTGAGTCTCATGGCTGTGCAGTAGTTCTGTCACATTAACCACAGTGTGTGGCATAGTACAGTACACCATCTGTGCTTCTGCAGTGACATCTGCTTGAATCTCTTCTTGCCTGCTTGAAAGCTGTCAAGGGAAAAATGTGTATGATCTATAGACATACTGATGTGTAAAAGAAAGCCTGAATCAGCTGTGTCCTTGTGAGACACAATCCCATCATTTCCTGTGGAAGTATTTTATCATTTCTCATGGGCACATTTTGTGTTCCTCTGCAGGTTAGAGGTGGAGGTGATGGTGGAGCCCAGCTGCAGCAGATCAATGGGGCCTGGGGTGATCGGCCTTAGTACAGAGTCCCAAGATGAGACTTCAGGAGTGGGCTATCGTCGGGAGAGCACAGATACCCAGACCCTTTACCGTGACATCTGGACCCTGCGTGCCTCTCTGGAGCAGTATGTCTCTTCTGACCAGAGTAGCAACAACGACAAAGACTCAGTACACAGTGATGCGGACAGTGTGAGTTCACTTAGGCTTAGGGTGGAGAAGGACGGACTACCTAGATTTCCCTCTGAGGATATCGGGGACGGCATGGAGGGGGACACAGGTATGCTCAGGGACAAGGGTTTAGAGAAACGAGGGAAGCAGGACAGTGTGGACTCAGAGAAGGGGAGTGATGGTGAATCAGGAACACGGAAACTTCTACAGATGGATAGCGGCTATGCTTCTATCGAAGCCCCTTCCCGTGGGCCAGATGAAATACGGCTGTTCCGGAGTGGTAGTGAGAGCAAAGAAGGGTCAGCTGTGGAGCGCCGACAATTTTTCACCAGTTCAGGTCATAGGGGAACTGTGTGCGAAAGCTTTGAGACAGATATTTTCGATGAAGAACTAGAAGAGGAACCTGCAGGAGCCAGTGGAGGTAGCGATGGCTTGATGAAACTAGATGAGGGTGTTATGGTGTGGTCACCCTATGGCCAAATGTTTACTCAGTCTGACACCACCCAGCCACGTGCCCCAGTTCTATCTCGGCGAGACTACAGCATAGATGAGAAAACTGATGCACTCTTCCATGAATTCTTGCGCCATGATCCCCAGTTTGACCAGCAGGAATCTCCGGCACGTTCCAAGCACCGTTCCCGCGTACACCTGCGCAAGCAGTGGCAGCGCTCCAAGCAGTACAGTGACCCAGGTCAGCGCTTCCACTCTTCTTTCGACCGGTGCCGCACTCCACTTCGCCGCGGAGAAACCGTGAACTATCCACTTGAGAGTAGCTATCAGAGCACCCTTCCCCGAATTGTGAGCACTGCTGATGAGGAGGGCAGCGAGGGGGCATCCAGCCTTCCTGAGACATGGAAAACTCATCAGAATGCCACAGCTTTGAGGGTCAGCATTGATTCAAGTGGGGATGTCAAGGACAAGGTGGAAGTTTCATCCTCTCCACCCCCTCCCATGACTGAAAGCATCGTGGTGCCATCAGAGGTCCCAGCAGAGGAGTCTGGGCAAATGGGTCGACCCCATGAACCCCGTGATGACCACTCTCCCCCACAGTTGTCCGAAACAGGGTACGGCCCCCAGACCATCACAGCTGAGCTGAGTGATAAGCTGGTCGTGAATCTCGAGGAGCGTCTGTACTCGGGTCTGCGCAGGACAAGGGAACAGCCAGAGTGTGTGCTGACGGCCACACATGCCTCCCCCGACCATAGCCCAGTGTAGCATGCGGCTCCACTCATCCCTACCAACTCTATGCTTACATCTACAGGGCTTTGACGGAAATTACCCTTAAACCCAGAGTATAATGACCCAACGCTCTCCAACTAACACCAACAAACCCAGCTGTTACATGTGACACTCTTGTGTGTGATTGTTGGGAAACTCTACAATGCTCTTCCTCCCCTAACATTGGTTCATTTGGCTTGTGAGTTCATATATCAGAAAAGTACAAATCCAGCTGCTAGCATTAGAACATTGCTGTTGCTTGGGAAGTGTTGGGTCAATATGCCATGGCCTTTCAGTGCTGATCTGAGACCAGATTCTGCTGTCACTGTAAGGTTAAAATCAAGACAGAGGGCAAATGATCTGGTTCCAGATCAGTGTTTAAGGGAAGTTCCACTCTACTTCATCTCCACTCGGTTGAGTAAGAGGAGATTAAGACCCTTACCTCACATCTGACATATTTTTGAATGGTATTTGTGTTAGTTTGTTTGTTATTGCTTTTTTTAGGCTTCATTTAGCTATGTGTCGAGCTCAAAAGCCAATATATTATCTGCACTAGGTAATCCACTGTGAAATTGGGTGCTACTAGACTTCCGATTAATTCTATGTTGTTCTTCATTGATTTGCCATATTTCTATATAGTATCTCGATTTCACCTCTTCCTCTTTTTGAACAGAAAGCTCTTAACTCTAAGTGTGATCTCTTGACAAAAATTGAACTTTTATCATGTATGATAGGCTAAGCATTCATCTTAATGCTTGCAAATAATGTTTTGTTAAAAATGCTTGACTTTTGTCTCTAGTATTTCCACCATGTAGTTTAGAGTAGCCGTCAGACTTTCCATCTAGTTTTCTGAAAGCCAGTCTTAGTCTATGGTACAATGAGCACAATGACGATGTAAGTGGAGATCACACATTAACGGGTAGCAATGACTACACTCTACGCACTAATTGGTTGAGCACTGCACTGAGGTCATTCATTATATATAAGCTTCCCTTGATTGATGTCCTGAATGTGCCACCAGTTTAGTTCCTCAGCTAATACTGTTTCCTGTCCCAACTACATCTCAAACTACTGTTCTGTCAGTCTGGCTGTAAACAAGTGTAATTTCAGACTCATCTAAAGTGACTAAATGAGGTATGTTTGTTGCACTACAATGATCCATGTGTGACCTCTGCTTTTGCACCTTCATCACAGCTCCAGAAGCCACAGTGTTCTTCATTAAGTGTCCTTGTCATTTAAATGTGTCGTTGTTTATTCTAGAACTGCTGAAATTGGGGAAACTGCCTTTTGTTGAACCAGTGTTGCTCATGGCCATGCTGTTTATTTATTATGCTTTTAATATTTAATGTCAATGTACTATATGTGTTTTTATGTTCAGTGTCTAAAGAATGACAGTTGATCTAGAATTAGAGGTTTATGACTGTTTGGTGCCAAATTGTTATGTCAGATAAGCTAACCAACGCAATCAACACAATCAGTTCTAGGGAGAAAATGTATGTATGTGGCAAACAGATCTATATCCCAGTTGGTTTGTGCTAAGATGACAAGCTGGTTTGCGCTAAGGGTCTGAATGAGGTCCATGCTGTCTCCAGAGTCACTGGTGTTTTATTAAATTTGAGGACAGAGGCATGCTGCTTCCTGCATGCTTGTCACAAACTGACCATTATGTGTTCATTAACTTTATTTTTGTGTGAAAACAACAAAAGAGAACCATCCCCAGACCCCAACAACTGCACATCTGGCCTCTGGTAGAAAAAAGAAAACACTGACAAAGGAGTAATTTGTGATGAATACCACATACTCACACAACCCCATATGAGTGCAATGTGCTACAAATACAACCATTCAAGTCAATAGCAATTATTCAATCAGGGGGATTAAAGATAGGAATTTCTATTCAAGGATTCCTGGGCATAGCGGATGTGATTAGGAACTGCTGTTGGCAAGCCTTCTGTAGATCTGTGACAGAGCGTGGGTCAGCTTCTCACAGCAACACTCTTAATTTCTCCCATTGTTTTGTTCTTGATATTGATACTGGCTAATATTGACATCCCATGTTTGTATTGGTTTAATGCAATGATAACTTGTTACTTTTTTGGTCATGGCGTCTCTGGAATTGAAACTTTGGAATAATAGGCCAATATTTTAGAAGGCTGTGCCACTGAGGTCCCATGTAAAGCACTGTTCATTAAATAAATAGCAGCAGTACAGGCTGAGGTGATATATTGTATGCACAGTGGGGGATGCAGTACCCTTTCACTGTGGTGGTTCAAACGTCAAATATGAGAAAAAAGGTACACCATGCTATTGAATTCTAGTAGGATAGCTTTCAAACACAATTCTTTTGCGTGATCTAGATGTTTTAATCAGTAACATAAAAAATTGGTCACAGATATTCTTATTCAGATTACCTTATTTCTCCATGCCCTTTTGTGTAGAACTTCCAATATGGCTGCAGACCCATTGATCTATATTAGAACCAGAGTGATAATAAACAAAGAGAATGCACAGTGTAATACAGTTAGAGAGTGTCACAGTAATAGGAAGAACAGGAGGAGCTTGCTTGAACAACCGTGTTACAAACACAACACGTAAAGTGTCATGAGGCACCAAATAACCTAGGGCATGTGACTGGGTCTCATTTCATCCATTCAACCGACATCAGGGCATTCTTGCCCAGAGAAAGGTCGGTATTGATGCTCCAGTGAAGTGAACACACTGGGTAGCTGTAGAGCTACTTAGAGAATAGCTAGAGAGCTTGTTGGTTCTTAGGCTAACATAACCTTGCAAGCACCAAATGTGTCTACTTCACCTGAGCTTCAGAACCAAGACATTTCTCTGGGTAAGGATGTTATGGTGTTGGTTTACCCTCCACAGAATGGTAAGAGCAGATGGACGTTTGGATGGATGTTTTAAATTTAGTTCCTTAAATGGGTCAGCCATAGCCTTGTGACTGGAAAGTTGTTTGATTCCCTGAACTGGCAGGACATGACTGAAGTGACCTTGAGCACTTAACTCCCCAACTGCTTTCCTGGGTGCAGTGAGTAGGCCTGCCCTCCAATTGGCTATATTGTGCTTCAGAACACATTGCTCTTTTTGCTCATTATTATTGTGACTCTCTGTAGCTAATTTTCTATGTTTATCATTGTGGTTGTAATCTACATCAATGGCTCTGCTGTTGCACCAGAAGTTCTACATACAGTAACCAAAGATGGCCCCACTGTTGTTGCTATGGACAATAAGGTGGATAAAAATAAGTTACCAAAGTGACCAAGATAGATCTTGGGAACTTCTTGATTGCTAATTGAACATAAAAGGCCTTCAGTGATGCTTATGTCATCCTAACCAATAGGAGAGCTTGCAAAGATCCTAGGGAGCAAAATATCTGATTGGAATATTTTCATTTGGGTGTTTGAATTTAAGTACATCAAGAATGATAATTCTACTGAATATCTCATTAACAGTTTGTACTATGATAAATCATTAGCTCATCTGTGAATACCTAGAAGGTTCTGTGGGTAAATATGTTAGAGTAATATTGACACACAAAAACGAACTAATAAAAATGAGAAAGAAAAAAATTCCACATTTTACAGTTAAACCATATCAATCAGTAAAACTTAACTAAACTGTAAAACTAGAAATTAATACAAAATAATTGGCGAATGGCTATTGTCATTTTTATCCAATTACAATCAGTTTAAGGGGTCGGCCTCAATACCTTCATATCAGAAGAGGTTCTGGTTTGAAAGCATAAACATCTCCCATCAAGTGTCCGCAGATGCTTGTCCTGCAGCTCTCGCCATATCTCCTCCCATTTACTACTGAATTTAAGAACCAGATATACTGAACTGAAAGGCATACAAGCACAACAGCGTCCCCCAGCAGGCTGTAGATCAGTCTATGTCAGTTTATTAGGTATAGACTCCTGAGTGATCTGTTTTGTGTGCCTGTCTAATGCACTGATGCATTACTGTGCAGTTCTGCATGAGATGAAGCTGTTTTAGTAATGATTCTGTTTCTCAGATCTGAAAATCAGAAGCTAATTAGAAAATATTATGGGATGCTTATTTGTTTGAAGCATAAAATAAATAGAATAATGTTCGTACTGACAGTTTTTACGTATTTTATGGAGTCTATTTATTTTAGGGGTACGCCTTGCTGACTGACCAGATTTTGCTAAGATTATGTCCATGGCAGAAATATATATTTCTTTTGCTAGAATATTTCCATGGAAAAAATGAATATTTATGTACAATTGCTTGATATTTAAATTGCTGAGTTTATAGAGGGAACAAACAGTAGAACGATCAAATAAAGTTTTCAGAACAATCTACAGCTTTTGTTTACCTCGATTTGTTTACTCTGGATCTTTTAAGCCTTGAGGGACCAACCAGTGTAAATGTTTATTTTGGGTTCATGTTTTCCAACTAGTCAATAAAGAATGATGCATTACATCTGAGTAGGCCGTCTCATTTCTGATTCAAAAGCCGCCAAGACTGAGGATCATTTGCAGATCACACTGTACATAATCTACATGCTCTTCATTATCATTCAAGTTCTCCAACTGGTTGCAGTGTAACTAGAGCATCTCCCCCCCCCCCCCCCCCCGGCAGGTGCTGAAGCCCTCCTGGGAACATCAAATATTCATATCATCCTAGCTAATAAATT